>CM064519.1:42977675-43297675 GCA_032716605.1 Paralithodes platypus
CGTTCCCCAAATACTCCTCCAGAGCAAAGTCTTTTTGATTCTCTGTCCTCACAACTCAGTGTCCTCAACTTAAATGCTTCTTCTGAAATCACTGTGTTGGGTGATTTTAATGTCCATAATGTTGAATGGCTCACTCATTCAGCCAGGACTGATGATGCTGGTCTTGAATGTGAGCTATTTGCAGACCTCATTTAATCTCATTCAAACTAGTCAACCAACCCACCCGTTGTACCAGATAATCCTAATCATAATTCCCACCTACTGGACTTATTTTTAACAACCAATTCAGAAAATTATGATGATACAGTGAGGTCCCCACTTGGATCTTCTGATCACTGTCTGATACAGGCCACCTGCCTATCACCTACCACACCTTCCCACTCTGAACCTGTTTTGGTGACTAAATGGCAATTACGATAGGGCAGACTGGGAGGGTCTTCAAGGGTTTCTTTATTGATATTCCCTGGACCTCTTTCTTTTCTAATGATGCACACTCCACCTTGAGTCACATACAAGATTTTTGTAAAAATTGGAATGGAAACTTTTGATTCCTCATCAAAGTACAGTAAAAGATCTAATTTCACCTAAATGGTTTGACCATAATTGTGCTAGAGTAACTGAACAAAAAGCAATAGCCTACAATGCATTCACGAGATCAAAAACACATGAAGCCTTTAATTACTTTAGAAACATCAGAAATCATGCCAAAACACTGTATTAAACCTAACTAAATCAAACTTTCTCCTCCATAAGCAGGCAATAAACTTCTAAATAATCCAATGATAACAAAATATTTTTGGTCTACTCTTAACTCTTTTAAATCCAACTTCACAACTGCTTCATCCATTCCACCACTAAAATCTCCGACTGGCAATCTTGTAAGTGACCCACGAGGTAAAGCTAACCTTCTTGCGGATATTTTCTCCACCAACTCAACCTTAGATGAAATAAATCAAGATGTCCCTGTACTTAATTTTAATTCGCCTGAAATAATTCGCCTGAAATTCCCTCACTTAAGATCCACACCAGACACGTCAAAACTATTTTGCAGAATCTCTCAGTAGATAAGGCTCCTGGTCCAGATGAAATTCCTCCAATAGTACTTAAGAATTGCTCCTTGGTGCTCGCTCCTGTATTGGCAAAATGTTTCCGTCTGTGTACTCATACCTCATGCTTCCCAGTACCCTGGAAAGAAGCAAACATCCATCCAGTTCCTAAAAAAAGGTGCCTCTTCAGATCCATCAAACTACAGACCAATAGCTATAACTTCCACTCTTGGCAAAGTTTTTGAAATTATATTAATAATCACATAATTAAGCATCTGGAGAATAATAAATTAATCAGTGATAGGCAATATGGTTTTTAGACGATGTCGATCAACTGCAGACATTCTTTGCCTTCTTACGCATCAATCAACCAAGCTACAGACCAACATGGTGAAACACATACCAATAGCACTGGATATATCAAAGGCATTTTTGATAGAGTCTGGCATCAATCCTTATTGTCGAAGATGTCACACTACGGCCTTGCATCATTAGTTTCCACTAATTCTTCTTATCTTCATAACAGAAAAATACGTGTAATGGTAGATGGCCTTTATTCTCAATTTCACTCAATAAATGCTGGTGTTCCCCAGGGATCAGTTTTGGCCCCCAACTCTGTTCCTCATTCATATCAATGATCTCATATCTACCACTCATAATCCAATACATTCCTACGCAGAAGATGACTCAACACTCCACAGTTCCTTCACATTACCAATTCTTTCACCCAACCCAATCTTATAAATTCAAAAATAAAACACTGCAATTTCTCTGAACCAGGACCTTTCTAGGATTGAATGAATGGGGACAAGAGAATCTAGTTTCCTTTAATGGCACAGAAAACCAAGTACATTCATTTCTAACCGACAGAATCTCACTGACTACGGCCCATATATTTTTAATGATGTAAATATTCCCACTTCCCCTAGTATTGACATTCTCGGTGTAACATTAACTACTAACTTGAGCTGGACACATTTATGTTAGAAGCATTGCTAAGAATGCCTCTAAAAACTGGGACTCCTGTATAGAGGTTCGAGAATTCTTCACTGACGAGCAGTTGGCCGTAATATATAAAAGTCATGTGCGCTCTCAGATGGATTACTGTTCACCTCTGTGGGGTGGAAGTGGAGTGGTTGCATTGAGGCAGTTGGACAAAATTAAAAATAAAGCTATTAGTTAACTCAATAACCCCGCAAACACACAGGACCTTTCTACATTTAGCCCTACGAAGAAGAAAACGTTTGCATCCCTTGCATTATTCTACAGATATTTTCACAGCAATTGTTCCGAGGAACTTGCTTCAATTGTGCCGCCTCTCCCACATCTTTCCCCGTAGAACTAGGGCAGCTGAGAGCGCCCATGAATTTACACTTTC
Source organism: Paralithodes platypus (assembly GCA_032716605.1). Classification (NCBI taxonomy): domain Eukaryota; kingdom Metazoa; phylum Arthropoda; class Malacostraca; order Decapoda; family Lithodidae; genus Paralithodes; species Paralithodes platypus. The sequence continues at coordinate 42,980,100 of CM064519.1, forward strand.
TCCTCCACAATGCAGAACTTCTGCTTATCAGAATTCATTTATCCCCAGAGCTACTACTCTTTGGAATTCACTTCCCTCGAATTGCTTTCCACAAACTTACAATCTACAAATGTTTAAATCCAGTTGTTACAAACATTTTATGAATGGAGGATGCCTTTAGGCACATGGACCTTTTTGTTTTATCTGTGTTTTTCCTTCCTCCGTTCATTGTCTCTTAAAAAAAAAAAAAAAAAAAAAAAAAAAAAAAAAATACGCCTATGAATCATATTATAATGTACCTTCATAAAATGTATCTTCCACTGTAAACTAAATGCCTGCTCTGGAGATAGGGGCTCCTATACTGGTAGCAGTAGAAAAAATAATACTTCCTTCATAATCCCTGTGTGTCGTAAAAAGCGACTAAAGCAGACGGGTGGACGGGATTCGATAGCCTTGGCAGGCAGCCTTGACTAGGTGAAGGTGAAAACCCCGAAAACAAAGCCCCCTTATGGGCTTCAGCGACCATGGGAAGGAGCCAGCTGGTTTTGGGTAGGGCCTGCGACCCGACCCTACACATAAAACAAAGCCCACACCACACTCAACTGAGGAATAGGAACTGGAGATCGTGGTAAGCACTTCCGTGCAGGTGCTCACGACCCTGGCCCAGCAATTTTTGGGGGTTATTGTTGTGTTTTGTTGTTTCCCAGGCTGTCTGACCGAACAGCCCCGAGGTCCCGAGCAAGGCCAAGGCCACAACCAAGCACCCTCACAGAACCCTCCCCGCCTTACCACTAAGAAAGCCCAAGTGACTGAAACCGCTTCCAGGTGAGGGGCAGAAATGACCGGAACACCAAAGCCTCACCCCGGGCCCGTGCCCCTTAACAATTATGAAGGGAAAGTTCAGGGGCAAGGGGAAAATGTGACGCTTTGGCTCTCAGTCTGCCAACTTCTAGGTTGGCAGTAGAGAGGTCAATCCACTCAATCCACGGAAGAGACTCCGCCACTTGAGATTTAGAAAAGACATAAGCGAAAGGAGCAGGCAGAGTAAGCTATGGGTATGGCAGAGAATGCTCAAATCTCATTCTGATAGACCAGCCCATCACCATATGACTAGAACCCAATCCTCTCATCATCAGCTAGGAAAGGCCCTAGAAAGCCGCCTTTGGTGGGGGGATAGCTCCCTTATTTCAACCCCATTTGGGGTTGGTCACCTCGTTAAATGCCTGGCATGCCCGGCTCGACTGGTGTGACCGGTCCTACTGCTCCTGCCAGTCGAGCAGGGGTGCTAACTGTGATGACTGTCAGGCAAAGCCTTCGGGACCCCTGCAGTCTGAAGGGCGGTAGATCTCTCAGACAAAATTCCTGATTTGCGGGGTAGTCATGGCAGCGCAAATTAATAATGATCCTAAAGACCAGCTCCGGGGCTTAACTTTCAAAGGGATCTTTGAGTTGGAGCCTGAAACATATTGAGCTTCTCAGATGATGATCAACTACCTCCATTATCTGGGGGGCTGCGGCGGCTGGGGATCGACATAGTGGCCCTTTCTGAGGTGAGGCAGCCAGGCAACGATAAGATCACTTACGATGGTTACACATACTACTGGTCTGGCTGAGGCAATGGTACTCACCAACGGGGGGTGGCTGTTGTGATCTCTTCTGCCCTGGTTCCCACATTTGTTGGGGTTACAACTGTTGATGAGCATCTGATGCTGGTGAGGATGAAGCATACTATGGGCTTCATTTATCTTATTGCAGTGTATGCTCCTACCGAGATGAGTAATTTAAAAGATAAATAATTGTTCTACACCAAGCTCGACTCTATTGTTGAACAGTGCCACCCACGGGACACACTCATTATCCTTGGGGACTTCAATGCAGTTACTGGAACAGATAGGACTGGCTACGAGGTATCTGTCAGTTCTCATGGCTCTGGCACCAGGAATATCAACAGTTCTCTCTTCTTGAACTTCGCAAAGTCCAGGTAGCTGATGATTGCGGGGTCCTGGTTTCAGAGACCGCATCTACACCGCTGGACTGGAGATCGATCACATACTCATAAGCGCTCGTTGGAGGACCCAGCAGAAATGCACGGTCTTTAGGAGTGCTGAGTTCTTTGCTACAGACCACAGGTTTGTTGTTGATACACTGAAACTACGACTCAGAACCAGAGAAATATCAAAATGTTATCTCCCACGGTTTCATCTTGAGAGGTTCAAGGATGAGGAGTGTGCAAGGGAGTATGCAGTGGCAGTTTCAAACAGGTTTGAATCACTTGGCTCCCTACAGGATCCTGTAGAATTGTGGGAAATCTTTAAACGTGGAGCCCTGTCATCAGCTGATGAATGCATTTGTGTCAAACCGGGGTCAAGGAGAGGTATCCTATTAGGTGAGACGCTGGGCATAATAGAAGAGTGCTGCCAGATTGGACGGAGATCTGGGTCATCACAGCGCCGTGTCTCGCAGAGCGAGAACTTACCTGAGGAGAGACAATGAGAGGTATGTCAGGGGAATCGCTGAGGAGGTCGAGGGACATTTCTCTGCATATGACCTGCCTGCTTACCGAGCCCTGAAGAGACTCCACTCTAAGCCTATCCCCAAAGCAAGTTCAGTTCGGATGGCTGATGGCCAACTCACATCGAGTGATAATGAGTGCAGAACCCTCTGGGCTGAGTACTTTGAGCAGTTGTACATGGCCAGTGCTCCCAACAGACAGCTTCCAATGGATATCCAACTACCAGTGCCTGATCCACCAATTAATTAAGGCCCTCCCACCCTTGCTGAGGTAAGGGAGGCCGTAACTAAGCTGAAGGGTGGAAGGTAAGTGTGCCAGGCAAGGTTTTTGCCCATATTTTGCTGGTGCCGATCCGTGGTCAGAGCAATCTGGAAATACACCCAAGAAGTCAATAATTGACTGGATTCTGGTGCTCCGGGTACTCGTTGAATGCCAACTTGAGTTTAAAGAAGGGCTGCTTGAAGTCAATGTTGATCTCAAGAAGGCATTTGACTCAGAGATGCACTGGGAGCAACTATGGTTATGCGCGATTCCCGTGGCGATTGTTGACCTAGTGTATGGACCCTATACAAGAACAGAGAGTGCTCTCAAGTGTGGTGGTGGCAATTTCCTCTTTATTCCTGTGAATTCAGGTGTGAGACAGGGGTGTGTTCTGGCACTTACACTTTTCAACACTTGTACGGACTGGTTACTGGGCCGGACAGTCGGGCGGAGTTGCTGCGGGGCAGACATCGGCAAGTTTAGTATCACAGATCTTGTCTTTGCAGATGATGAATTATTCCTAGCGAAGACATTAGATGTTCTGAGATTGGACCTTGAAGCACTACATGAGGAATCGGAGCTGTTGGGTTTATATGTCTCTTGGACTAAGACCAAAGTCCAAGCGTTTGGTGACATTGGATGATGCAGTGCAATCTGTTCATGCATGTGGTGAGGATTTAGATATTTTGGATAAATTGACTTATCTTGGTAGTGTGATCTATAATAGAGGTGTGTCTGGCTACGATCTTAATTGTCGCCTAGGCTTAGCATATGGAGTTATGGATTCAATCAATAACAGTATATGGCATTGTCGATACCTGTGCAGAAGGACGAAGCTGCAGATTTTCAAGTCACTGGTGGTCCCTGTCTTATTGTATGGATGTGAGACATAGGCACTTAATAGCGAGTTGCAGAGACATATTAACTCCTTTGGTACTAAATGTCTTCGCAGGATTGATTATGTCTCAATCCAGCGACTTTTCCATGAAACTGATTCATGAAATTATATTAGTTTCATGATGCGTGAACACCAACTTTGGCTATATGGGCATGTGGTTCGCCTCACCGAAACAGGCCCTGATCACCAGGTGGTCTCTACAGAAGAAAACCCTGAGTGGAGGAAGCCTAGGGGAAGACCACGGAGTTAAGGGCTGAGGCAAATCAGTTAATCATGCGATAGGATACATGACATGGGCCAGGCAGATGCCTGGAATCTTACCCAGGATGATCCCCTGGCGTGAAAAAGGTAACTAAAGTGTTTGTATATATATATATTGCGATGTCGACTTCCAAGAGGGTGGACGCACAGTAAACTATCTGTAATGGAGTCCGTTTTATCGAGGTGGAAGTGCGGAGAGAATACACGAGTAACAGGTATACACATTTTATTATATAATTAGTGAGTATAAGGCGCAATACCACTACACAAGATAATGGTATCAAAGACATGAATGAAATACACCAGTATGGATAATAACATTTACAATAATTAATTAAGACACATAGGATACGTACTGTGGGGACGTGAGATTAAATGAATACTCTCATGTACTTTGGAATGTGTGGGGAAGTACCTAGCTGGCAGCTAATGTAAGTGTGGGTGAGGCAGAGCTTCTCCCCTATAGCTATGCAGTGGCCTGTTTATTTAGTAATTAGACAGGCATGTGACAATGTAGCTATAGTGGAGACATTAATTACGGATAGCGTGTATGGGTATTTTAATTAGGCAACTGGAATGATTACTTAATTACGTTAACCCGGGAATGGCAGCGAGACTCTTAAAAGGTTCTACTGAACGAAGGCGACGGGACTCTTAAGATCCAAAGCCTAAAATAAGCCTTTTAAAAGACCCCAGTGGTACTAAACAACAAAGGAATATGTGATTAAGTGAGATAATTACCCTCCATACCTCCTATCACTCCTCCACATGTGTCCAACCCCCCCCCCCCCCCCCCCCCCTTCAATTATCACCTTTTTTCCCTCCTATTCCCTGGTTTATCGGTTTATTTTCTACGCCAATATCCCCAACCCGGTTTCAAGGTCAAAGAGGAGGCATAGAGACATCGTGGCAAGAAAGAGACTTCACTAAGAAGACATTAGTCTCGATCGATAAGTGGGAGGGGGAGGGTGTGTGCCGCGATGGCTCTCCTCGCATGAATGAACCGGTCGGCAATACATCGTCTTTTTCACCCCCCAAATACTATTCTCACTTGTTTTATTGCTGTTACATGTTAATATCTTCATATTAACCTCTTCATTACCGAGCATGATTTTTTTCTATTATTTAACAAATATTTAGAGGCTTAAACATAGCTGAGGAATTATCTGTGATAGTTCAAAGGGTGACTCAAGATACTTTGAAGCCTTTTAATTGCTTCATGTCCTTCCCAAGCTAAATAAAACCATCGAATCATAGCCAGAATACAACGGAAAAGACGCCTCGGTATTGAATGGGTTAAACGTGAAATATGAATAAATAATAACAATATTTATCGGATAATGACGATTTTAGTCGGGAATGTATCAAAATATCTTCGCCTGCCGGGCACTTTCAAATACTATAGGTTCGCCGTTTAAAGAATAAAGGGGGACCTGAAAGCCAGGCCTCAACTATAAGCGTCTGACAAATACTAGCTTGGACGAGGGGGGGTTCCAAAAAGCTTGAGAGCATTCGAGGTCCTAGAGCCTTATGGTGGGGTCACACATTCACGTACATTGCTCCCGTCAGCTCCCGTCTTTTGTAAACGAAGGTATATTGGTAGTTGGCAACATATTACGTAAAACGTAAGGGCATAATACGCAAAACGTAAATGAAATTGCGGCCAGTCGGGTCGGTACTCACGCATGGCGAGAGTAGAAACGAGTAGCCCACGTGGGTCGGGAATGTTGTGGGTGCGGCCAAGGCCGCGCGGTTGTTGATTCGAGTGGAATCAAATACGTGGCTCGCCCTCACGTATGTCAAAAGACGGGAAAACTTACGACCGACCTGGCCACCACGGCCGTCTGACTGGAGCAGCCTCGTCAGACGTAGCAGCTACCCCGTCAGACGAGAGCTGTTCTCGTCCATCGTGGAAAGTTCCAGTCGAACGTGGAAGTTTACGTTCGTTTGGCAACGCCGCCGCACTGCGTGTTGCCGGGAAGACGCGGCAATGTCGTACGGGGGGGTATATAGGGACAGCGGGAGTTACTGCCGTCATACCTCTCACCACACCACGACGACCACCACCATCCCTGCTACTCTGCCACCCTGCCACCCTGCCTGCCACCCTGCCACCCTCTGCTGCCACCCTCTGTACGCTGCCCTGCCCTGCCCTGTCACCATGGCTACCAAGGCTACCAAGAGAAGCATGAAGAAGATGTCTGCAACCTCATCGCCTGTCCCCTTGACGCCTGCAACCTCATCACCGCCTGTCCCCTTGACGCCTGCAACCTCGCCTGTCCCCTCGAACTCTGCAACCTCACCGCCTGGCCCCTCGAACTCTGCAACCTCACCGGCTGTCCCCTTGTTGTCTGGAACCTTGCCGATTAACCCCTCTGACGGTGAAGTGTTAATGTATATACCCGACGATGATGGAGAGGTGTTGGACGTGGATGAAAGTGAGGAAAACCCCGACGAAGTTGAACAGGGACAGGGACAGTAACAGCCAACAGTACCAATAAAACGGCGCCGGAAGAGCACCAACATTATCCTAACGGAGGCGCAGGAGAGTATGTTGGGAGACTGGCTGGAGCAGGATGTGCCTTATCTGTATGATAAGGGTGATAACCGCCACAAAGACAAGGAGCACATCGACCATGTTTGGGCGGAGAAGGCAGCCAGTCTGGACCCCCCCATCACTGGTTTGGAATTGTTGACGTGGTTCACCTCTCTCCGCTCCAAGTTTGGCAGGCTCACCAAGGACAAGAGTGGTGATGGGGCCAAGAGGTTGACTGAGAGGGAGAAGTGGATACTGACCATGTTCCAGTTCCTCAAGCCCCACATCGTGCGACAGAAGAAGCCCCGGAATCTGGGTATGCCTCAGGTACGTTTATATTTGTTTGTTTCCCAACCCTTTCACTATTAATTCGTCAACAACATCAATATTTTCCTGGCGAGCGATAGCAAGCCAAGAGTTTTGGCGTCCTCAGGACAGTAACAGGATTTGTCTTTTTCTGAAATATTTTGCTTATAATGGTGCCATTATTTTTGTAAAATTATCTTGTTCACTTAATTTTATAATTACCTAACATTTTTGTTAATGAAACACATAATAACACAAAGCAGTTTATTCATTTTATTTAAAGGTTACAAAGATGAATGGTTATGTTGATTGGTATTTAACAGTTCATAAATAATTTACATGTTACTAATTATACATTCATGTCTCAACAGTCTGCTGCCCAAGCTGCCGAACCTTCTCCTGTGCATGCTCCTGTGCCTCCTGTGTGTGGTCCTCTGCCTGATGATCCCGCCCCAGCAGACGCCGATGAGGAAGACCAAGCAGCCGGCAGTCAGGAGAACACCACCTCAGCCATCTCCATGCCTCCGCGGAGGGCGAAGCAGGGGAAGCCTCCTGGTGCTGTTCCTGCAACCCACGGAACCGGAACCCTGGAGCAAGTGAGTAGAGGAAATATTAGTTTCATAATAGCAACAATAACTTTGAACATATTGGCTTCCCAGAATACCACATCATTTTATTTGTTAACATTCTTAATTGGTTAATTATTGAAATATGTTATGTTTCGTGTGTTGTGTAATGTGTTAATCTTCTCTTTTTCCATAATGGTAACAATAACTTTGAACATATTAGGCTTCCCAGAATACCACATCATTGTATTGGTTAACATTCATAATTGGTTAATTATTGAAATATGTTATGTTTCGTGTGTTGTGTAACGTGTTAATCTTCTCTTTTTCCATAATGGTAACAATAACTTTGAACATATTAGGCTTCCCAGAATACCACATCATTTTATTTGTTAACATTCATAATTGATCCAATATTAAAATATATTATGTTTCGTGTGTTTAATGTTCTCTTGTTCCTTGTTCCCTTACCATGTCCTTGCCACTGCGGAGCAGGTGCGGCAGAACCTGGCTGGGGTGGCTGATTTGGTGGAGGACCCCGAACTCCAGTATTGGCCCGCCTCCATGGATGTCATGACAAAGGACTGTGTGGGGTTGCCGGCCAATTTTAGAACTCCATTCAAGAGTGAGCTCCTGGCAGCCCTCCACAGGTTCAAGACTGCCTTTGAGGAGGGAGTCACCAGTGTTGGGCCGGACCTCATGCTGCATGCCATAAGAAATTATGGCATTCCGGCGCCACAACCACAACCACAACCTCAACCAAAACCACCTCAACCTCAACCTCAACCAACCGCTGCTGTGATGTACCAGGGCACTCCGACAATCACCCTGCCTCAACCAGTGTTGCCCAAGCCTGCTCCTACCTACGTGCTACCTGCACACCAGGTTGCAGCACTGCAGACGTTGATGATGCGGCCGCCCCAATCGGCAACACCCCCTGCCACATTCCAGCCACCTACTGCCTCCACACCGACGCACTTCGACCTCTCGCAGTTGAGCTCCCAGTTTGGGCTTGGGAACACAAGCTTCAACTTAGAACACTATCTGCCCGCATCCTCACCTGCACCTTCGAACCCAGCTACGCCGGCACCAAACATTGATCCCGAACAGACCCTGGAGACCCCCAAGAAGCAACCCTAATCTGAGCCTGGAGACCCCAAAGATGTAATAATGTTAGGATATATTTTGTAGATAATGAAAGATGTATTAAAAATAAAAAACAATTTTGTAATGACGTGTGTGTTTCTAATTCCAATTTTGTAGCTAAAGTATTTATTAATAAGATGACAAATGAAATATATACTGAAAGTAATAAACAAGAAATGACTAATTGAAAAGAAATACTGATAATATGGTTAATAATAAATATGAAAAATCATGAAAAATTAAATAAAACATACAGTACAAAACAAATGAAACATTGAAACAATTAACAACGTGATTGAAATATAAAACTAAAAGATGAAAAATAAAGTAAGCAGGGAACAATTAAAGTAATTAAAGGAAATTTAAAAATATACAATAAAACATATATGGAAGAACCTACAAACTTACTGAACATCAAAAGTAACTGATAAAAGTACAATACAAAGCAAACTGGCAAAGACTCTATAACAAAAATTTAAGATGAAACTGAAATATACAGCAAAATACAAATTAAACAGGGGAAAACCTCACTCACCTAAATACGGTCATCCTGCCAACCCACAGATCCTTGAGGGGAAGTTAAGTAGGTCTTGAGGTAGTCCCGTTTCTCCTTGGCAAGCCTGGTTGCAGTGTTGCGGGCCACGGTTGGTAGGTTCCTTCCTACAGGTGGGTCAGTCCTCCAGGGGCCAGGTATGAGTTCGTGGGTGTGTGGGTCCTCTTGATCTACCTTTGCTCGGGGTGGGTTTCGTCCTCGTAGGATGTTGTGCAGAATGCATGAGGCCAACACAACAACCTCTGCACGCTCAGGTTTCATAGATATTGGAGTGTGCAAAACCCGGAAGCGGTTGGCAAGAATGCCAAAGGCGTTCTCTACCACCCGGCGGCCCCTGCTGAGTCTGTAGTTGTAGATCCGTTCAGGTTTCGAGAGGAATCGTTGGGGGTAGGGCTTCATCATGTAGGGGTGCAGAGGGAATGCATCATCCCCTACTAAGAAGTAGTCCGTGGGTGGTCCAGTGGGATCGGTAGAGATGACCTCGGGGGGGGGGGGGGGGGGGGGGGGGGCAGTTTGGCGGTCTGTCTTTCAAGCAACTTAGACTGAGGGGTGTGTGCAAAGCCACCACCATCAGACTCTGATCCTATGGCCCCAACGTCGACGTAGATGAACTTGTAGTTGGAGTCAACAATTGCCAACAGGACAATGGATTTTTTTTTCTTGTAGTTGAAGTAATATGTGCCACCAAAGGAGGGGTTGCGGATCCGTATGTGTTTGCCATCAATGGCTCCTACACAATGCGGCAGGTTCCATCGTTCCTCAAAGCCGCTGGCATCCTCCTTCCATTCATCAGGCGATTGTGGCGTTTTGAGCTCCTGTTCTCCGTAGACAGAGATGATGGCCTGGCATGTGTCTGGAACAATTTGGCTGATGGTGTTGTGGGCAACACGAAAGTTGTATTGCAGGCTCTTATAGGAATCACCCGTAGCGAGGAAACGTAGGGTGATGGCCACCCGCAGACCAGGAGGAATGGGTTTTCGCCAGAACGTAGGTTTCCTCTGAATGATGGGGGTGACACGTTCCACAATCTCATCAAATAGTTGTTTGTCTACCCGGGTGAAGTTCTTCTACAGTAGTGGACATTCTCTGGCCAACTCTTGCATGAGGTTCTCATAATGGCCATGTTCAGGCCTCCGTTGTAGATATGGCCACACCCACACTGTCCTCTTGGTCCTTTCCTTCTTCTTCTCTTGTTCCTCTTGATGGATGGAATTTGCTATTGCAAGTAGTTTTAAGACTTCTATGTAGGCAAGGATGCATTGTATGAGCCGCGTGTTATGCCTAATCTCCGGTTTGATTAAGGAGTTCACAAATTTGAACTCCTCCAGGATGAATTCCGTGATGTTGTTCATGGTGCAGAGGAATGAGTTGGAATGGGTTAGGTGTGGCCATTCCTGCCCTTTTGTACTTCCCAGATTGCAACCCCGACAGACGTGGTTGACAATGACTGTCTTTGTCTGTGTTTGGTCAGACGGGGTGTGCCTACGATTGGTCGGAACCGGTCCAGGTACGACCTAACAAATCCCAAGACGTGCGGCCTCAGCTACGCCGGTCTTGTGGGGGCGTGGCATGGGCGTGGCCTGTGTTCCCGCAAATCGGGCAGCCCATGCGGTCGACGGGGCTATGCTTACGCACGTCGCAAACACGTACGTAGTTCAATACGACTCCATTACGTCTGACGTAACACTGGCCCCGTTACGGTACGTCTGTCGGGAAGTGCAATAGTCGTGGTAGAACGGGCGTTCACGGCAGGAACTACTCGCGTCTTTACATAAATTGGCGATTACGCCGGACGGGAGCAATATACGTGAATGTGTGACCCCACCATTATGGGAGCAGTCTAGGTCTTCCGATTCGGGATTAACCGTCAATATCAGAAATCGGACCTGTATAATTATGTAAGCATTCAGATCTCATAGAGGGGTTGAAATAATGTTTCCATACCTGGCCTGAATACCTATTCACTTCTCAGGTGCTCTCTGCTGCAGGTAGGTTGCATGGAAAAAGGGCACGCTGGAATATTGGTCTCAGTGGAGTCGTAGGCCAGTGTGGTTCTGGCGAGGGGGATAGAGGGGACAACAGTGGAAGGGACCTCAGGATACGTCGTAGGATCCCCCTTATCGACCAATCGAGCGACTCCTCTGGTGGTGACGTCATCGCTCTGGGGTTGGTGTAGGTGAGGTTCCGGTCCTCCAATCCGCAGCCGGCCTTGCCACGGGACATTACGTTAGGGTCCTCTGATAGGCGCCACCTCTTGGGAGGGGGGGGGGATCTATGGGGGTTTGATTTGGTTTAAAAGTGGGGGACCAGGTGTGCTATAGTCGCGTTTTCTTTTGTTACATGGTATTGTGAGGGGGAGATTGGGGTATTTTATTTTTTTATTTTTTTTTTAAGAGACAATGAACGGAGGAAGGAAAAACACAGATAAAACAAAAAGGTCCATGTGCCTAAAGGCATCCTCCATTCATAAAATGTTTGTAACAACTGGATTTTAACTTTTGTAGATTGTAAGTTTGTGGAAAGCAACTCGAGGGAAGTGAATTCCAAAGAGTAGTAGTTCTAGGGATAAATGAATTTTGATAAGCAGAAGTTCTGCATTGTGGTGGAGAAAGTGTAAATTCGTGGGCGCTCTCAGCTGCCCTAGTTCTACGGGGAAAGATGTGGAGAGGCGGAACAATTGAAGCAAGTTCCTCGGAACAATTGCTGTGAAAATATCTGTAGAATAATGCAAGGGATGCAACGTTTCTTCGTATGGATAATGTAGGAAGGTCCTGTGTGATTGCAGGCTTATTGATTAATCTAATAGCTTTATTTTGAATTTTGTCCAACTGCCTCAATACAACCACTCCACTTCCACTCCACAGAGGTGAACAGTAATCCATCTGAGAACGCATATGACTTTTATATATTACGGCCAACTGCTCGTCAGTGAAGAATTCTCGAACTCTGTACAGGAGTCCCAGTTTTTTAGAGGCATTCTTAGCAATGCTTCTAACAAAATGTGTCCAGCTCAAGTTAGTAGTTAATGTTACACAGAGAATGTCAATACTAGGGGAAGTGGGAATATTTACATCATTAAAAAATATATTGGAGTCAGTGAGATTCTGTCGGTTAGAAAATTAAATGTACTTGGTTTTCTGTGCATTAAAGGAAACTAGATTCTTTTGTCCCCATTCATTAATTCTAGAAAGGTCCTGGTTCAGAGAAATTGCAGTGTTTATTTTTGAATTTATAAGATCGGGTTGGGTGAAAGAATTGGTAAATGTGAAGGAACTGTGGAGCGTTGAGTCATCTGCGTAGGAATGTATTGGATTATGAGTGTTTAGATATGAGATCATTGATATGAATGAGGAACAGAGTTGGGGCCAAAACTGATCCCTGGGAAACACCAGCATTTATTGAGTGAAATTGAGAATAAAGGCCATCTACCATTACACATATTTTTCTGTTATGAAGATAAGATGAAATTAGTGGAACTAATGATGCAAGGCCGTAGTGTGACATCTTCGACAATAAGGATTGATGCCAGACTCTATCAAATGCCTTTGATATATCCAGTGCTATTGTATGTGTTTCACCATGTTGGTCTGTAGCTAGGTTGATTTGATGCGTAAGAAGGCAAAGAATGTCTGCAGTTGATCGACATCGTCTAAAACCATATTGCCTATCACTGATTAATTTATTATTCTCAAGATGCTTAGTTATGTGATTATTTAATATAATTTCAAAGACTTTACCAAGAGTGGAAGTTATAGCTATTGGTCTGTAGTTTGATGGATCTGAAGAGGCACCTTCTTTAGGAACTGGATGGATGTTTGCTTCTTTCCAGGTCACTGGGAAGCATGAGGTATGAGTACACAGACGGAAAAAATTTGCCAATACAGGAGCGAGCACCAAGGAGCAATTCCTAAGTACTATTGGAGGAATTTCATCTGGACCAGGAGCCTTATCTACTGAGAGATTCTGCAAAATAATTTTGACATGTCTGGTGTGGATCTTAAGTGAGGGAATTTCAGGCGAATCAAAATTAAGTACAGGGACATCTTGATTTATTTCATCTAAGGTCGAGTTGGTGGAGAAAATATCCGCAAGAAGGTTAGGTTTACCTCGTGGGTCACTTACAAGATTGCCAGTCAGAGATGTTAATGGTGGAATGGATGAAGCAGTAGTGAAGTTGGATTTGAATGAGTTAAGAGTAGACCAAAATATTTTGTTATCATTTGAATTATTTAGAAGTTTATTTGCCTGCTTGTGGAGAAAGTTTGATTTAGTTAGGTTTAATACAGTTTTGGCATGATTTCTGATGTTTCTAAGGTAATTAAAGGCTTCATGTGTTTTTGATCTTGTGTATGCATTGTAGGCTATTGCTTTTTGTTCAGTTACTCTAGCACAATTATGGTCAAACCATTTAGGTGAATTAGATCTTTTACTGTACTTTTGATGAGGAATAAAAGTTTCCATTCCAATTTTTACAAAATCTTGTATGTGGCTCAAGGTGGAGTGTGCATCATTAGAACAGAAAGAGGTCCAGGGAATATCAATAAAGAAACCTTGAAGACCCTTCCAGTCTGCCCTATCGTAATGCCATTTAGTCACCAACACATGTTCAGAGTGGGAAGGTGTGGTAGGTGATAGACAGGTGGCCTGTATCAGACAGTGATCAGAAGATCCAAGCGGGGACCTCACTGTAACATCATAATTTTCTGAATTGGTTGTTAAAAATAAGTCCAGTAGGTGGGAATTATGATTAGGATTATCTGGTACACGGGTGGGTTGGTTGACTAGTTGAGTGAGATTAAATGAGTCTGCAAATAGCTCACATTCAATACCAGCATCATCAGTCCTGGCTGAATGAGTGAGCCATTCAACATTATGGACATTAAAATCACCCAACACAGTGATTTCAGAAGAAGCATTTAAGTTGAGGACACTGAGTTGTGAGGACAGAGAATCAAAAAGACTTTGCTCTGGAGGAGTATTTGGGGAACGGTAGATGCAACATATGTATTTAAATTTACCAGCAGAAATTAATTTGTATATAGAATAATCAAAATAGGGACAATTGAAACTAGTAACCTCCTCCAGGGCAATTTCAGATTTTGCGAAGCAACATACACCTCCTTTAGGTCTGAAATTTTGGAGCAGTTGATAACCTGGAACATTAAATCTAGACGTGTCAGATGTGGATGTTACTTGAGTCTCTGTCAAAAAAAGGAGAGTAGGGGATTCTTCTTGAAGAAATTGGTGTACAGAATTGATGTTAGAGTGAAGTCCCCTTATATTGTTAAACAAAAAGCTGCACCGACGAGCAGCTTTGGGACGTTGCAATGCTCTTGACACAGTCGCATGATGACGACCGGGAGGGCCCTGTGTCAATGACCCAACCCTGCCGGGGGTGGATATCCGAGGGACCACCAGGTTTGCTCTTAACAATTGTACTGCCATATTTATTAGGTAGGTGTATGGTGTTACATGTATGATATGTAGTGGGAAGAGTAGTGTTTTATGGATAGAGGATAGCGATGTAGGGCAATGTCGTGAAGTTGGATGTGTAATTGTGTATGTTATATAAAGAGGGTTTTCCTGATACCCCTGATGTGTGAGGCAGAAAGATATGTATCCAGCTACCAAGGCCTGGGAGAGAAAATGGAATTCAGGCTATTCCCTGAGTCTCCCGAAACCTTGGCGGTAGTACTTCCTGGGCGGGGCTGCCTACCCCTTCTAATTTGGCCCATTTGGACTGAGGTTTCTGGGCCGCACATCTATTTGAGGCTTTGATATAATATATACAGTATATACCATCATCAGCCTGGGTTATTTGCAGAACAAAAGCTTCTCCCAAACGTTTCCACTCTAGCCGGGCAGATGTTAGTCTGTTCCATTCCATCCCAGCAAACTTTCGGATCTCATCCCCCCATTTGGTTAAGTCTACCCCTTGCTCTAACTTAATCTTTAAGTTCCCATTCGGTTGCTCTAGTTGTCCATCTGTTATCATCTCTTATAAATATATGACCTGCCCAGGACCATTTTCTCTTTTTTTATAGATATGAGAATATCTTCTACTTTTGTTTGTTCTCTTATCTAAGAGGCTCTCTTCTTATCTCTCCAAGTTATTCCTAACATTGTTGTCTCCATTCATCTTTGGGCTTTCCTAAGTTTACTTTCTAGTTCAAAGTTTCTGATCCATCAATTAGTACAGGGAGAACACATTGGTTGTATACTTTCCTTTTAATAAAAGGGGTAGCTTGCTTTTCATAATGGAACTCTGTTTACCAAACGCACTCCATCCCATTCCTACCCTTCGCTTGATTTATCGAGTGATCTGGGTTGGCCTTTATAACCTGGCCCAGGTATACATATTCCTCAACTGGTTTTATCACTTCATCCTCTATCTATGTTTGTTGTGGTTGCACACAATGATAACACAGAGTCTTAATTGGTTTTCTTGCTATTAATTTTCAGTCCTACCTTAAGGCTTTTTCTGTTTTAATCTTCCATCATTTCTTGTAACTCTTCTCCTGGGTCGCTGAAAAGATCTATGCCATCAGTGAATTTGAAGTTGCTTAGGTATTCTCCGTTAAAATGTATTCCCTTATTGTCCCAGTCAAGATTCCTAAATATTTCTTCCAAATACGCTGTGAACACTTTTGGTGAGATTGTATCGCCCTGTCTTACTTCTTTATAAATTGGCATCTTCTCACTTTCCTTGTGGAGCTTTATTGTTGCTGTTCCATCGCTATATATGTCATATAAAACTTATACATAATTCTGTTCAACTCCTTGTTTTCGAATTGCTATCATTACAGCAGAAATTTCAACCGAGTCAAATTACTTTTCGTAAATGCCGTACACAAGGGCTTTTAGAATTCATCTGTTTTCTCAATTACTTGGTTAACAACATGCATATGATCTGTTCTTGAGTACCCAATTCGGAAACCTGCTTGTTCTCTTGGCTGATTTGAATCTAGTGTTCTACCTATCCGGCTGGGGACGATTTTAATGAACAGTTTATACAAAACAGAAACCAAGCTAATTGGTCGATAGTTTGTCAGGTCTTTAGCTTGTCGTCACCACATGCTTTACCTCTCTTTGCGTCTCTTAAAGCTGCCCTAACTTCTATTGTTACTACGGGTATTGGTACATCAATGTTTACATGCTCCGGAATAATGTCTTCGTGTCTATCCTCACTGCTGTATATCTTAGTAAAAAAAAAGTCTTCAGCAACCATGATTCTTTAATTTTAGTTGATACTTCACCATTTGGATTTCAGAGGCTGGGCATTTGACTTGTCCCTGTACCAAGCCTTCTCTTAGTTGGCTTCATACTTTATATATATATATATATATATATATATATATATATATATATATACCGGTATATATATATATATATATATATATATATATATATATATATATATATATATATATATATATATATATATATATAGATATATATAATTATATATATATATAATGTAATACCCAGTGGATATTCCTATATATTGACAAGGGATATGTACGAAAAGTGTGTACTAAAATATTAACCTTCTTGGTATATATATATACTGTATATATATCAAGAAGGTTAATATTTTAGTACACACTTTTCGTACATATCCCTTGACAATGTATAGGAATATCCACTGGATATTACACTTAACTCAACCTCACTACCTTAATTATTGAAATGTGCACATGTATTCTCAGTGACATGTCATGAACAAAAAGAGTGAGAGAGAGAATTGTGGTGGAAAAATACTTATATGAAGTACCTAGAGGTTGAATGAAACAGTGGGCATAGTGGAATACATGAAACATAATGATGATAAAGGAGAAAAGACTCCAAAACTGAAATAACGGGACCCAAAGGAGAACCGCACAGAGTAGCCGCGGTCAGAGAATCCAGGAACAACAGGAGAAAGGGATTTAGAAAGCAAAACATTTCCCATTCTCCAGAGAACGGGAAATATGACCAATTAACCCATTCTCTAATTTACGGGCAAAACAGGTGAGTTGCCCCCGAAATGCAGGTAAAGCCCCCCAATCACCGCCCCACCAATCACCACCTCGCACGGCCCCATCAATCACAGCGCGGGACTCAAACAACCAAGGCAAAGTGATCCTCCGAATACTACGATGGAAATGTAGTTATGTGTAGTGGAAAAGTATTTATGCAAGCTAAGCATAAAGAGCCCTGGGAATATTTAAATCGTTGGGGCCCTTCACCCTCAAGAAGCTGCCCTACGAGAAGGAAAGCGAAATGGTGATAGGAAGTGCCACGTAAGAAAATCATTACATAAACAATCCATATAGCCAAAACAATTAGTGAACAGAAAATCATGAATTACATCACCAGGCTAGATAGTATAAATAAGAAACAGAGGTCAAAAGGATAAGAACCTCAGTGCTATGTTATTAACGCCTTACAAGCGGGCCCGTCAGTAACTTCTACTACCCGCCAAGCGGGTGGTTTTACCCTAAATGACCTTGTTTCCGTGCTCTTTTTCATGCATAAACAAGAGGCAGAGCGTAATACAATTATGTATCCCTGAAAGAGCGATAACTGAGCTTTCCAATGACACCAGAACCATCCTTCTACGACCACGCGTTCTCTTGCAACGATCGTGCAAGGCGAAGGAAAAATCCCTAAAATACGGTAATTTCCTTACATAATTCCCTGTGTAGCGAGGTGGTGAGTGTGGATGTGTGTGGAGGGGACGGCAGTTGCCGCGCGGGACCCGGGCCGAACGGTCAGAGCCGACCTACGCTCCTCCCACCGCTCGTCTCTCTCTCCGAGCCAACTATTGCTCAAAATTGCACACTGCCGGAAGTCGGTCCCCGCCACATAGTCCTTTCTTCTCTAGACCGACTTAAGTCCGGTCCCGCCAGACAAGGGTTAGCACCATAATATATTTTTCATGTAATTATTATCCTCGACATAGCCACTTTTTATGTACTTACTATGCCCCTGTTAATGTGAGATCATGCAACCTGACCAAGAGAAATACCCCAAATATAGCCTGACTGAAATTACAGAAAGTCAGTTCACACTCAGTAGGCTTAATCCGTCCGGATTATATTGTCCGGGAGTATTACCCACCTACTAGCACTCCGTCCAGATTATACTGTCCGGGAGTCGCTCACCCTAAACGCTCTGTCCGGATTATACTGTCCTAGAGTCGTTCACCCCCTGAGAGAGAAGGTGCCTGCTGTCCTGTGCCCCCCTGCCCTTGGACTCCTGACGAAGTGGTCCCCTGACGTCCAGCCGCCGTGCCCGGAGCTCTACGACTCCTCGACCCTTGTACTTGGCTCTTCTCCTCCCCCACGCTATCCTAAGTGTCTCTGCATATCTCAATTTGTGGCTATTGTTGAAGGTAAGGTAGAATATGCGAGTATTCCCGGAAGTGTTAATAAGTTGATCTGTGCCAATTAATTATTCTATTACCTATCTGTGTACACGTTACATAGTTATTTGTCCTCCCATAAATCTTGATCTGTACAATTGAATTCATAGTGCCAGATATTGCTCCGTGTATCCTTTGAAGTGTTAATCCTCATTGTATTATTTATAATCATAAATTGTGCACCCGTTATATGAACTTATCTCGATCCAGGCTTAAAACGGAATACCCTCAGATTTCACCTATATGTGTTATTTATTCTCTTGTGTATCCAAGTTGAGGCAAAAGCTTATACCGTGAAGATATTCCCTATTTTACCACCCTTTACCTAGGGCCTATGCCCAAATTTTAATCT
Organism: Paralithodes platypus; assembly: GCA_032716605.1. Taxonomy (NCBI): domain Eukaryota; kingdom Metazoa; phylum Arthropoda; class Malacostraca; order Decapoda; family Lithodidae; genus Paralithodes; species Paralithodes platypus. The sequence continues at coordinate 42,998,876 of CM064519.1, forward strand.
ATCTATCTCTCCATACCGAAAAGTCAAGAACCCTCCGTTGAGTTAACCTTAATTCTATTATTCGAGCTATCTAGTTTATACAGTGCTTGTGAATTAATCTAATCTACGTGTGCGGGTTGTTAATAATTCTGTTCACACATTTATAGTAACTCTTATTCAAGTTATTTTATATTCGTGTCACCATATTATTTTAGGGACCGATTTTCCATTTAATTTACTATTATAACGGTAAATGTTTAATTGCATCTTGTGTTATGTAATCCGCGTTACGTCATATCTTTGATTCACGTACTGCCAGATAGGGATTTGTTAATGTATTCAAATTTCCTTTTCATACTACTATCGTAGTATTTTACCCAGTACAACTTCGTCGTGTATGCCCCTTTTTATTCTGAGTTCATTCGAATTCTAATTTACTGTGATTTCCAGTCGCATTTTAATTGAGTGTATTTTGCTCTTTTTATATTAATTTGCATTAATTCCAAAAACCCTGTTATAGTGATTCATTGAGCTAAATTTTAATTTTAATTCTACATACGTGTGAATTGATCTCATACCCGGTCTATAATTATTTTTCGTACCTCGTGTGTTGATTCTTTCACAAAACCGCTAAGATATGTTAGTTCTAATTTAAACTACCTTGCCTCTAAGATCCTTAGTGTATCTCTAACTTTCATCTGTGATGTATAGTCGCATTGTAGAGAATTGAGAATTGGCAAATAAGCAGTCCATCTGACTTAACCCTTGTCTATCGGGGCCCGACTTAAGTCCGTATCGAAAAATTTGGACTATGTGGCGGGGCCCGACTTAAGTCTGTGTGCAATTTTGGCGCAATATTGGCTCTGAGAGAGAGACGAGCGACGGGAGGAGCCTGGGTTACCTCATGACCACTCGCCACGGCTGCCGTGGACCGACTGAGATGTACTCCACTTACATCCACCCTCACTCCCTCGCTACATACGTAATTATATAAAGAAATTACCGTATTTTCGCGAATTTGCCCTTCGGTTGCACGATCGTTGCAAGACAACCAGTGATTGTAGAAGGATGGTTCAGGTGTCATTGGAAAGCTCAATGTACGCCCTTTCAGGGATACATACTTGTATTACGCTTTGAGTCTTGTTTATGTATGAAAAAGAGCACGGAAACAACCCCATTTATGGTAAAAAAAAAAACGCTGGGCGGCACAGTGAAATATACTCCACCACCCGCTCTTAAGGTGTTAAGGCGGACACAAATATACCTGCCTATCGCACCTGAATGTCCCCTTGCTAATTTCCTTGATAGCCGCTCACCGCACCGCTCCCGTGAACGCTTTCACAGGCTGGTTCGATTTATGCCAGAAATCTTCACGTTAGACGCTACGCTCACATACGTGTTATCATCTTATTGAATTACTGTGTACATGTGTAAACTTATTTTTCCTGCACATTCATATTACTGACACAGTGTGTGTGTAACCTGACTTATAATATTTAAGTTATCATTATAGACTATTCTATATTTGGTACGTCACTGATTTTCCTTTATCGTCTGCCATATATGACAGATCGGTAGAGTTGAGTTATTATTCTATGCCATTCAATAAATTAGAGTGTAAAGTAAGCTGTGTTCTTATTGTATAAATGCTGCCTTGGTGTGAAGAGTTAATGCAAGATTTATAAAGCTAGACATGACCCTGTTATTCTATCTCACGATATCCTATTACAGGATTGTTAACGAGATTATACAAAGTCGAATTGAAATACCAACCCGACATTTCAAAAACAAACGAGAAAATATACATGAAAGAGAAAGGGGGATAGAAGAAAAAAATATATTAGAAGAAAAACAGGAAACAGTGATGCAGCGTTTACGCTCACCGTAATGCTTACTGAGACTACAGTCAAGTTATGAATAAATCTAGGAAAAATACGTACATGAACAAGAAACAAGTGTAATATGATACTCTAAAGCTAATTGTTATGTCAGATGGATCGTATTCTAATGGAATTACATTTAATCATCACTAAAATATCAATAACAAAATGTATTTTTATTATAGGAGGTAAGTGACATTGTACACTCGGATACCATAGTATCTAGCCCACTCATAAATATTCGTGGACTTCACTTATTTCTAATTATGGAAATAAATCTCTGGACACGAATTTGTGGATATGACTTTCTATACGTCAATTTAAAAACTATTTATACTATTTATTGAAAAGCAAGTTCTGTAAAGAAAATCAATACTGATAATTGCATGCAGAAAAACATAGGGGTTTACAAACATTCGTATGAGAGGGCTAGAGACTGTGGTATCCGAGTGTTCATTTGATTAATCCCTTCTGTACCGGCTGCGTCTTTTAAATTTTGTTCTGGTTACTATTAGATGATTTTATTAAGTTTAAAAAATGGCCTCCAGAAATTAACAGGCTTCGAAACATCTCACTTAATAGTGGAGCAGATAACTGCAAATTTCAGGAGAATCGTTCATTTCCGGAAACAAGCACCAAATTTGGCACACATACTCCTTGGGGATTGCTCTTTTGATAAAACCCGTTAGCCACCTAAAAATTCAAGATGGCGGCCATTTTTCAAGATGGCCGCCATTGAATATACAGAAATATTGCATTTCGCAATAAAATCGCAAAGACTTGTCCTATTTGAATGATCTTGGTGTCAAATCATACATTTTTCACTATGTAGAATCCGAATTTGGAACCATGGACTTACTCACTAGCTTCCTTGTACCATAATATCAGTCCCGGAATCCTAATATTCTGCTAAATTAGAGGTTCATGTTACGTCTGACTCGGCTAAAATGCATGGTAGTGTATATCGTAGTAGTGTTAGAGGTTTAGTATGTGTAGCATCTTCCTGTACAAGGCTTCCAAACTGGACATGACACGATGCGGTGGGGGGGGGGGGGGGGGACGTTGAGAGACTTGCAGCGGAAGGTGTAGAGTAGTAGCTCAACAGAGCGGATGTCAACGCACAGCCAGGCCACACTGGTGGCACCGCTGCTGTGAAACTCAGCATGGGGTTCAGTATCAGCTGAATAATTAGTTTAGTGTAGCTAAATAATTAGTTTAGTGTCCCAAATGATGTCTAGCTACTGTAGATTACATGTAGTTTAACATAGATGTTTAGTTAGATAGCCGTGCCTGAATTGACAGGGTGTGCCAGCGCGGGAGAGCCGAGCCAAGGGTAACGGGGCTTTACATTGCTTTGCATGTAGTTACCTGGATGGTGTACAGATCGCACGGGACTTAAATGATACTGGATGAACGATCGGGCTAGGTGTAGGTCATATATGTTTATTCCCGAACCTAGTCGTATCCCATACCTTATTGTGCATGATTGTGATCAAGGTGGTAAAAGGATAACCCCTCGGCCTTGATTCACTGAATACAGATAATTGTCATACTGTGATTATCTGTTATATCTGTTATCATATAACATACTGTGTTATATCATACTGTGATTATCTGTTATATCTGTTATCATATAACATACTGTGTTATATCATACTGTGATTATCTGTTATATACTGTGATTATCTGTTATCTATTATATCTGTGTTACAGAAAATTATCATACTGTATTCACCAAGATGGCAAATACAGATCCAGGACTGTCTAAATTCCGGACTGACTGGAGCAAGTGTTGTCTTTGCCAGAAGAAGAAGAGTGAAGAACTCAAGTCACCTTATGCACAACAACCACAAGAACATGATGGCTACACTATGATTGCGACTACTATTCCTCTCTTTCACACAATTAATGAGGTGCCTATTGTTCTGGATCCAGCCAGACTTGATGATGGTGGTGGCATTGAAGAAACTCTGAGGAGGAACAAGGCGCAGTATCACCAAAGTTGTCGCCTTATGTTCAACAACACGAAACTGGAGAGAGCCAGAAAAAGAAGAGCAGAGAGTGCCTAGCCAGTAGAATGCCAGACCAAGCTGCGTAGAACCAGCCTTGAAGGCCAAACGTGTTTCATATGTGACAAAGAAGCCCCATCCTCTGAACTCAGACAAGTTATGATGATGAACCTCAATAACAGACTTAATGAATGTGCCCAAACTTTAAATGACGGAAAACTTCTTGCAAGACTCAGCGGTGGAGATGCTATTGCACAGGAGCTCAAATACCATTTTGCATGCTTGACAGACCTGTACAATAGAGAGAGGACGTACCTCAGAGCCACCAAGAGACTGGAACAGGAACGTGCACCCGAAGAGGATGCCCACCCACAGGCATTCTCAGAGTTAGTCACATATCTAGTGGAGACCACCCGATCTGGCGAGGGTCCTGCAGTCTTCCGACTTGCAGACATAGTTCACCTGTATGCCCAGCGCCTGGAACAGCTGGGTGTTGATGCACCAGCTGTCAACTCCACAAGACTGAAGGAAAAACTGCTGTCAGAAATACCTGAGTTGGAAGTGCACAAGCAGGGAAGGGATGTTCTTCTGGCTTTCCAGAAAGATGTGGGCTTTGTCTTGTCAGAAGCCTCTGACTATTATAGTGAAGCTATTATCCTTGGCAAAGCAGCTAACATCTTGCAAAGACATATGCTGGACCACAAGTCCACATTTGATGGAACCTTCCATGAGGGGTGCATCGAGCAGGCCATTCCACTCACTCTACTTCAGTTGTGGCCATGCTTGAACATGGAGCGGACATCAAATCTCAACTGAGGTTTGGCGCATCAAAGACAGATCTAGCAATTGCTCAGCTGCTTCAGTACAACTGCTACGCAAGGTACAAAGAAGGAGCAGCAACTCACAGACACTCCAAAGACAGAGAGACCCCATTCCCTGTTTACATGGGGATGTCCGTCTACACAAAGACCAGAAAGAGAAAGTTGGTGGAAATGCTTAACGAGCATGGCATCAGCATTTCATACAACAGGGTGCTACAGATATCTGCACAGCTGGGAGATGCAACAGTCAGCAAGTACGTGGAGGATGGGGTGGTCTGTCCACCAGTTCTGCGAAAAGGGCTGTTCACCACATCAGCCATGGACAACATAGACCACAATCCCACTGCAACGACAGCGACCACTTCTTTCCATGGAACCAGCATCTCTGTTTTCCAGCACCCAACCAAAGAAGACAAAGGTGAAGAGCGTGGACAGCTGAAGTTCGGAGAGGAGAAAGTGAAGACAGTTCCAGAACTTCCAGACTCCTTCACCAATGTCCGGCCCGCCTTCTTCACCAAGAAGAAACCCTCTCCTCCCCAGAGTGGTGTGACACACCCAGACACCAGTCTGCTGAGGCCACAACTGGCAATGGAGTATGAGTGGCTGGAGAAGGTCACTGTGACAGATGGGCCAGTGGATGTGACTTGGTCAGTCCACCTTGCTTCACAGAAGAGAGGAATCCCATTTGAGGTCAGCATTACATCACTTTTGCCTCTGCTGCGAGATCAGGCCCACTCAATTGCTACAGTCAAGAATGTGATGGACAAGATCAAGGAGATAGTGGCATTTCTGAACCCCGGTCAGGTGCCAGTCATTGCTGCTGACCAGCCAATATATGCAGTAGCCAAGCAGGTCCAGTGGCACTGGCCTGAAATCTACGGTGAGGACAAGTTCGTCATAATGTTCGGAGGCTTGCATATTGACATGGCGGCACTGAAGTCCATTGGAACTCTACTCCAGGACAGTGGTTGGCAGGAGCCCTCTTGGAGGCAGGGATAGCATCTCCTGGGACAGCAGATTAATTTCTGACAGCTTCGAGCATCACTAGGACACGACAGATGCACCAGATAACAGCATGCAGTCTGTACAAGCTTCTGAAGGCAGCCCACACGGACTACTCGAAAGAGACAGATGAACAACCCGAAGAGGTGCATAGCTTCGAAGCTTGGTGTGAGCATCGCAAACTGCAAAGTCCCCAGTTTCATTTCTGGTATATGGTGCTGTCAATGGAACTGGTGATCCTCTTGTTGATCCGATCATTCATGGAAGCCAACTTCTTCCTGTACTGTCAGTCACTGGCTGAGCTGATACCGTACTTCTTTGCCAACAACAATGTAAACTATGCACGGTGGCTTCCGATCCACTACAGAGACATGGTGACCCTGGAACAGAAGCATCCTCAGCTGGCTCAGGAGTTCCAGAGTGGAAACTTTGTTGTACACAAATCGAGCCGACAGTTCTCAGCAATGGCTATTGACCAAGCTCACGAGCAGGCCAACGCTGTCATCAAAGCAGACGGGGGTGTGATCGGCGTGACTGAAGACCCATCAGCACTGAGAAGATGGATGATAGCTGGTCCTCAAGTCAGCCACTTGGTTGCACAGTATTAGGCAGCATGTGGGACCAAAGAGGGTACTGAACACACCAGCCACCATGAGGAGACAGAACGAGCACAAAGAGTGTTCCTTGAGAAAGTAGAAAAGCTCTCACAAGCCATGACAGATATGTGCAACCCTTTCCAGGAGGAGAGTCGGGACCTGCTTTCGCTTGATACAAAGGATATTGCTCACCACACTGCCGCCGAGCTGATTGGCACACACCTTGAGAAAGGCAAGGTCTGTTTCCAGGAGTTTACGAAGGGACTGGAAGGGGAAGAAGAATCCACCTTCTATGAACCAATCAAGAAGAACAGGGTTGACTTTTTCCGACAAGTACCAGCCTCTGTTGACTCTTCAAAGCAAAAAGTGCTGAAGGAAGACTGTCAACTGTTCTCCAAGCTGTTCATGTGACTGAGAGTGTGACTTGAAGGAGTTCTTCCGTCATGAGAACCAGTCACATCCTGCTGCCCTCAGTGATGGTGGAAAGCTCCACACCTGTCAGAAATCCCACCTCACTACCATTCTTCAGAGCCGAGTTACAACCCCTGAGGCAGAGCCAGATGCCGACACCATCATCATTGATGGTGCAGCGTTGGTGAACAGTCTGCCCCTACGGAGTTCAAAGACGTTCGAAGAGTACGCAATGCTCGATGTCCTTCCTAGAATACAAGCATACTCTACCAAGTACAAGAGAACAGACATTGTGTTTGATGTCTACCGGCCATCTAGTCTGAAAGCTGAAACTAGATCAAAGCGAGGACGCGGGGTGAGACGCAGGGTGACAGGGAAGGGCAAAATTCCCTCAAACTGGCGAAACTTCCTGAGAGAAAATGACAACAAAGCCGAGCTGTTCAACTTTCTGGCTGATAAGATTGCACATGTGGCCACACCAAATGTGGTCATTGTAACCAAGGAAGAAGATGCTGTCAGCAACCGCACTATCAATCTGGCGGGGGTGGCACCGTGCAGTCATGAAGAAGCTGACACGCGGATCTTTGTGCATGCCAGGCATGCAACAGAAGCAGGCAGCAAAGTCATCATGGTCAAAGCCAGCGACACAGATGTTGTCGTCATCGCAGTCAGTGTTCTGCAGGCACTTCAGGAGCTAGGTCTGCAGCAGTTGTGGGTTGCCTTTGGCCAAGGACAGAACCTGAGGTGGGTTCCTGTACATGACTTGTGTTGCACTCTTGCAGAAAAGAGCAAATGGATGCTCTTCTTCCATGCCTTCACTGGCTGCGATGTCGTTTCAGCATTCCGTGGCAAAGGGAAGAAGTCTGCTTGGCAAACCTGGGATGTTTGTGATGAGGCTTCCGGTGTCTTCAGCAAACTCAGCCAGTACCCACCAGTAGTTGATGATGAAGACCTGGAGACCTTGGAGAAGTTCGTGGTCATGATGTACGACAGATCCAGCACAACTGAAGGTGTCGATGATGCGAGGTTGGACATGTTTGCTCGGAACCAGAGGCCGTACGAAGCCATTCCTCCAACCCGAGCAGCACTGAAGCAGCATGTGAAGCGTGCTGCCTACCAGGCAGGCTGCGTCTGGAGTCAGTCAACAGTATGTCAACCAGAAACGCAGACTCCTGCCAACTGGGGCTGGACCAAGAAAGGAGATCTGTGGCAGATCGTTTGGACAGAGCTCCCACCCATTGCAGAGAGTTGCCAGCAGCTGACTAAGTGTGGATGCAAGTCGGAATGCTGCGGTCGATGCAAATGCTACTGCTTTGGTCTGACCTGCACGGCACTGTGCAGCTGCAGATGCGAGGTTTAGAAGCGTTGTAGTATACTCATCCAGGCAGCAAGACAATAAGTGACAAACAAGTATAGGCCTACTGCCTACATGTACATCCAATAATATATCGGACTGATGGTGCCTATGATATGGGCACTTTTTACCCTAATTATGATTCCGGGACTGATATTATGGTACAAGGAAGCTAGTGAGTAAGTCCATGGTTCCAAATTCGGATTCTACATAGTGAAAAATGTATGATTTGACACCAAGATCATTCAAATAGGACAAGTCTTTGCGATTTTATTGCGAAATGCAATGTTTCTGTATATTCAATGGCGGCCATCTTGAAAAATGGCCGACATCTTGAATTTTTAGGTGGCTAACGGGTTTTATCAAAAGAGCAATCCCCAAGGAGTATGTGTGCCAATTTTGGTGCTTGTTTCCAGAAATGAACGATTATTCCAGTTATCTGCCCCACTATAAACCTATTTACTACCACAGATGTTTTCATTAGTTTATTCAAGTGCATTGGGGTTTGTAATTGATGATTAATGGTAAGAACGGGGTGTTACTTAATTCTATAGGTTCAGGAACTAATGTCTAGCGAGGCCGATCCTTAGTGATCTTGGCCCCATTCATTGTTCTTTCCACTCACTAAAACATTACATTTTCCATAATGCAGTTGGGTCGAGTACATGATTAGATTGATATCCAAAATTCGAAAATGGATATTAATCGTGATCGTGTATTCAACCTTTAACTGTGTTGGTGGTGTAATGGTTTAGCTGCTTATGTTCTGGGTGTGGTGTCCCGAGTTAGAATCCCGGGAGGACCATATGCTTTCATTAGTTTATTCAAGTGCATTGGGGTTTGTAATTGATGATTAATGTTAAGAACGGGGTGTTCCTTAACTGCACAAAATCATCTAAATAGAGCTAGAATATAATGTAAAAGACGTCGCCGGTACAGAAGGGGTTAACAATGAGCACACTTTGTCATGTTAATGCAATGGTTCACTAAACAGGGGGTAAGGGAAGTGGACGTCAAATATTAGCCAAATAGTGAGAGAGAGAGAGAGAGAGAGAGAGAGGCAGAGAGAGAGAGAGAGAGAAGAAGAAGAGGAGGAAGAAGAAGACGAGGTAAGGAAGCAGTGACGAAGTATGTGTCCTCAGCCTAGTGGTTACTGAGACAAGCCAGAGAGTAATGGACGTATCTTGGGGGCCGGGGGGAAAAACTGTTGGTAATGATAATGAATGTGTGAGAAGAGGAGCGTGGATTGCTGTGAGAGAGAGAGAGAGATAGAGAGAGAGAGAGAGAGAGAGAGAGAGAGAGAGAGAGAGAGAGAGAGAGAGAGAGAGAGAGAGAGAGAGAGAGAGAGAGAGAGAGAGAGATTGTTTTGAAACGGATGATATACAAATACACATCCTACCCTGGATGACGCTCCCAACGATAAGTAACATGTAGGTTTATTAATTAAATATAAAGTACACATTGCTGCTTTGCATTATATTGATTGAAAGACATACTTTAGGAAAGATGAAAGCTTACACTAAATTGTTTTCAGCACATTTTTTTCGTCAATCAAATTCTGTCAATAATTAGGTTCATCTGCTCTGGTATCGGCGTCTATAGTGTATACATTGATTTTTATGTGGCAAAATTCATATACTGTATATGTTTAATTCACAAATTGTTTTATCAGAATTGTTGTTCCCAAAAATCGCTGGAGAGACCTCATAATGTAAAAGATAATTCAGAAACTGGCAGGTTAAAATTGCCGAACAAAGTTGAGAGACAAGGCGTTGGTGTAAATCTCCTTATGGCTAAGAGTAAAGTGAGCCTAAAAATATGAGTGAGTCGGCAGTGATGGGTGGGCGTGAGTGGGGAAGGAGATGGGTATTAACGACACATTCACTTCCTTCACACTGTCACCATTTGTTTTACACACTCTCACTCTAGACGTGCGCACAGGTACAGTCGTCGGAATAAGTTCTTTACCACCCTGTGATTTTCATTGTGCAAGTATGATATATTGCTGGGGTAGTAAAGAACATATTCCGATGACTGTACATACACATACAACATCCAGTGGTATAAGGCGCCGCGCGTTAATTCACCAGTTCGAGTTCCCTGTTAGAACTTACTCCTAATAATTTTTCGGACTTCCTAGTGAAAAGGAATTGTAGCGTGGTCTGCTAAGCTATCGTCTGCCCGTCGTTGCACGTCTCTCGAAGAAAGTGCATCTACGTATGAATGAAACACAGACACCATCTCGATCACATGTGACCTTGCAAGTAATGTAGGGTAAGTTACTAGGTTAAGAGAACCTCTCTTAATATTCTGGATTTTTAAACAGGTATATCACATATATCTATCTCTTCAACTCAATAATATTCATCATTTATCCCAGAGTCCGTAAACAAAAAAATATAATATACTGTATTCATAAGGTTAGTGACAAAGTGATAACATGGACTGCTTTCTCTTTTTAAGGAGCCTTTCATAGAATAACCAAAGTATTTTATATTGTGCCTTAAAACTAAATATAAAACCCAAAGAGAAAACTATATGATTTGGACTATACTAATACAACTATAACCTTCCCTACCATCTCATTATCATCGTCATTGTTAGGATAATTTTTGTTTTACGCTTTTATTACGCCTTTAGTTTATTATGAAATTAATAATTATTATTAAGTTTTAATATTTTTTTTTTCTAAATATTTGTTTTCTTTCATCACCATATACTATTTTACCAAGAAAAATTGCCTGTTTAGCTGTTAATGTTAGTGTATTTTTCGGTATATATTTCTAAATTACAAATATTACATCATATAACAAATGTATCAAACAATATTGTAATTGCTTTCAATGTTAGCTTACTCACGATGACTGCACACAATATTATAAACTTTCGGGGGTCTAATTCTTTGAAAGACAAGGTGTTTAAAATTTGTAAGGATTTCACATGCATACTCTGAGAGAATAACAACACACATAGTTTTGAGCTGAATAATTATCAATAAATGACTTAATCTAATTTTCAGAACAGTAACTGTGAAGTCAATAATTCAACTCCGAAAGAATTTTCAGTGGATTGTCCAGAACCACCATTAGCGTCACAGCGGCCAAGGCATGGCTTGATTTTGACCTGAAGTTCTCTGCATGGTGACCGTCCCCGCGCAGACTAATTGTGGCCAACTACATCCAGCAAGTCATACCTGCAACTCTGACGTAGGAGGGCCAGAACTTGGGGTCAGAATCAAGGCATGCCTTAACTGCGGAAGCTGTTTTTAACTATACAGTACCATTTCGTTTGAGTTGAGTTATTGAGTTCACATTTACATTTTTGGAAATGGCAGCATGTCTACGTTACATTGATATTCAGTTCTAAATCTGGTAGAACCCTTGCACTGTTTTCAAGCACTGTATATTTCATTATACACAAGTATTAATATTTGTATAATATACAGTAGCTGGGCTACACCAACAAAATTTATCTTTAACATAAATTATCTTTATCACCATTAGAATACCACCATTATTCTCACAGCCAAACATTATCCACATAATTATCATCAGCCACTCATGCATCCACTACAACTGTTTTGAACACAAAAGGTTTTGTCTCTGTGGTCAACAATCGACAGCGTGGCCGCTCTCACCCGCTGACGCCACTGAAGGGATCCTCCTGGGAAAGCCTCTAGGCATCTGCCTGGTGCATATTAAGTATTCCATCGCATGATTTACCAACTTCCCTCAGCCCTGAGTTCCATGGTCTTCCCACTGGCCTCCTCCACTCTGGGTTGTCTTCTGTAGCGATCACCTGGTGAGCGTGATCAGTCTCGGGGAGGCGAACCACATGCCCATATAGCCGAAGTTGGCGTTCACGGATTATGCAACTAATATGTCTCGAGTCAGTTTCACGGAGTAGCCGTTGGTTAGATACGCGATCGTACCAGCGATAACCCAAGATCCTGCGGAGACATTTAGTACCAAAAGAGTTATTACGTTCCTTCAAAACACTGTTGAGCGTCCATGTCTCACAGCCATACAGTAAGACAGGGACCACCAGTGTCTTCAAGATCCGCAACTTCGTCCTTCTGCAAAGGTATCGACAACACCATATACTTTTATTGTTGAGTGAATCCATAACAGCCCTTGCTAAGCCGAGGCGATGATTTACATCGTAGTCCGACTCACCACTGTTGTGAATCACGCTGCCAAGATAGGTAAACTTATCCAAGATCTGTAAGTCCTCGCCACATGCATGAACAGATTGAACGGCATCATCCAACAAGTCGCCAAATTCTTGGACTATGGTCTTAGCCCAAGGGTCCTTTAGACACAGCGGTTCCGACTCCTCATGGAGTGCCTTCAGGGTCAATCTGAAAACATCCAACGTCTCCGCTACGATCACTGCGTTATCTGCAAAATCAACATCTGTGATTCTGAAATTGCCTATGTCAGCTCCGCAGCGACTCCGCCCAACTGTTCGGCCCAGTAACCAATCCATACAAGTGTTGAAAAGTGTAGATGCTAGAACACACCCCTATCTTACACCTGAGCTCACAGGGAAGAAGGGAGATGTTCCCCCACCACACTTGACAGCACTCTCTGTTCCTGTATAGAGTCCAGACACCAGGTCGATGATCGCCAACAGCTTCGCCATTAATAGCTACGAAAATTAATATTTATAAACAGTAAGGCAGTTTACCTCCCCCACCTAAGAGGATGTCGGGGCGAATTTGGCCCAGGGATATTAACTAGATAAAGGATGGCCAGATGAGTTGAGCCAACTAAGGTGGGTTCCTTACCCCAGACAAAGATACAATAATAATAATAATTTAGTCAATGACCAATACGCATCGTACTTTCACGACAGAGGTAAAAATAATATGTAAAGGTATCGAGAGAGAGAGAGAGGGAGGTGGGGGTGGGTGGGATAGTTGGATAGGGGGAGAGAGACAGGGGAAGGGGTAAGAAAGAGGGGTCATGGGGGCGAGGTGAGAGGGGCTAGTAATGAAGGAGGCAGGCTGAGACCTAAATCAGGGATCCCAGCCCCTTGCATCATCCAGCCCAGCACACACTGTCCCTTATCTCACCTATCCTGCTAGGCTTGCATAGTCTCCGTTATAAGGGACCCAATTATGAAAGTTTAAAAACAAAACAAAAGTAGATAAATAAACACGAACAGAAGGTAGTAAAGTGTTCGTAGTTTAACTTGTGTATATGCTGGTATATAAGTTTATTACATCTCTTGTGAATAGGAGCTTTACCTATAGATTTGTATAGGTAGAACGTGCAATTACTTTCTTTTCTAAGCAAAGGCTACCAGGTTTTGTATGGCTGTGCTATGTCTTAATATGCATGGCCTTAATACATTGAGGTCGCAAGGTAAGCTTTGGAGAAGTGAAAGGGGCAAATTATAAGGGTTTAGAGTAAGAGAAGTACCAAATAAAAGCCAAATTGTATCAACCTGCCTTCCTTGACCTTATTCTAGCGTCATTACTCCTTGACAATAAATCCCATTTACATCTGCTTGGTTTATGGAACATGAATAGAATTATGTAATAGCATTATAACAAATGTAAAGGGTTTCCTTCTTCTAACGGACGAAATACTATAAATTCTATAAATTCCACGTTCTTGTTTTCGCTTAAAGCAGTACTAATAATGGGATTTCAATAGTTAAAGATCAATTATCTTATGATATATATATATATATATATATATATATATATATATATATATATATATATATACACACCGCAACGTTGCATCTCTCTCACCCGTCTACTGCTATTACAATAATCAGTGTTCGTTAGAGCTTTCTCAGTGTATACCTCCTCTCTTATCGAGAGTGTGGGGAGGGGGCACTCGCCTGTCATCACACGCACACCCCTATTCTGTCCAACTCTCTAACCCAAGAGAAAACTTTTTTCTATTCTGCAAGTTAGTTTTGGAGCTCTCTCCCTCAATCTATCTTTTCTTCATCCCACGACTTAAACTGCTGCAAACTCTGTGTGTCCAGACGATTTAACTCTAATGTACCTTAAATTTGGCTCTCTGTCATTCTTTCAACTATGGGGTATACACTTGTTACAGGTAGTTTTGCCTTTTGTCTCCTTCACTCACATAAACAAAAGTTTTTGTAATGGTATCTTATCGGCGTAGTAAACGATATTTTCTTTAATGATTCTACAGGTTTATATATTTTCTTGTTTTATACATAGCGATATTCAAGGAGATGTGGATGTTATAATTAGAGGTGAGGATTTATGTATGTTTCAAATATTTGTGTACTGCAATATATACTTAACAATAGAGCAAAAGGTTGCCAATAATTACTTTAAAGAAAAAGAAAACATGTTTTTGGAATATTAAAATTAGTTAAATTACCTTAGTCTCCACTGTCTTCTTCAGACATGGACGATCAGGTATTATCTTTCACAAGCCAAATGTTACGAATTTTGCGAGAAGGAAAAAAATATAAATGATAGGTAAGGGAGAGCTGTGAGCCTTGAGAGGGTAAGAATATTTCATCATTATAGTTCCCATGGCCCCAATCTGACAATTTATATATGTAACAAAAACGTGTTTCCCTTTCATTTTCACTACATTTGTGTAGAGTAACAATGAAAGGAAAGTACATATGAAGCTAAATTTGATCTACCAATGACAAACGTATATATTGGAGAATTAAAATAAAATTACCAGAACACTTTTGCATTGCGAACTTTTATATTTTGTGTATGGGGTGTTGGTTCTGTGAAAGCTTTCTATTTGCCAAATTTAACTTATGTACCTCCACATATTTATATAACTTGCTCCATGTGTTGACATTTGCACCAACAACAAAGAATAACAGTCATGTGTTGCATATTTTTTTATGTGAAAAGAAATAAATGTAATCGCCTTGAAAGGAGTAGAAAGCCAAAGGTATATCAAGTGCAAAGTAATGCACCAAACTAATAGTATTCCGTTGGCCCATCAAACACTCACGTTTATTATCTTCTTGTAGGGAACATAAGGAGGATAGGATAGGGATGCACGTAATTGCCACCAAAGGAACGTGATCAATCCTTTTATATCCACAAATTGAGAATAGTTAACGAAACACATATACACATCACATTGACATTGCTTAAGTTTTCTTAATCGTAGGACATTGAGTGGATATCTAGGCAAGTATAGTGATCAATTTTACTTGCATAAGATTTAAATGTTTAAGGTATGTATTCATCAAACAAACTAATTTACAGACACACAAGTAGGGGTGAAAATATATTTAAATTGACCTTTGCAAGTGAAAGACAGAAACTGAATTACTAGTACCGTACACTATATTCAAGATTAAAAAATAAAAGTAAGAGCTTGCTGCACACGATATTCATGGTCTGGCTTGCTGATGTCAGGAGATGATTCAATTTTTGCACGGTGTGTGTGGCAAAATCATAAATTATTACAAAATAAAATGGAAATACCAAATTGGGTATTCCTTGGAAAATCCGGATTGGAAAAGCTCCTTTCCATGTATGTTATAAATTGTAATGTCCTCCAGGTCATACATGTTTTTTTTCTTCTCTAAATTGTATTTGAACATACAGTATTATCAGATATGACGATATTTGGCAAAATATATAATCCTAAAAAGTCTCATGGTCATTAACAATAAAACAGGCGTAATTGTTTACGACAGTCCTTTTGGAACAAATTGGACAGCCTGAGAAGATCCCTCTTCCAAAATTGTGCGTGTGTGTGTGTGTGTGTGTGTGGTACAGGAGGATGGCCGCGTAGAGATAATAATAATAACAATAATTAACGGTTTATTCACAAAAGCAGCCCGAAGGCTGAAAATATACAAGGAAGTTGATACATAGTTAAAATTAAAATTAAAATTAAAATTAAAATAGACACAAGAGCTAACAGGTTAATTTACAATGACAAATATGTATATAATTTATTGATTGTTTAAGACCTTAATTATTGAAGGAATGGCGCTGTTCTTGTAGCGGTCAGTCCGTGGTGCTCTTACGGGGACAATACGGTTGAAGTGGCGAACAGCGCGTAGAGGAGGAGGGGCGTCGGGCGGTAGTAGGTGCCGGTGTCTGGGGTTGTTTAGTAGTTTGCTGGAGAACTGCTGAAGGTGTTGTTCGTAGAGGTTAGATATGGCGAGGACGTTAATTAGGTTACATGCATCTTGGTAAGTGGTGTAGTTGGCCCCTAACACTATTCTGAGTGCTCTCTTCTGAATGTTTTCTAATTTATTTCTTTGGGTTAAGTTGAGAGAGGATGACCAAACGGGTGAAGCATAGCAGAGTTTGGGTAATATAAAAGATTTGTATAAAAGTAGCATGTCATCTCTGGGAACCCTTAGTTGTTTCAGGGTGCGTAACATGTGTAGCCGATAAGAAGAAGCACTAGCTATGGTGTTAACATGTTTATCCCAGAGTAGTTTTTGCTGAAGGAAAACACAAGGAAGATGGAGCGCAGGGTGTGTGTGTGTGTGTGTGTGTTACAGGTGGAGGGGTAAAGATGGGGTGAAGGGTGTATGTGTGTGTGTGCGTGTTACAGATGGATGGGTAAAGATGGGGTGAAGGGTGTATATGTGTGTGTGGTACAGGAGGATGGGTGAATATGGGGTGAAGGGTGTGTACAGGTGGATGGGTGAAGGGTGTGTGTGTTACAGGTGGATTGGTGAAGATGGGGTGAAGGGTGTGTGTGTTACAAGTGGATTGGTGAAGATGGGGTGAAGGGTGTGTGTGTTACAGGTGGATTGGTGAAGATGGGGTGAAGGGTGTGTGTGTTACAGGTGGATGGGTGAACATTGGGTGAAGGGTGTATGTGTTACAGGTGGATGAGTGAAGATGGGGTGAAGGGTGTGTGTGTTATAGGTGGGTGGATTAAGATGGGGTGAAGGGTGTGTGTGTTACAGGTGGGTGGGTTAAGATGGGGTGAAGGGTGTGTGTGTGTGTGTTACAGGTGGGTGGGCTACGATGTGATGTAGGGTGTGTGTTTGTATGTGTATGTTACAGGAAGGTGGGGGGTGAGGAGTGTAATATTAGTATTTTAATTATTATTGTGATTTGTATTATCATTATTATCATTGTTAATATTAATATTATTATTATTATTATTATTATTATTATTATTATTATTAATAATATTTGTATTGTTGTTGTTGCTTTATATTGTTCACCTACAGCTCTTACGTTTAAAAAATCTACTTTCTCTTAATCTAGGTACATTATACAAGGTTATTTCTTCCTTATTAGTAGAGCAGCTTGGCTCGGGAGAGACCACCCTGCAATCCTTCTTCACCGGGATAGCGGAAAAACCCTTCGGATTCTGGAGGACTCTAAACCTCACGTACCTGGGCGATTAGCACCTTAGACCAATCCGTATGTGTGTGTATGTTACAGGAGAGTTGAGTGAAGACGGGGTGAGGGGGTGTGTGGAAGTATGGCCAGCCAAGCGTAGCCAACAAGGGTCGCCGAATTACCCTCTGATAACTCTCTCCCTCTCTCTCTCTGATATACACTATATATATACTATATATATATATATATATATATATATATATATATATATATATATATATATATTTAGGCCTATGCTTCCAGCAGCTCCTTCTCTGTACCTTCCTACTTTTTCTATTCTAGTGTCAAACTCAAAGCGGATGTTGTGAATACGTGCACAACAAACTCACTTGCTCTCGTGTTACCGATTTCGAATCCTCTGAATTCTCAACTTTATGGCTCAAACTATCCTGTCATTATCATACTAAATATTTCTGTGCTGTCTATCTTTTCCCTAACTCTACTGACTTTCCCAAATTCCTTTACTATCTTAACTCTAAAGTGAAACACATTCTATCCATCTCTCCTTTCTCAAAAATCTCCATCTTAGAAGATTTCAATGTTCACCATCGCCAATGGCTCTCTTCTAATTCCACTGACCAAACTGGTGAACAAGCTACATCTTTTCTATCCTAAATGACCTAGAGCAGTTGGTTCAGCAACCAACCCATATCCCGGATTGCTTCGGAGATTGGCCCAACATTCTTGACTTGCTTCTAACTTCTAACCTTTCTTTTTATACTGTTAATACTGTAAATTTGTTCTCTCCTTTGGGCTCCTCCGACCATAAACTTATCTCTGTCACCTGTCCTATCTCTCCCGTATGGCCACTCGATCCTGCCAACCGGCGGCGCTTGTGGCACTTTGGCGCTGCCGACTGGGAGACTCTCCGGCAGTACTTTTGTTTTATTTTCCATGGAATTATTTTTGCTTCCGTGGCCGGGGACCCTCGGAGAGTGCTGAACGCATTACCGAGGTAATCCTCTCTGGTATGGAGGCATACATTCCATTTTCTTTCTCTCAGACTATTGCAAAAAAATCGTAGTTTACTCACGCTTGTTCTACTGCTGTCTGCAATAAGGAGGAAGCATTCAAATGGTACCGACACCTTAAAACTCAAGAATCTCATTCTTCCTATGTTTCTGCCCGGAATCAAGCCAAATCTGTTCTTCGACTCGTCAAACACTCTTTCATCAATAATAAATGCACTGAACTATCCAACTCTAGCTTTTCCCAAGCTTTCTGGCGTCTAGCCAAAAACCTCTCCAACAATTTTTCTTCCTCGTCTTTCCCTCCCCTTTTCCACTCTGACGACACTACCGTCACTTCTTCCTCTGACAAAGCTGAACTTTTAGCCCAAACTTTCGCTATAAACTCCACTTTGGATGCTTCCAGTGGTATTCCTCCCTCTCCACCCACCTCTCACTTTCTCATGCCTAATATCCTAATCTCTTATAAAGACTTATTTTCTACCATCTCTGGGCTAAGAAGGCATACAGGCCAGAAGGTGTTCCTCCTGTTGTACTAAAAAACTGTGCTTCCGTGCTGACTCCCTGCCTAGGCAAACTCTTCCATTTCTGTCTCTCCTCTAACGTCTTCCCTTCTTGCTGGAAGTTTGCTCTCATTCAACCTGTCCCAAAAAAGAGTGACCACTCTCAACCCTCCATCTATCGTCCAATTGCTCTAATTTCTTGTATCTCCAAAGTTGTTGAAACTATTATTACTTCAAAATTACTTAAGCATCTCTCTTCTCATAATCTACTCTCAGATTGCCAGTATGGCTTCCTTAACCCACAGGGCACCAGCTAATAGATAATAAATGTACACTTCAGGCCCGGCCAAAAGTCGATTTGTTATTGTTTTGCTTAAAATAGCTTAAATATGTGAGAAATGAAGGAAAAAAAAACACTCGTCTCAGTCATTTGGGGGTCCTAAGGTTGGCGAGGGGGGGAGCCTCATCCATCACCAGGTGCCGGGCACCTCTTCAAACCTCCCGCGCCGGCACACCACAGCTGGGTTACGCAGCATGGCTGAAGTACGATGCCTGCAGTTTTCGAGTGACGGTTGTTTACACAACCCGAGTATCATGTGTGCCTTCATAGTTCATATAATAGCAACATGTATCACATAATGTCATTGTAAGTTAAGTTACAGTGTGATAAGCGCATAGATTCAAGTTTTATAAATGCTGACGAGTGGCAAGACCCGCGCGCGTCCTGGTTACCATGGCGACGGGTGGCCATTTTGGCCCAAGACAACAACGCACGCACGTACACACGGTCAGCTGACTGACACTACTCTGCCCTCACTTTCACTTTCTTTCTGTGCCTCTCTCACAAACTCAAATTATTGATTTTGTACTTTATCGTATGTTTTAGAGTTACAATATGAGTTTTACACATTGTTTTAGGCACTTTTAACCAATACAAATGGGATTTCACATTGTATTGTGTACTCATGTTTTATCGTATTTTATCTCACTTTAACGTCTGTTATCACAATCTTCATTGTTCACAGTGTTATAAGTTTATGATATATTTACACTTATTGGTGTCCATATCACTGTTTTACGTATATTTGAGTGTCACTATCACTTACATATTGTGTTCGGCCTTTGTATATAATATTTACACTTCGTTTTTGTACACACACTTTACTTTTGATAGCGTCTTTTATTGCAGTCTTTGAACACACTGTTTTAGAAATGTTCAAGGGTGTGATATTCCCTGAAGCAGACGGGGAAACACAGTGCAACACCACAATCTTCGCACCAGTACCTGGTATCTGTTCTGTCGGAATTTTGAGGAATGCCATGGGGTCTGGGTCATCCTCCTCCACCTCTTCCCCACTTGGTGGGGAGTCAACTATGTCATGGGGAGCAGTGACGGAGCGATACCCACTCTCCTCCCTTTGTTCCAACATCGCGAGGCGATGAGGGATGGGAACAATGAGCTCTTCCTCTTGCATCTCCTCTATCTCCAACACAGTTGGCTGATACTCCTCCCCTGATTCCTCATCTGACAATCCAGTGTCACTATCAGGCGCATCACTTTCCTCAAGTAAAACCAGTACATCCTCAAGGCTAACACCCATGCGTGGGTAGCGGCGAGGTAGGTCAGACATGATGTATCACTCGCGAGGTCAACGGGAAAACTGTCTTCTCCCTCCTCCCGCGTATCCCCACCTGCGGCTGGACTTGGGGGTTGCCAAGTATTGCTACTGTCTGGCAACATCCTAAGGAACATATCATACATATCTGAACCCTCTAGCTACCATAGGACAAGAGTAAATAAGGTCGAAAGTGCCAAAGCAGGTGGTGAGGTAAGTGGGTAAACTGGCGCATCCCCACCCGCGCGGCTGGACTTGAGGTTTGCCGAGTACTGCCACTGTTCGGTAATATCATAAGGTATATCCCATATAAAAATTTGAACTCTCTAGTTGCCATAGGACAAGAGTAAATAAGGTCAACAGTGCCGACGCAGGTGCTGTGGCGCTGGGGTTTAGCGTTACATACATTGCTGGCTGGGGTCCAGTGGGTTAAGGGTCGCTCTACTGGTGATCTTTCATATCATCCTCCTTCCGGGACTTCGGTGAGACCTTTTATATTGTGCTAGACATATTTTTCTAGCAATAATTGACTCTAGCAACTTTCCTATTATTGCCGTGAGACTAATGGGACGGTATTTGGATGCTATTGATTTATCATCTTTTTTGAAGATCGGAACTACATTTTGCAAGCTTCCAAGCTTCTGAAACTAAGCCTGTTTCTAATGACTTGTTAAATAGAAATGGGTAATTTAACTCATCTCTGCATTCTTTTAATACTCTAGCGTATACTTCATCAGGACCAGGCGATTTCTGAGGTTTCAGTCTGTCAATTTCCTTAAGCACATAATTTCTACTTATAGTAACCGTACTTAACCTATTTTCTATACTATCGCTATATACCTTACGGACTTCTGGAATCTGTGCCAAATTTGTATTAGTGAAAACGTAAAGAAATTTACTATTTAATATACTGAAAATGTATAAATCATTTTGTCATTTCTCCTATCGAAGTTTTATTACATTACTATTACATTACTATTACATTACTATTACATTACTATTACTATTACATTACTACTATTACATTACTATTACATTACTATTACATTACTATTACATTACTATTACTATTACATTTCTAACTTTAGATTTATATAGTTGGTAAAAAGCTTTAGGGTTATGTTGTGAGTCATTGGCTATCCTGATTTTATAATTTCTTTTTGTTTTCCTAATTTCTTTTTGGACTTGTCTTGATAGAGTCTGATAGTAAATAAGTAGGTGATTTTCACCTTTTTTAATTTTTCTATATATGCTCTTCTTTTTTCCTAGAAGATCTATTAGTTTATTATATTATTCATCCATTATTGTTGGTTCTGTGTCGATCTATATATTCTTTTGGGGCTATATTTATGTTGCGCATTGTAAAGTGACGCAATACAATGTTCCTATGTAGCTGTCCATTTATCCTGAGTTAAGACGGGTATCTGAGAGAGAGTAAGTTCATTAGCGCACCTGGGTCCACTTAATTGTTTAACCATAGGGTCGACCCTTAGGGCTCTTCTTAGCCCACCATAATCGGCTTTTCTGAAATCTGGGATAAGTATCGTATTCTCTTTAGCTTTTCCTGTCCATTGTATATTAAAACAAATTGATTTATGATCGCAATTTCCTATTTGGTCCCATATCTCTACATTATTTATCATATGTTCATTATTACTGAAAACTAAATCGAGGATATTATTACCTCTAGTCGGCGAGTCTATGAATTGAAATACACAAAACTATCATTACCGCCTCAATTAACTCTTCAGAATCTGAGTCACCGATTTGATGCTGCCAATCTATATTCGGAAAATTAAAATCCCCCACAATGCACACATTGCTAAACCTTGATGCTATTTTCACTTCCTGCCATAAAGTTGTATCTTCGTTTCTACTCATATTTGGTGGTCTATAAATAACTCCCAATAATTATGGTCTCACTACCTTCGCTAACCTCTACCCAAACAATTTCGTTATCATTATTTAGTCTAATACCTGATTTAGCACAGCATATTAATGAACTCCTGACAAACACTGCTATTCCGCCACCCCGCCTACTTGCTCGGTCGTATTTAAACAAACGAAATCCTGGTATATGGAATTCTGCTAAAAAATATCTTGATTCTGTATTAATCCATGTTTCAGTTAGCGCTATTATGTCTATATTTTCGTTGCTAACAAGTGCTCTAAGTTCGTCCATTTCATTACATAAACTCCAACAGTTTGTATAATATAATCGCAATGTATTTCTTTTACTGGTATCGGATTTACCTTTATTTGTAACTAAATTCCCATTTTCCGTTACACCTTCAATAATTCTACTAGCATTTCAATTAATATCCTGTGACTGAAATATTCTATTCCTCTCTGTTGTACCAGTACGACAATTAACCCTATCTAGACACTGTGCGTACAACTGATTCTTACTATAGAATCGGGTCCAGTTATCGAGGAATGGCATTGCATTTTCATTGCAGTATTTTTCCAGCCAACAATTCTCCCTACCAATAAATGCCTACAGTGGCCGATAGAGGCGTTGAACGCAAGGTTTACCGCGGTGCATTGTGGGAAATGGGCGACATCGCGGAGCTATCCACCCTTCCTCTCCTTCAACAATTCTATAATATATGCAGTTAGTCGAAATTTCTGTAGCTGACACATACTTTGGTCTATGCATACTTTTGTTTTATATATTTTAAAATCACCCATATTCATAAATAACGTATATTTACAGTACAAAGTCAGCAGGTATTTTCGCGCCAATTTTGTTATGATAATTAATCAGCTTATAAGTATGTTTGTAGTTATTATCAGCTGCATATGGACTTTCCTTTTATTACTATACTATATAAGCACTTAGTGTAGTCATATACTGTATAATAAAAACATGTAGAATCACACACAAATTGAGATAAACTGTGCATAATCCTAGGTGTTGGGTATAGTGATGTCTACCGTCGTAGCTCTGGCGCTAGTTCAGAAGCGTCCACCAGAGGTCTCAAAGGAATTGTTGGTAGGGAGAATTGATACCAATTTCCCTAGAAGACCATTCCTTCCTGACCCTCTCCTTGGCAAGATACTGTGTACTACAGGTATGCCTCCCTTCCTCCTAACTTTGTCTAACACCTCCCTGTACTGCCGAAGCAGTTCTTCAGTCCTACCTTTACAAACAACATTGCTCCCTGTACTGATACAGATAATGGGACTCCAATAATCTCCAATATCTTTCATGATGTCATCAATTTCCTCTAACACCCTCCCAACCAGGCAGACATACAAGCTTCCTAACATCGGTACAGGTAGACCTACCTAGGTATCTGACCATGGAATCGCCAACTATTGAGAATGACTTACCTTTCCTAGTCGATGCCATGGTGGGAGCTGCGGCAGAGACAAAAACTCCTGGCGCAGCGGCAGTCGTAGTTGCAGGTCCTACTGAAGCAGCAGCAGTTGTAGGTACTCCTGGGAGAGTAGCAGTCGCAGCATTCCTTGTGTTTGGAGGCAACTTATCTACCTTTCTCCTGTTCTTCTCACCGGATGAAGCACTCACAGCCTCACTATCCTCGACTTGTTCACCATCACATTTATCACCTAAGGTGATGAACTTGTTGCTGAGGGTAACTGGCTGCCTTTTCAGTTTGCAGGTTGTTGCACTTGTTGCAACCACTTTCCAGGGAGCATCACGATCCCTAATAACACTTGCACTATCTTAACTTTTCTTGTCAGCCAAAGTTAGCTTTAAGGCTAAATGTTAATCACCACACTAAGGGGTAAAGATAAGTCACTGGGAGTCACTAGTGACAGATCCTCAAACAACAAAGGTCAGGCAGGTAGTAGTCCATCTGTTAAAATGCCTTGAAATAAATGACCTACCCAAGACTATTTTTTGTATTCATTTTTATTGTATTGTAAATATCTTCTACTTTCTTTTGTTCGCATATATTGTTTCTCCATATTCTTTCTCTTAGTTTAATGCTATGTTTTCGTTTTAAGGGGTTTATTATGCACGTTTCCGATCCATAAATCAGTACTGGGATAACATATTGGGAGCACACTCCTCTCTATAATGACAGGGGTATCGTGCTTTTCATAATTACATTTTGCTTTCCAAATGCACTGTAACTAATGCCCATTCTCTACTCAATTTGTCCTTAGTGATCTGGGTTTGCCTTTACAACCAGACCTACTGTAGGTATATGTAGTCTTCAAATGCCTCTCTCTCTCTCTCTCTCTCTCTCTCTCTCTCTCTCTCTCTCTTTATATATATATATATATATATATATATATATATATATATATATTATATATATATATATATATATATATATACTATCAGTCAAAGAAGATAGAATATTAAGCAATATTGGCAGGCATTGTATACAGGTGACAGATTATAGGTACGCTGTGGTTGGCTGATCGACGCAACCAATACTGCCCCCCCCCCCCCCCCCCCCACGATTATTTGTGTTAACTTTTACATTTGTTATCTGTGTTCAGTTTATGAAGTGCCAATATTATTAAGACGTTTATCAGAATGTATTTCACTTGGAGTAAGATTATGAACAGTCTACAAGGAATATAGCTTATTTATACCGTAATATAACAGTCACATCACTGACATAGGTGAAGGGGAAGGGGGGGAGGGGGGGTTAACGTGGAGTTTTTAGTTGCGGCGGCTATTATATTGGGAACGAAGGGGTAGGAGTGTTGACTAGGACTCAGTTTTTTAGGAACAGCAGGTGAACAAGACATCTTGTGGCCATGGTTAGCACTGTGATGGCGTCCAACATCTGCTACAGGTATCTTTCAGGAAGCACTGGTGAACATGGCTGCCAGGAAGAATGACTTCTCCAGGAACAGCTATGCTTCATGACTGCATCATGGGTGATCCCTCACACTATGTATGTAGTGTCTTTGGTTGCCCTTCCTGCCACTGGTAATTCAGTTCCTTGAAATAATCGTCCAGCTCGTCAATCACAAAATTCCGTAACTCACTTAGTTCTTCACACTGTACAGGCAGGTAATTGATAAATGTATGGTATCCTGGAATATGGATTGAACGACTTGTGTATGAATTGAAATACATTTTCCAAGTAGGATTTCCCTTCTCCTTAATATATATAGGAAAAGGTTCAGTATCCTTTATCACGCTGTGGTAGAGGTGGTTAAAGTGTGGACAATCGTCCTGATTGTCGGTCGTTAGAGCCCAGCTGAGAGTATATAAACATATAATAGCTCACGTGTTTTTGTGAGATATACTATAAATATTGATGACTCTCATGGGCTAGAATGAAATCATATCAATTTCAGCCCGAGTTGCGTGGCGATACTTGTAAAAATCCCTGTATAGTAACCCATGGAAAATCGTCCTTGCTGTAGGCGGTTAGAGCCCACCTGTGAGTATATGAACATTTAGTAGCTCACGTGCATTTGTGAGATATATATATATATATATATATATATATATATATATATATATATATATATATATATATATATATATATATATATATATATATATATATATATATATATACTTTTTTTTATTTTTTTTTATTTTTATTTTTTTTTCTATATTCCAACTACTCCCTCTCGGGCATAGGCTGAGAGCCTGTACATTCCACCGCTCAACACGGTGAAGCCCGTGAGGTCTTGTTCCAGTCTGGGGACTGAGACATGTGAAGCATCCATCATGGCTCGAAGCAGCTCCATCTCTGAAGCGGCTGGTTGCTTCCCTCAAGTGCTTCACCGTCTCACTCTCCAGACTCAGACCCTCACTCTCAGAACGCCACCTATTGAGCAGTGAACTCACTAGGCATTGTCCCCCTGTAACATATTTTGAATATGGGAATATTCATACAGTGTTATTTAATCAGGGAACAATGAGGGTATTTTTTTGGCATTTCGGTGGGCTTTGTGGTAATATATATATATATATATATATATATATATATATATATATATATATATATATGCTGAATTGATAATTTGATAATACTAGGTGTATTTGCTATCAGCTTTAGTTTCTTTTTCATATTTCAGTTTCCATATATCGCTATATGTTACAAAAATCGTTCTAATATATCGTCAATATGTATCTCTCTCATGAATAGAAGTTTTAATAACGTTCATCACATACTACTGTATTTCTACCGATAAATGTAATTGCTTAAATTTAGTTTTGTTATTGAACGCAGTTTAATTAAATCAAAACACTTCGTTGTCTGTTTTGAAGTACAATTAGATACCGGTTGGCTTATATTGAGGACTGTTAGATATATAGTTAACTTGATCACTGTAGCTTACATCGGACGATTTAAGGTGATGCGTATATTATACTGGATTGGCTTAATTCATATGACTTGAGAACATTTTGGTTTATCTCATTTTTGGCTTCATTATATTTAAATCAAGTAGAAATAAGATTCGCTTCGTACGGGGGCTATCAAATTCTACAGTTGCTTGCATTATAACCACAGCAAACTCTTAGCGAAAAATATTAATGATTCATGCCTTTGTTCCTCTCTTTACCATCAGTATCTTCAATAAGTGCCTTTATAATAAATATGACTAAGACAATATAATACGCCCTGTACCCACCCACCTCCAGATAAAAAAAAAAAAGTAAACGAACCTAGATTTTTTTTTAAAAAGCTGATTCCCTTGCTGGATAATTTAATATACGCATTAACCGAATGAGACGAAGAAGCTATAAGTATGCACTGTACTGTACATCAGACAGTAGCTCCTTAAATATATAAAGCAAACCTAATGTAATAACATCTAATGAACGATAAAATTACTATACCATGCGCCTTCTTAAGTTGACAGTACATATGTCCAAAATATGTCAAAGATTATTTGATTTAATTAAAAATGTCCAGGCTTGAAAATAATAACTTTTTTAGCAATGATGACTCCTTTCCCCATACTATGATTCTGGCTATCTTCAGATAATACTATGATTCTGGCTATCTTCAGATAATACTATGATTCTGGCTACCTTCAGATAATACTATGATTCTGGCTACCTTCAGATAATACTATGATTCTGGCTATCTTCAGATAATACTATGATTCTGGCTATCTTCAGATAATACTATGATTCTGGCTATCTTCAGATAATACTATGATTCTGGCTATCTTCAGATAATACTATGATTCTGGCTACCTTCAGATAATACTATGATTCTGGCTACCTTCAGATAATACTATGATTCTGGCTACCTTCAGATAATACTATGATTCTGGTTATCTTCAGATAATACTATGATTCTGGCTATCTTCAGATAATACTATGATTCTGGCTACCTTCAGATAATACTATGATTCTGGCTATCTTCAGATAATACTATGATTCTGGCTATCTTCAGATAATACTATGATTCTGGCTACCTTCAGATAATACTATGATTCTGGCTATCTTCAGATAATACTATGATTCTGGCTATCTTCAGATAATACTATGATTCTGGCTACCTTCAGATAATACTATGATTCTGGCTATCTTCAGATAATACTATGATTCTGGCTACCTTCAGATAATACTATGATTCTGGCGATCTTCAGATAATACTATGATTCTGGCTACCTTCAGATAATACTATGATTCTGGCTATCTTCAGATAATACTATGATTCTGGCTATCTTCAGATAATACTATGATTCTGGCTACCTTCAGATAATACTATGATTCTGGCTATCTTCAGATAATACTATGATTCTGGCTATCTTCAGATAATACTATGATTCTGGCTATCTTCAGATAATACTATGATTCTGGCTATCTTCAGATAATACTATGATTCTGGCTATCTTCAGATAATACTATGATTCTGGCTATCTTCAGATAATACTATGATTCTGGCTATCTTCAGATAATACTATGATTCTGGGTATCTTCAGATAATACTATGATTCTGGCTATCTTCAGATAATACTATGATTCTGGCTATCTTCAGATAATACTATGATTCTGGCTATCTTCAGATAATACTATGATTCTGGCTACCTTCAGATAATACTATGATTCTGGCTATCTTCAGATAATACTATGATTCTGGCTATCTTCAGATAATACTATGATTCTGGCTATCTTCAGATAATACTATGATTCTGGCTATCTTCAGATAATACTATGATTCTGGCTATCTTCAGATAATACTATGATTCTGGCTACCTTCAGATAATACTATGATTCTGGCTACCTTCAGATAATACTATGATTCTGGCTACCTTCAGATAATACTATGATTCTGGCTATCTTCAGATAATACTATGATTCTGGCTATCTTCAGATAATACTATGATTCTGGCTATCTTCAGATAATTTGAATGATTTTAGGTTTGATTTGTGAGAATCCAAAGATGAATAAAGGTAGTTTCTGCCAATAATATTTCCAAATGTTCTTCTTAAGCATTAAGCTAGTATAATAATGACGCCACAGTACTAAAAAGGTTAACTCTCTTAGTATACTATGACGCCTTTCTTAATCATGCTTTGGTTATCATCAAACGATTTGAATAATTTCAAATATTTAATAATTAAAGGCTACACTCTTCCTCAATTCCTTCGACTCCTACAAATTATCCTTTGGCTATGTAATTGTGTTATGGTAGCCAAAATTAGTGGCAAAACAATGTGTCGACATATACTGAAAGGGTTAAGGCACTGGAATCTATCAAGGAACGAGAGGCCATGAGTGGACGCTGAAAAAGGTGAAAAGAGTGTGTGTGATTAGAGAGCCGCTGGTCGTAAAGCAGTGAGATGTATGCGTGCCTGTGAGTTATTACCACGTCAAGGTGTTGGGGCCATAATAAGCTGGAGACACACTACAAACTTGCCTACAATTTTTGGTCGGCAACTTTATTCCGGTAGTACTTTAGGACTATATGGTAGGGATATCAGCGCCTAGGCTGATGGTACATTATTATTGGCGACAACACTGTTATAGCAGTTCAAGTCAGAAGCTGCCAGATCAAATTTGCCAAGAAAGGTTGCTGGAAAATATGTTTGTGTGAATTCCTATTTAACTGATTGCACACACCTGGCTTTCTCTGGTTTGTTGATGATGATCATGTGTGTGCTGTTATTACTTCTACAGCGCACAATACCTAACACAATTATGATAATAAGGAATAGAGAATACTATCATGTAAACATTTAAAAGGTTTTCGCCAAACCCAATTCTTAACTAAGGGCTTATATATTGGATAGGTCTGTGACTGTGAGGTGAAACTGGTGTTTGAAGATCTCATTAATGGGTGATGAAACGAAACCTGCTTAGAGTGACCCAGTTGACCGATGGCTGTGTTGTCGTACGAGCTGCCCCATTTCCATAAACGAAAAGACGGGGTTAGCGTGGGGCTGAATAACAATTTTGTAGAATATTGTTTAACTATTATGTACAATGCAGTGTCATACATATTTTTCAACTACTATTATGTATGCCTATTATGTACTTTCACTAATTTGTCACCTTTCGCCACACAGTTTGTGTACTTCAACGTCCAAACGGCATTTCTTAACTTTCATGTTTTACCTATGTAGAGGAAGTGTGAAGTGGAGCTTACTATTTTACGTTTATGTTTCTGAGTCTTTAAACATAACTAACTAATAACAAAACTGACAATTGTGTATATTGTACATCAATTTATAGTGCAATTTTTCATAATGTTTGTAACTTTAAACATGAAAGGAGAGCAAGTACATGGATTCGTAATATGTTACGAGCATTTTGATTAAATCTACAGTAAGTGGTCCTATGCGGAGGACCATAGATGCATGGAGCTTAGGTCGAGGTTATTACTGAAGTAGTGGACTACTTGACATCAATTTTGGCCATCTAGAATTATGTGGACACAAATACACATGCTATTTTTGTTTTCTTTCAAGCTAAGATACAGCTCTCACGATATAGTGCCGCGATGAAGTATGTGCCAGCCATATTCTGATACTTTTGAGGCATTTCTTGCAACCTCATTTGTGAATCTTATCGTCATCTAAAAGCACTATAACATCTAGATTGCTAGAGATGATTCACTTATGTCTGCAGAATTTACAAATATGTGCCATATCCCACCACTCAAAAAGTCATAATCCCTCAGATCCCTGAATTATCTTCATTATGCATGTTTCAATTACCTAGTATATTTTTACGTCTAATATATATTTGCTTATCAACCACAATGAAACTAGTATTCTTCATTCAATTTGCAAAACTTCTGAAATTTATTTGCCAATTATCTATCAATAAACATTCGCAACTAAATGTTTATTATGCGCTTGTCATTATTCAAATATCAGTAGTCTTCCTCTGTACAACTGACACAAGTCATCTGTCGTCTTCCAAAAATAAAATATACCTGAATGTCTTTTGCAAACTCTGCATAAGCACAGAATATACTGTATATACGAGTCACACAATACATACCAATCCTTATATTTGTATCATACAAGGTTTGGTGCTGACGTATCCATTATAGATATTGCCATGTTATCCATACACCTGTTATGCTATATCATTATAATAGTTGTCATAGAGAGAGAGAGAGAGAGAGAGAGCAGTTAATGATATTATAAAATATGAGTCAATCAATTAAAACAGGTACTGTTTGATATTATATATGTATACTGGATACATCGAGGCTGATGGGAGATTAAGCACTCAAGATGAAATTCATGGGAGGAGCATTTAGAAGAGGTGTAAGATCAAGGGAAAAAATCCAGGCTCGTTGAAGCGTGGCCATCCTCTTCCACACATTTTGTGGTGACTCTCCCATCCAACCTCCAACCTCTCACATTCCACCCATGTTCACCCTTACTTTCTGGACACATACCTTACAAAATTATACAACGTACACATTTGGATACACCATTACCTTCATTTTTACCAACATATGCCAATGTGCCTCGGACGCACATCATCCATCTAGTCATTATACACCGGATAAATCTCATTCACCCTTCTCCATTGAAACACCTCACTCATCTTACACTTGTACCTCTAGAAACATCCAAGCCAAACTGACACCTCAGTTTGAACCTTTTACTGTCTGGCACTTCATCCAGTCTATCTCTGACACCTCGTTGAACCTCAATACCTCACCTCAGCACACCTCATCTTGGCTCAGCACCCATGATTATAATAGAGTAATTGAGCTGCGTCCTTAATTGATATAGTGTGATGTACTCGCTCGCTCATAAGGCTAGGATTGGCTACAATTATACCCATTACAAAGAACAACATCCTGCTAAACGCATGTAATTTGGAAAGTGGAAAAGGCCGTAACTCAGCATTATGACCCTGATTTACGGCTTGGCTTCGGTTATTAACGCAAGCACTTTCTGACCCTCGCCTCTACGGCCACAAGAACAGACCAAGCACGGACCCCAAATACCACAGAACTTATCAGTTTTGGCTATCTGCAATGCCCTTACCCGCAACCACTGATTTGCTTGTTCTATTAATGATGAAAGCTCCCCTGTATTCAGAATACTATCACGCCTGCTTATCTTGAAGGCGCGGCATCCAGCCAATGATGATCATGTCCTCTTATTGACGAAAGCACCATTCAGAATGCTATCAGCTTTCTCTATCGCAGCTGCTCCCCTGTTTAAGTTCAATCAATGGTTTACCTGAGCTGCTATGGAGAGAATATTATGATTGCTATAATCGCCTGTTGGTATTAATAATTTTCGATTAAAAACGAAGACAACACAGTCTTGTTAATATAAATTTAGTAAATAAATGCATAAATAACACAAATACATTGCTAAATAATTGTAATTAATATTTACTTTTAAAATACTTGAGTATGTGATTTACTTTCAATGTTCGTAATGATCTGAAGTAAACGATATTATGATATTTAATATCGGCTCGCTGAAGTGTAACCACGAACTCGTGATATATTTTCTGAGATAATATACTTCAAAGTTAGGCAAATATAGTTTTTAGTAGAAACATTAATGTGCAAATGTGTATTATATCCTAGTATACGTGTTGTGCAAACAAAATAATGACCATGTAGTGTACATTTATGAAGATATTATTGTGTATCGTGTCCTGTGGTAGCAAACTTAGCTGACAGCCGAGAGGAATCGCGTTCGTTAGGACGTCCCAAAAAAGCTAATCATTTGTGGTTAAGTGTTTTGAGTGCTAGTGACTTCCTCTGGAACAACTGACACTTAATGGAAAATGTATTATCATGATTATTATTACTATCTTCAAGGGAGTGCAAGGCTTTATGGAGGCACATAAGCATTTGTGCAGTCCAAATATAGTTTCAATAATTTGCTGTGTTTATCATATTGGCATTTACACAGAAAATAGTTATTTTACGTGATCACACTCTTGGAAAAAAATGATTCAAAATCATCCAAATGAAACTGACAGAAACCAGTTGCTTTACTAAGTAATCGTGCAACTCCAACTGTTTCAATTCATAACACTTATCAGACAATGGCTGAGTAAAATAGTGTTGAGCACTCTCCTAGAAAGGGGGTTATAATAGTGTTGAGCACTCTCCTAGAAGGGGGGTTATAATAGTGTTGAGCACTCTCCTAGAAGGGGGGTTATAATAGTGTTGAGCACTCTCCTAGAAGGGGGGTTATAATAGTGTTGAGCACTCTCCTAGAAGGGGGGTTATAATAGTGTTGAGCACTCTCCTAGAAGGGGGGTTATAATAGTGTTGAGCACTCTCCTAGAAGGGGGGTTATAATAGTGTTGAGCACTCTCCTAGAAAGGGGGTTATAATAGTGTTGAGCACTCTCCTAGAAGGGGGGTTATAATAGTGTTAAGCACTCTCCTAGAAGGGGGGTTATAATAGTGTTGAGCACTCTCCTAGAAGGGGGGTTATAATAGTGTTGAGCACTCTCCTAGAAGGGGGGTTATAATCTCCTGTCTAGAGTAACTATTGCCTTGCTAGTGAAAAAGTGCTCATAAAATCATTAATTAACAATGTTTTGTTGATATTTCATAATTTCGGGCATCCTACTTTTATGGCTGAATTGTATACACATTTACAGAAATAGATGAAATATATATAATGTTGATTTAGATTCTCTAGCATAAGTTGAATAATGCGAGAATCAATATTCTAGATATTTGCGAAAGTATATTGAAAGGTTTTCAAAATTATACTTCTAAACAGAGATAATGGTTTAGCTAAAACTACAAGTTAAACAAAATATTTGTAGAAATAAAGAAAACAATTACCAAATTCATATGCAAGGATATGGTCACACATTTCTTTGGTGTATGATAATCTCAACTTATGAACAATAATATTTTTGTCTGTGAACACTAGATCAGTTAGAAATATGAATTGCACTGTAGTTTGGAAAGAGCTGCAATTAATACACAGGAAAACCTAATAATATTGCATTTCCTTGGCGAAGCATAACAAATCCAGTGGACTCAAGTCACCCTCATTATCGTAAAGCTTTCTTAATATGTCCGTAAATTAGCTTAGCGATTTCGGCCTCAGATCGTTGGGTTGTGCTTCAGCCCCATCGCTTGTCCGGCCAACGCTCGGCTTAAATGATAATCACCCCCTAAGAACCCAATTTACAAGATTTACGGATCAATGGGATGAGTGATGTGGTAGTCCCAGGTTATTTCCAGCGGTAATTAGCGAAAATACGATTCTGTAAGTCAAACTTTCTGTAGAGTTTTGTGCGAAGCCAAGGGTATTGGAGGGATCGCTTACAATAACGTTATGTTTGCAGTACACTGAATTAATCAGGGTTGTGAAACAGGGAAACAACCTTTTTAAAATGCTCATTGGTCAACAGCATTCGAATTACTGTTTTATAAATCCATGTTCATTGTTTTATGACAATAATGTTTAAATTATTCCCTATCATACGCGATTACAGGACTAACAGCATGTTTGTTATAAACATTAGTAGTCCATTAATATTGGAGTGGGTCAGTACTGCATGAAGTAAATACATTACAGGACTAACAGCATGTTTGTTATAAACATTAGTAGTCCATTAATATTGTAGTGGGTCAGTACTGCATGAAGTAAATACATTACAGGACTAACAGCATGTTTGTTATAAACATTAGTAGTCCATTAATATTGTAGTGGGTCAGTACTGCATGAAGTAAATACATTACAGGACTAACAGCATGTTTGTTATAAACATTAGTAGTCCATTAATATTGTAGTGGGTCAGTACTGCATGAAGTAAATACATTACAGGACTAACAGCATGTTTGTTATAAACATTAGTAGTCCATTAATATTGTAGTGGGTCAGTTCTGCATGAAGTAAATACATTACAGGACTAACAGCATGTTTGTTATAAACATTAGTAGTCCATTAATATTGTAGTGGGTCAGTACTGCATGAAGTAAATACATTACAGGACTAACAGCATGTTTGTTATAAACATTAGTAGTCCATTAATATTGTAGTGGGTCAGTACTGCATGAAGTAAATACATTACAGGACTAACAGCATGTTTGTTATAAACATTAGTAGTCCATTAATATTGTAGTGGGTCAGTACTGCATGAAGTAAATACATTAGGTAAGAAATAGGGAACAAGGGACTGGGGTTCTCGAAAAGGGGCTCCAGTCCTGACGCTATTCTTGATTTACAGGCTTAATAATCCTGAAGGGTTGATAGCCTCCGAAGTCCCATGTTCACTAACTAAAAAAATAGGGAATTACAATTTTCGGAGGTGATACATCAGGGACTTCCACTGTTAATGTACATCATATACTGTACAGTGTATCACTTATAATGTAGCAGCAACTATCGATATTACTGGCTTACTGGCTTTGCTGTAGAGAGTACAATCACTCATAAAAAACATGTGAACATGTAATTTTTCCTTCATGTAAGTACTGTACATCGATCTGGATGGCCTTAGTATGGGTATAATTTTCTTTACACTTAATAACATAAATGTTAATACTTTGTTATGAGTGACTGCACGTGCACCATACTCACTTTACTCAGGATATACAGTACGCTGTTAAAATGTGGGTTTGTAGCAGGTGTGAAAAGGGTACTTATATAATGTACCCATCTTATATAGGGATAGGGAAGGTATATAAAATTATCAAAGGTAATTCACTATCAATATGCTCGACTTAACTTTATTTACATTACATAACACTTTTATACTTTACGTTGCACGGCAAATAGATGTTAGGTCACAAGGACACTGAAGAGTATGATGACTTTATTATCTTTGAATTTTGTGTAGCACAACACGATATTATCAAAATTAGGATTTAACTCTTGGAATTGATGTGGTATAATAGTAATTACATACCTTATAATTTCATGCTATAACTAAGTTGGAGCTGTGAATACTAATAGCTAGAAGAATTACCAGCCAAAATCCGATACATTGCATATGTGAATAAATGTGTATACATTCATAAAGTCAAATTGAGCAAACTGTCTGTCCATCACAAAAACACGGCACTTGTGTAATTCTGCTACTTATCAATGTTTACGGCTTCAACTTCTTCATTGCCAGAATTTCGCAGGTGGTCAATTAACACTCTGACTTCTACAAATAATTCCAAAATTGACTAAGATCACGTACCGCTATCCAGAATGTAATGAAGGAAAGCGTCATTGTAGTGGAAAGGTTAACATTGCTGTGGGTGGTATTTATTACTGCTCGGTTCTAATATTACTAGAACTAATATTGGAAAATGGAACAATATATAAGCAGTAATGTTTCAAAATAATGATGGCTACTGTTAGTCATTCAATAGCACTGGTTGTAATATTATCTTGACAAGCTTTAGGAACAACATTGCCCCTTATAGAGAATAATGTTAGCGAATTTTGGAAAGCAAACTATACCTTTAAGACTGTTCATAAATGGATGCAGTGAGATATAGTTGTTTTTTCTACTGACGGTAAAGATACTTTCTTGTCAGGTAAATTGTTGATATTTAATGGAAAAATATGAAACAATTTTGTCTCTGCATCATATAATACTAAGTGTTCATAATTAAAACACTATTTCCCTATACAATTTTAGTAATAGCAGAGTAATGAGGGTGAGGAAATTGCAACTTACCGTCAGCTGGAGACCTACAGACAATAGTGACAGACTGCAAATATTCCGATTAGGTACGTTTTTATTAAAAATATTAAATGTTGATATACTACTTTCGATATTATACAACTATCTACTATGCCATCAGTATTGACTCTCATAATGTTCGAACATAATGGATTACTTCTTCATTCCTATACTTTCCTTCATTCGCATTTCTGAGAGCTCTATTGTCTTCGCTTCCTATTCAATAACCTACCTATCTACTTACTACAATAATTTTGGTACTCATCCCGGTTAATGATCAATTCCCTATCACTGAAGGGTCTTTGGGTATAAATATATTGATAGGGGCATTATATCTTCCTTCGTACGATGCCATCAGTTCCTGTTTGGTAAGATTAGCATTAGACATCTCGATTCATATTTAAAAAGTGTTATACCTATATTCACACTTTAACTGCTACATTTTATTCCAAAGATGCATAAAATATTCTAATAATATCTTAAATATATTAGAAATGACGAACGTCATCGTATTGAAAATGTTTATATATATTTTTCGGTAGACGATGATGCATTCGTAAATATTATGCTTATCATTAGATAATTTACACTTTTGAATGCTATAGCTCTCTCTAAGCTGTATACATTCATCCAGTATTAGCGAGAAAATCATGAAAAAGACGCCATGTTCCTGAAGATGTTAAAGCAAGGGTCGGGTTGAGCCTGTGTAGCGTGTTGAGCCCAGCACACCGTAATGGAGCAAGCGTTTAGACGCGGTGTGACGGCTATTATGTGAGGTGAGGCCAGCTACATGCTATAGTGTGTGTGTGTGTGTGTGTGTGTGTGTGTGTGTGTTGGGGACGGATTCTTGTTTGAGATAATCACCACTTTAAATAGGTTAATGTGAATAAAAAGGTTCAATTTAATGCTTTGATTTATAGGATTGAATACATTTAAATGTTAACTTGATAATCAATATGTAATCACATTACATTTTGTTGTTTACTGTATATATAATATTATATTGTTTGATGAATTGAACATAATTGATATGCACAAGCTGACTCATGTGCAATACCAATATATAAGTGTGATATGTTTTCTTTTAAGCATGCAGTCTTCTAAGAATGTTCTGCCTAATAAACACTATGACTATTCTCAAAGGGACGATGCTTTACCCTATATACTGTATAATTATGTCCTACACTTTAAGCAAATACATATCAAGTATATTTCCAACACACACACACACACACACACACACACACACACACACACACACACACACACAAACATGAACAGAAAAAATGATCTATTTGTTTTCTATGTGGGTGAGGGAGACAACAAGTAGAACTGCCGGTGACGAGTGCCTCCCCCAGAGTTGAAAGAATGACAGGGCCAACATCAAGGGACGTTCGAGCCAAAATGCCTGAAGCAATTTAAGACGTAGGATGGGGGAAAGACTGATCCATCTGTCTATCTATATTGGTATTGCTCTATCTATTATTCTATCTATCTCTTTATAATATTATATCAATTTATGTGTCTATGCATCTATAGTTATATTATGATATACATTTAGAGAGATACTTAGGCAACATACATTTACAAATAGATAGATAGTTAGATATATCGATAGGTACATACGTAGAGCGGTATATCCACACATATACCCTATAGCTTACGCAAACTGCACGTAAAGATGCAATGCGATGACTCACACTTGTCACATTTATGTATGTACTAACTAGATGGGTGTGGTGATGTATGCTGAATAAACCAGGCTAAGTCTATGTAATACCCTACACTTACCTCTTGGCCCTATAATAAACCAGATATAAAGACTTAATTATTTACACACATACATACTGCGCACATACAATCAGCCACGCAAGCACGAACACTCTAACATACACACACACACACACACACACACACACACACACACACACACACACACACTATACTTGGGGTACCATATTGTCGTATATAGGATTTAACTCTTGGAATTTATGTGGTACAATCTGAATTTAATATTTGAGAATCTCATGCTATAACGAAGTTGGAGCTGTGAATATCAATATATATAAGAATTACCAGCTAAAATCCGATACATTGCATTTGTGAATTTATATGTGTATACATTCATAAAGTCATATTGAGCAAACTTTCAGACCATCACAAACACACGGCACTTGTGTAATTCTGCTATATATCAAAGTTTACGGCTCCAACTTCTTGGTACTGTGTCTATATAGTTATACAACTTTGTGATTGTATGTTTTCTAACAAATCTGTGGTTATAAATGCGCATACGAACAGACAATAATCTACATATGTGTATACATATATGTATTTTCTATCGATGTAAATCACTACGTATTCTACAGTATCTTAGTTATTAAATCAACAAATGTGAAACGCCACTACAAAATGTATAGCATTTCAGATGTGTTATGATTAAAACTAAAACTAATAACATCATGAACTGACGACCTGTAATGTATCCCATGGATGCATCAGGAATTGAACCCAGGTCAGTACCTTATGATCCCTCAGTCACAACTTTTAATTATTGGTTCGATTTCATCATAATGATTTATTCTGACATATATACCTACGACTGTATGGCACACAACTGCAACTCTAAATACATGTGCATTTTTAATATGCATGTGTGTATCTTGGAGTATTTATGCAAGTATATGTAAATATATGTTTGTGGATTGTTGGTTTGTCTTTTGATGTGTGTGTGTGTGTGTGTATGTGTGTGTGTGTGTGTGTTCGTGTGTGTGTGTGTGTGTGTGTGTGTGTGTGTGTGTGTGTTCGTGTGTGTGTGTGTGTATGTGTATGTGTGTGTGTGTGTGTGCTAGTGATGGTGTAGGTAAGGTAATGTGCGAGTATCGTTGTAAGTAAACATAAGACTCATCACTTTGCTACCCCTACCTTCAGTTGATTAGGCTTTTACAGTCTACTTATTTGCACTGGCCCTAGCTCACTAAACACAAATATCTTGTGCTCTCATTATTGTCTTTTATTATGAGTTAAACTAACTTGAACTTAATAAAGAAGAGACATGGACTAGGCTTTAAGTCAATTGTGTATATTAATTTTGCAATACTTATCTTCAAAATGAATGATTGATTATTTAGTTTTCTCGTGTTGGGAACGCCAGTAATAGAGGTAGCTTAATAGCGCTTCGCCTGAGAAGTTTGCCAGTTTTTACACTTGCTATGAAAGCAAGAGAAATGTATGCTTTCGGTCGTCTCACTATTGTTGCTATTTCTGGATTGGAAAACAAAGAAGTCTTAAAGAGACTAATTCAGATGAAAGGTGGCAGATGAATTTCACCCACTGCATTTCATCCACTGAGGTGTATGCTCCTACTGGACCTAATGCACTTCACCAATCCCTTCTCACCTCTCCACGCTTGTATGTAAACAGGGAGCGAGGAAGAAGTAAAGATAATAGTTTAGCTTGCTCGGTGTGGTTGGGACAGGCAAGAGACGTATTCATTTCATACATTATTTATTAGCTAGTATATTACCGTACAACTAAAACAACTGAGATATTCCACTAATATGGATATAATAACTATAGCAAAGTTGATCAGTAAATTTAATAACACAAAAAATATATAATATAATACATATAACCTGTCAAACTGTCTTGAAACAATTGTTTCCTGTATATTATAATGATCAATATGTATATAATAATATGGGTTTAAAAAATGCAACGGTGTAATAATTTGCAAGTTTAAATAAAAATGGCGTAAGAGGAAGTTAGTTGATGAGTTGAAATGCTTTTGACTCTACTCTTTCGAGAAGTGCGGTATTGGTGGAATACTCGATACATGGGCGCACTGTGCCCCTATACAGAGCAAGAAGCTGTGCAAGAGTAAAGAATTCACGGAGCCGATTGAGCACACCTAACTTCTGGGAAGCTGTTTTAGAAAGAGTGGTAATATAATCTTTCTAAGAAAGGTCGGATGAAAAAATACACCAAGAATATTGAGAGAAGAAAGGTTGATTTGTTTATTGTTGAAGAGCAATTGATAGTCTTGTGAAAAATTGTGACCGGTAGATGGAGAAATTGGGTCTTGGAGGCTTTGAAAGTAAGAAGATTATCTCTGCTCCAAACAAAAATAATTGATAGATCAGAAGATAGGTGAGCTATGGCCTTGTCACGTGACTTTTGGAGTGATTGCATGCTGGGTTGTTGTGAAAACGAATTCAATATTGTAAGGAAGAGTTATAAGCATATGAGTGGCTGTACCTAAAGGTACAGTTGACGAGATCTTTAATGAATATTAGAAAGAGAACTGGAGACAGGATAGAACCCTGAGGAACATCGGAGTTGATAGGTTGAGGAAGTGAACGATGGCCGTCCACAACTGCAGATATGGTGTGGTCAGAAAGGAAATTAGAGATAAAGGGACAGAGGGAGGGATAGAAACCGAAAGAGGGTAGTTTGGAAATTAGAGATTTGTGCCAGACTCTATCGTTATGTTTAGTACAATAGCAAAAGTCCCACTCAAGTCCCCAAAAAAGGATGACCAAGAGTTAGTAAGATAAGCAAGGAGAGCACCAGTAGAGCGGCCCTTAAGGAAACCATACTGGCAATCTGAAAGTAGATTATGGGAACTTAAGTGCTTAAAAAAAATTGAATATAGAATAGTTTCAAAAGCTTTAGAGACACAAGAAATGAGAGCAATTAGACGATAGTTGGAGGGTTGAGAGTGGTCACCCTTCTTTGGGACAGGTTGAATGAGAGCAAACTTCCAGCAAGAAGGAAAGATATTAGAAAAAAGACAGATAGTCAGTTCAGAAGAGATTTTTAGTACAATAGGAGGAACACAATCCGGTCCATACACCTTCTTAGTATTAAGCCCAGAGAGGGCAGAAAATACATCCTTAGAAGAGAGTATGATATTAGGCATAAGTAAGTGAGAGGGGGCTGGTGAGGGAGGAATAACACCGGAATCCTCCAAGGTGGAGCTTTTAGCGAAAGTTTGAGAGAAGAGTTCAGTTTTGTCAGAGGAAGAGGTGACTGTGGTTCTGTCAGAGTGGAAAAGAGGAGGGAAAGACGAGGAAGTGAAATTGTTGGAGAGGTTTTTGACTAGATGCCACAAAGCTTAGGAAGAGCTAGAGTTGGATAGTTCAAAGCATTTATTGTTGATGAAAGAGTTTTTGGCGAGTCGAAGGACAGATTTGACTTGATTCCGGGCAGAAACATATATAGTACGGGATTCTTAACCTGTCCAATACCAGCGACGTCTGGGAGCCGTCAGTAGATAAGTCACTTCCCAGTCCCAGCGATGGCTGGGAGCTGTTAGTAATGTACTTTCCTTGTAACTGCCTGTATCAGGCTTTGCCTGTTACCACAACCGTTTGAGCACTGCTCTCGATATGGCAACACTTCTCAGCTTATATCCAACCCTCTGAAGGCTGGGAGAGCCAGTATTCCTTCATCTTTCGAGGTGGAAGGTTGCTATTTTAGCCACATTGCTTGGGACTGGGGGGGACTTTTATTACTGTATCCTCCGGTACAGTAGGGGTTAAGTTTGAAGGTGATGGTACCATTTGAATGCTAACTCATTATTGTGGACATCAATAGAACAAGCGTGAGTAAACCAACACAAAATGTGAATTAGTCTGAGAGAACAAGAATCGGATGTATGCTTCCATGCCCAAAACGATTACCTCATGGTCCTCAGCCATGGAAGTAAAAATCATTCCATGGGAAATCAAAGAAGTACTCCCGTAGAGCCTCCCAGTCGGCAACGCAAAAAAAGCCCAAAGCGCACCGGCTGTGGAGGTCAGAAGGCCGTACTGAGGAGAAAGGACAGGTGGCAGAGGTACTATGATCAGAGGAGCCCAAAAGAGGGAGAAAATTTACAGTGTAAGCAAAAGGATTAGAGGTTAGAAATATGTCAAGAATGTTGGCCCGATCTCCAGGGTGGTCCAGGATGTGGGTGGGGTGTTTATCTAACTGCTCTAGGTCATTTAGGATATGTAGGCTTGTTCGCAAGGCTGGTCAATGAATAGAGAGGAGAGCCATTGGCAGTGGTGAACATTTAATTCTCCTAAGATGGAGATTTCAGAGAAGGGAGAGATGGATAAAATGTGTTCCACTTTAGAAATAAGTTAGTCAAACCAAATTGGATAGTCAGTAGAATTAGGGGCGAGATTAACAGCACACACATATATATATACCGGTATATAAAGAGAAAGTGACAAGATAGCTTAAGCCAGAGAGTTGAGAATTCAGAAGAGTCAAAGTTGGAAACACAAGAACAAGTAAGATTGCTGCATATGTACACACAACATCCACCTTTGGCTTTGAATTGAGGATAGAGATAGTAGGAGGAGATATAGAAGGGTTTGCTATATGTTGGTCTAATTGATTCAATATTACATTTATCCGTGATAGAGGTACATATTTTTTCAATCAACAAACCACAATTGACATTAAGCCCGATCTCCAATATCCATAGATATATAATAAAATATCTACTAAATAAGCAAACTATAGACAAATATATTGCCGATTAATTTTTTCCGAGTTAAAAGGATATACATTATAATACTATACAGTATATGTGTTATTAGTTTATTATTAATCTGATTAAATCTATCTATCTATCTATCTATTGCCGGACGCCTTACTCCCCTTACGAGGGTGGCCATACACAGAATGCCCCCAAGCGGACCTATTCCCTGTGAGAGGGACAACTCGAGCCAGTTTAGTGAAGGACTTACAGGATTGACCACTCAATTTAGGATCTGTCCGACTCCGAGGCCCTCTGTGTATCTTGTTAGCACTATTTTTCTACAGTCCACTAACCTGCCTTACCCTTAGGTAAGCAGTACGGATTTGTATCAGGTTTACTCCCCTAGACAGGTTGCCAACCAAGGCTGACGAGTCTCATCCACCCGGATTTGTATAAGGTTGTCTCCCCTAGATGAGTTGCCGACCAAGGCTAACGAGTCCCATCCACCCACTGATTAAATCATTAATTATATAACTTCGATGATAAATCATTGTACTATTAAAGATGTACCATTGATAATGTACCCATCAAGATGTACCATTGATAATGTACCCATCAAGATGTACCATTGATAATGTACCCATCAAGATAATATAAATAACGCAATACAAATAAAAATAAAACACGGGGAAATAGCGATGGAAGACAACAAAAAGTAGAAATGTAGAAAT
Source organism: Paralithodes platypus (assembly GCA_032716605.1). Lineage (NCBI taxonomy): Eukaryota > Metazoa > Arthropoda > Malacostraca > Decapoda > Lithodidae > Paralithodes > Paralithodes platypus. The sequence goes on from CM064519.1 coordinate 43,042,627, forward strand.
AGATTAAGGATTAAGCTTCATGTGGTGCGTTGACTCACTCAACCACAGGAACTTATTAGATGCTGTTCTGTGTGGTAAGGTAGGTCGGGATGGTCACCAGATGGAGAGAGAAAGTCAAGTATGCTTAGATACATAGATGCACAGACAGTATAGACCTTGCGGCTCCTACTAGGCAATCTGTCCTTAATTCTAAATCTGTAGAAATGGAAGAAAAGGACAGTAAAGCAGAAGGCACGCTGGCTATCTACCATTCACAGATACTGTAGGGTCGGCATGAAATATGTTGGATACAGGACCCCAACAAAATGAGAAAAATGTCTACTAGGAAATGCACAGTAACTAATTCATCATGAAGTATATAGTATAGATAACCAGCATGACTTTGTCCTTATTTTACTTCAGCCTTTCAAGTACGAATGTCTAGTCTCCTTTTTGATAAGGCAATTGCATTGTTCCCTACCATCTTCCCAAACAATATGTTCCATTCTTTTACCACATCGTATGAGAAGAATGCGATTTTTGCGTTAAGATTCACCTGCTCTTTTTAAACTTGTTTATAATTCCATGATTTTAAATAATTGCTACTGATTGTATGCAGATCATTGGTATAAATTGTGTCAATGCCTTTCAATATTGTTGAAACAATCGATTAGCTAACCTTCCAATCTTCTTTTACAATAATATCACAATCAGGTAATAAGATCGCTTCAAGGTCTACGGGCCTGCCTCGCACATAGTTTATACAATACAGGTACTCAAGAATAACTACATTCTCGAATACATAACACTAGAGCGATCTTACTCCATCGCTCTATAGTTAGCATAATAATTAACACGTATACCTATTATATATACACACAAACCGTAGAGACTACCCAGGTGCTACAGACCAGCACTGACGCCAAGTATACAGATCTACGGCTCACATTGACTTATGCTTGGGTCAATACGCACATACTCAGAGGGTTAACCTCGTGATATCTATTTACTAGACTCGGGAAACATATTATCACTATCGCGGTATTACACCACAGTTCCTTCTGTCGATTATTCTGAGATTAATTGGAAACAAACAAAAAATATATAAATAAAGATGGGGGTGGGGTAATAGATTCACTCTCAAAGGGGGGCAGTTAATTATACAATCTTTGGATATACACTTTAATGGCGAAGGAGCACAAGGGAGAGGGGGAAAAACATATACATACTCAATGAATAACTTCTACTATCGGCGGGAGAGAGCTTCACTGAAAAAGAGGGCAGCAAGGGGACTTACATTAGGCAGAGTGTGATTCTAGGCTTTATACTCACATAAGCTGAGGGCAGTTGCATTTTCGGTCGATCTCTTGTTATCCCGGTTGGACAAACAGGATCTTAACATTCTTCAGACCGATGTCTTGTAGTACTTGTATCGCATACTCACTCGTGTGCCAGCCACGCCTTAAAGGGGGTATCCCACTGTGCGATTTTTCGATGGCGAATGCCCAGCGACAGAGGGCGACAGGATTTTTTTGTCTTTGTTCCAAAAATAGCCATATTCGCTCGAACATTCTCCAATTGTCGCCAAAATCGCACAACGGTCGCCCTAGCGTCGCCCATGTTCGCCCAGATTCACCCAGATTCGCCGTTAAATTTTGAGCATACCCAAAAAACGGCGGCGAACTGAAAATGTTGGCGAATGTTGGCGATATGTTGGCGTATGTTCGCCCTTTGTCTCGCTTCATTCGCCCTTGGTCGCACTATAGTCGCACAATTCGCACCAATTCGCCCTGATTCGCCAATTTGAGCTGCTTTATGAGCGAATAGGGCGACAGTAGCGCGCCAGTAGCGCGAATGCAGCGAATGTGTCGACGAATTATTGCCAATGCCATACGAATGACATGCGACATGTGACGAACTGAGGTGATTGGTGGGTTTTTATGTGAATGTTGATGTGTCTCTCACTATAGCCTAAGTCTGTTTCTATTCAACTGACGGTAAAAAAATGCAAAGTTCCCATCAGGATTTCTCAGTTATGTTGAAGATTTTGTAGTGAAATGTGGTGCTAATTATATAAACTTGGTTTTAACCCCTTCACCCCCATAACTTTCATTCTGGCTAAAGATAGACGATTTTATACAGTTTCAAGACGACCTATGTTATTCAGAGGGTTTATTGAGATCGTATTTAGCCATATGAGTCCTAGAGGTAGATTATATACTAAAGAAAATCGTATATTTTGAAATTAAATGAAACTGAGTATACCGTATATACCGGCGTATAAAGAAACATTTCTAAGCCTTAAATAAACCCTGCAAAACCATGGGTGGTCTTGTACAAAGAATATAATTTCAATGCAAATGAATTTGGAGCGCCGAGATTCATCAGCTGATTTTCCGAGTTACCAAAATCGCCGAAATACGACAATTTAATCATAAGTACTATATACATAACAGTAGGTTATGTATACTTACGTAATTAATTCTTCATAATACTTCATAATAAATTTATATAACACGAGTTATAAGTTCAAACTATGGTTCAAATTAAAAGTCAGTGTACCCAGTGTACCGGAACCATTACCGAAACACGTGTTGTGTGTGTTATTGTTGTGTGGCTATGTCGAGTGTGTATGTGAGGCATAGTTATTTGAAAAGGCCCTGTTTAAGCTGTATTTAAGGGAACGTTCGAATGGGGCGAACATCTTAAAATTTCAAAAGGAATGGTGCTAAACATGACGGAGAAAGGGGTTTAGAATAAAATCCTTCAAGTGGAAATCTCCCCTTAAATCGACAAATGATAACTCGAATTAGAGGAAACAAACTATCATAATAGTGACAGTGTTAATTGAATATTTACTTCTACTTAACCCTTTGAAGATTAGGCCGCATTTTGACAGTATATTCAGACTACCTTTAGAAGATTTTATCTAGCTTTGGAATGATCTGTGGAACTAGAAGGGTAAAGAGTATCTCAATTAACCCTCTGACCTCTATCTACACTTCCTAATCTGAATACAATAGTCTTATAATTGCAAGGAAACAAAAAATAAACCCATAATTGTATCTTGAGTGGGAATACACCTATTCCATAGATGCACAGACACTCAGACATACCCACACAATTATATTTACATTTTGATTCGAGGGCATATGTTTTTGTAATAGACCTTATGTAAACGAGATTGTGAACTTCGAACGAAAATATAAAACAAAGTTAATGTTCTCTATGGGACTGTTCATTGTTCAGAATAATTCGTCAGTGTATCATTGTTGTTCTCCCAAGTATTGTTCAGATATTCCGGGATAAGGCTTGTACACATTGATCCATAGATACACACGCACACACACAGCCCGTAGCCTAGTAGGTAGAGCTCTCGTCTCACACACGAGGGGTCGGGGTTTCAATCCCCGGCCGGGCGGAGACAAATTGGGCTTGTCTCCTTTCATGTGTTAGCCTCAGTTCACCTAGCTGTAAATAGGTACCTGGAATAAGTGGACGACATTGTGACGTCCCATCTGGGGTTGGCAAAAATGGTACAAGGTGAGATGGGTATCATATGATTCACCTAAGCTGATGGCTACCTAAGCCTTCGGGCGAGACGGTACCGTCTATAGTGAGAATGGTACCATACAGATCCACCCTAAGCATTCGTTTCCGATGTCGCCAATTGGCTAAAAATACAGACTACACACACATCCACAGCCATTCCAACGATACATATACCACCTACACATATAGGAGGCGGGAAATAACGAGCATGCTCACTCCCGCAATACAACTAGAGTAAGTACAACTAGAGTAAGTACACACACACACAATGTCCAGCTTTTCCACATTTCGCCTTTTCACACACACAAACACACTCACTACAGCACACATGCATGCACAGTTGCACACACACTCTACAACACACACACACACACAGAATGACCAGCTTTTCCACATTTCGCCTTTTCACACACACACACACACTCACTACATCACGCATACATGCACAGTTGCACACGCACTCTACAACACACACACACACACAGAATGTCCAGCTTTTCCACATTTCGCCTTTTCACACACACAAACACACACATGGCATTCGCCATATTCGCCATAAGTCGCACAACCTCCGCAGTTTTATCTCATTACATCGTCCAACAATTGCCGTGCATTCGCTATTTTCACCATCATCGTTTGCCACTTTCGCCATGAATCGCCCTCAATTGTCGCACACCATTCGTAATTTTCGACAAAAAATTCGCCATATTCGCACTTTGGTCGTACTTCCGTCGCACTGCAATCGAGGAAATTCGCCTTTTTCGCTTTCATTCGCTTCTGAAAAAAACCTATTCGCCGCGAATTTTGGGACATAGAAAAAAAACACGGTTGCACGGCATTCGCCATCGAAAATCGCACAGTGGGATACCCCCTTTAGCCGCCGTCTGTTTCCCATAGTTGCTCAGCAGGGTCTCGTTGCTCTCCAGGAGAGGCCTGCTTGCCTCGGACTGTGCCCTTCCACGATGAGGGTTCTACCTGCTCGTGTTGACTTCTGCACTATGTGTTGCACGGATGGGGATCCTACTACACTCATGGTGGACCAGGACATCATAGTTTTTCGAGGGCGGACCACACTTCTAGGTCAGGCTCGGCGTACTGTGGGGCGCAGCACTTTATCATTAGGGGTCAACAAATGGGTGAAAGGGTTACTACTCCAGGTCTTGTTGTGATGCCCATGTCAGGAGTCAATCAGGGCCGCTACTTCAGGAGCCAACGTGGGAGGTCTGCTTCAGTGGGTCAATGGGTGTGGCTTATTCGGGGGTCAGCAGGGTGCTTATTTCAGGAGTCAGCAGGGATCGGCTATTTCAGGAGTCAGCAGGGGACAGCTACTTCAAGATTCAGCAGTGGATGGGTATTTCAGGGATCAGCAAGGGCAGATGCTTCAGGGGGTTAGCAGAAGGGCGGGACTATTCATAGACTTCGGGAATGAACGGCCACTTCTTCTGGAATCGGGCAGGTTTTGGGGATCTTTGCTTCCATTCCTTCGGCATGGCTGGTTTTCTCCCTTGACTCGCCCCAAGCGAAAGGGGAGAATGGGGTTTGTTGAGTTGTAGTACACCAAATGAATACTGCCTCTTCTTAATAGTTGGTTAGTGAAAACAGGACCTCAGAGGCTATCAACCCTATTGGATTATTAAGCGACCACACTGTAAGTCAAGAAAAGCGTCAGGACTGGAGCCCCTTTTCGAGAACTCTAGCCACTTGCCTCCTTTGCGATTATGGGTTTTATATGGCTCTAAAGTAGGGGGAAGTCGGAGGGAGGAGCCGCATGGGGAGCCGTGGGGGAGTCACTAACAACCAGCGACGTGTTATATTTTATTTGAGTTGTATTTAGACGACATTATGGAGCTTAGGAAGGATCTGTGGTAGTTATAAGGGTTGGTTGAGATAGTTTGAAGCTTTATTATTACCAGAGGTCCTTCCTAAGCTGAATACAATCGTCCAATAGTTGCCAGCATATGATAAAAGGGACATCCCTGGTACTGGACTGGTTAATTAGCCTTTCATCTCGTATTCATATATATTGTCTATTTTACCGATTTGTGTTTACCTTACATTTTAAACATTGAAAGACATATACCCTGTTTCAGTCGACTCCACTAATTTATTAAAATCCGATTATTCTATATTTCAATATCAGTAAATTAAAATATACATAGACAATAAGCTTCAGGACTTGGAAGCACTCCGTAAAAACTAGGTTCACACACAACATTATTATTTTGATTATTACTGCCAGACTTCGTTGTATCAAACGAACGACTTTACAGGATACAGAGAGCCATGACAATGAATAGGGAGGATATTTTGTGTGTGTGTGTGTGTGTGTGAGATAAAATTTTGAAACTAAGAGAGATGGAGATTATTACCATACGTGCGATGCTACCTTACAAGTGGAATGCGGAGACTATACCTCATGCCAGCCAAATTCTCCCTACCAACAATTCTCTTGAGACCTCTGGTGGACGCTTCTGAACTAGCGCCAGAGCTACTACTGTAGGCATCACTATACCCAACACCTAGGATATGCACAGTTTATCTCAATTTGTGTGTGATTCTACACGTTTTTATTATACAGTATACGACTACACTAAGTGCTTATATAGCATAGTAATAAAGGGAAAGTCCATATGCAGCTGATAATGACTACAAACGTAATTATAAGCTGATTAAACATCATAACAAAATTGGCGCGAAAATACCTGCTGACTTTGTATTGTAAATATACGTTATTTATGAATATGGGTGATTTTAAAATATATAAAACAACAGTATGTATAGACCAAAGTATGTGTCAGCTACAGACATTTCTACTAACTGCATATATTATAGAATTGTTGAAAGAGAGGGAGGGTGGATAGCTCCGCGATGTCGCGCATTTCCCACAATGCACCGCGGTAAACCTTGCGTTCAGCGCCTCTATCAGCCACTGTAGGCATTTATTGGTAGGGAGAATTGATAGTTTAGATAAACCTCCTCAATGCCCGCCACCGTCGTTTTGTCCGTGAAGTATTCTGAGGGGAGTAGCTCAGCTATCAAGTTAGCTTGAGTGCAATATAGCTTGGTAATTAGCTATACTAATATAATATTATGATAATCAGATAGAATATAGAAGGTTAACATATTTCGGATCCTATTTCAGTGTTTAATTAATGAATAGCGTTTAGAAGACCAATATTATTGTTTTATGTAAAGTATTTCTTGACAAGATGACAACATTAATATGTGGCTTCTTTCATTTGATCGAAAACAAAAATAATGTAAAGGCTTTTTTCATGTGTGCGACAGATTGCTAGATAATGTGTTCGAAACGTTCACTTGTATTTGGAATGTTGTGTCCAATTTTGGTTGCCATACTATATATAGGACATTGAAAGAATAGAGAGAGTATAAGGAAGAAAATATAATGATGCCCCGACTAAGAAATAAACCATAATTATGTGGAACGACTAAAAAAGTGAATTAAACTTATTTACCTTTACAAACTGCAGAATGGGAGGGAACCAAAACAAAGTTTTTTAAATTGTCAAAGGCCATGATAACATGGATGCAAGTAAGTACTTCACACTAGATAACTCAAATTGCACAAGAAGTAATGGTCACCAAATTGCTGGAAAGGCGTTTCATTCACATGAAGCGAAGCACTTCTTTATCAAACAGAGAGGTCAACTTAGGAAATAAATTGCCTAGCAGTGTTGTAGAGTGCCATACAATCCTGACATTCAAATATTGCATTGATAAATATTTGCCATGAATCCTCGACTGTTTGCGTTTGTGCCCGAGAAATGTGACCGTTTCAGTATCGTACATAGTACTAAAATTGTGTTTTCTGACCACAGTCTTTCTGGAGTTGAAGCCCTTCAATTGATGGTTGTGGCAATCTTTATTTTACAAGCAGCTTAGTAACGACCTTTAGCTCTATTGTTGTTTGTCTTCCTTTGTATTCTTTTTATAGGAAGCTTAAGATGGGTGTGAACTGTTGGCCCTTAAGTTTGACAAGATTAGGCTAAACTAGTGTAGGGTTGGTTTGTTTAAGCTAGGTTAGGATAAAGTGAGCTGAAAAGTATGAAGCAACATTTTCGGCAAATTTAATTAGTTTATTGTTATCAATGGATATTTCTTGTTTAGGCTACTTTTGTTACTTGATCTATCATCTAATGAATATGCGTACACAGAGAGCGACGAGATTTTAATTTTACTATATATTAGCGGTTCTGATGGTAGTATACTAATAATCAATAGTGAAATAAATTAGCTAGATACTAACTTGGTAAGAAAACGAGGACTTGACAAGATGCTCTAAAGTGAATCAGGTGACAAAGCTAGGACCTCCGCTTTCTGATACACCATAGTTTTGGGTTCGAATATGCGAACTTCCATTGAAGTTTAAACCCATATATAAATCAAATAACTTCACCTTTTTCCACTTAATGCTAAACACTTCTCTTGTATACTCCTTAAAGCGGAAACATGTCCTATTCACTCAAACCTCTTCAAACAGCTTGAGTATGTGTGAAACTGTGTCGCTGTTAAGAGACGATTTTTTTTCCAAGAGCATACTTTGTTGTTGTCACACCTCTGAAAAGTGTTTCCTCTACCATGCTGTTCCTATTATATTGAGGGTAGGGAGTGTGATCATACTAAGGGTTGTTATCTCAGTTGACACACAATACGACGTAAGGATGGATTCATGACCAATGTAATAGATACAATAGATAGGTTTTGCCAGCGTGCCACTTCGTCCATATTGGCAACGTTGCTAGAAACATAACAACTGACCAATCAAAATGACACACCCGCCTTTAATATATCAAAATATCATAGGCATCGTATATACGTTGGGTCGTAATCACCATATCAAAATTAGTGCGGTTACTGAGTATAAAGCCGTAAACCTAAGCGAAGAAGCAGTAACCCCGGGGAGAACAGATCTGGCCCCCGCATGACCAGACTGGGGCAGAATCAGTTAGGGCAGCTATTGATAAGGGCGGAACAAGGAAAGGGTAGTCTGAAAGGGGTCGTGTGAGCAGGGCAGCTTTGGCACCATGGAATTATTATGACAAGGTTCGAGGTGGATCAAAGGGTTCAGCTGGTGGGGTAGGAGGTGGATGAGAGGGTTGGATGATCTTGGTGGATGAGAGAGTTCAGTTGGCGGGATAGAAGGTTGTCGAAAGGGTGGTTCAGCTGGGGGGGAGGGGGGAGGGGAGGGGTTGTAGATGAGAGAGTACAGTTGGTGGGGTTGATGGTGGATGAGAGGGTACAGTTGGTGGGGTAGGTGGTGGAAGAGAGGGCTCAGTTGGTGGGGTAGGTGGTGGATGGGAGGGCTCAGTTGGTGGGGTTGATGATGGAAGAGAGGGTACAACAGTTGGTGGGGTAGGTGGTGGATGGGAGGGCTCAGTTGGTGGGGTAGGTGGTGGATGGGAGAGCTCAGTTGGTGGGGTTGATGGTGGAAGAGAGGGTACAGTTGGTGGGGTAGGTAGTGGATGAGAGGGTACATATATATATATATATACAGTATATCTTTACAAGAAAGGTCAGAAGAAAATGAAACATCAGGAATACTGAGATAATACTAAAATACTAGCAGCATTACCACGAGCGTAGCAGCCAGGGCCAAGGACTAAGGGACACAACAGAAATATTTATATCAGATAGTAGAAGAAAACATGTACTCGGATTATTTGTGGTATGAACTTGAGCCTGTGTTGTTTGTTAGATCAGAGTAACTATGCACACCAAGGTAAAAACAAATATGACCGAGTTATTTGTGTATAAATATTTTAACCCCCGCTCATCTGGCTAACTTGTGAGCTTAGCAGTTAGCCTGATAACGTTTTTTGCCGAATAGTCCCCATATTTGTTGGCATCTTTTATGTTTTTTCGGATTGCTATTCGTGATAAATCTTCGTATTCTTTGCATTTTTCCGAGCTTCTTTTCCTCCACCTATATTATCAATAATCAATGCTTATATTTGTCGGTTTTAATATTTGTTTTCTGATGATTCTCTAAATGTTTTCTTACACACGTGAGTTTTTTTTTCGCTGATGTCAGTTCCCTTGTTTTCAAGTCTCTTACAATTAGCTTAACTTCCATCCTCTCCTCTCTCATTATTTTACTTTCTCATCATCTATCATAATTTTATTCAACTATATTTCATTTTCCACTATATGATTTTTTTTGGGCTATTCTCCTTTGATTTACACACACACACACACACACACACACACACACACACACACATATATATATATATATATATATATATATATATATATATATATATATATATATATATATATATATATATATATATATATATGTAGATATATATATATACATATACTGTATAAATATATATATATATATATATATATATATATATATATATATATATATATATATATATATATATACAGTATATACTCCCTTCATATTTCTGTTATCTATTTTTGTATAATACTGATACTACTACTACTACTAATATTAATAATAAATAAATACATTCATACAAAATACAATATACATACATAACGGCAGGCACACTATATAACAATTATTCTTTATTTATAAGAATCTATCTTCGGAACATCATGTTTTGCCTCATTCGCCTAGCGTTACATTAATTGCATAGTTCCAGAATAACATATCAGTATCGCTATTAAAGAAGTGGTTACCTATATCAAATATTTTGGGGTGATAGGATAGCTAGAAAATCGGTGAGATGGCTGAAGCGGTTGAGGATCAATATAGTTCATTTTCAACCATCCTAGTGGAACTCCATATATGCATTTTCAATATATATATATTACTTATCGTTACGGTATGAGGAATGGGGGGCGGGTGGGGAGGAGGAGGATAAGTGTACCAGAGGAAAATAATGTGTATGTTTAGACAAATATTTGTGGATGTGGAGCAATATTTAGAATGAATACGGATTGAAATTAGCCAAATAACACATTATATAATATGCATACCTAGAACTCTGATGGCATTGTATATATAGGCATATATATATATATATATATATATATATATATATATATATATATATATATATATATATATATATATATATATATATATCGCAGTAGGCCATGTCTCACCGTCTTGTATATGGCTGATAGCACCTAATCAACATTATCAAACACATTGCACTGTTAAGGGGACTACACACCCTCCGACACAAACAAATTAATACAGAAAACAAATATTATATCTTTCATCTCCATACTTTTTGGGTATAATCAAATTATCAATGCCGACTTTGTGGGAGCATGAGAATGTGGTACATCATAACATCATGACGTCAATATGTCATGATGATGTCACAACTTCCTGGGGTCTTATTATTTGTCCTAGAGACATCTGCTGTTACATGTAAATACTCGAATACCATACGAAGAGCAGCGTGTAATTTAGTTTTTCTTAAAATTTCCAATACATCATGAGATAACGAGGTCATAAAATGTACATTTTACGCCGTGCGCTAGTCCCGATTTTGTTTAATAAAATTCCCCCTGATACTCAAGTTTTTCACTTTATCAAGAACAAAAATTACACGATGAAGGGGCAACCAATATGTGTTAACATGAGCGTTTACAAGCATCTCCAATACAATAAATACAATGGAGTAGTTACACTTGGAAGTTACCAATATATGATTGCGGGAAATCGCAGACGAAAGTAAAATATATATAACATCTCAATTATTTGGTGGTGTGTCATAAAAAAATGGCTAAGTTACTCATAAAAAACTAAGTTTTCTGATTTAGGTATTAGAAGAAAACGTAAACTAGCCAGTAATTTAGGGTAAACTAGGATTTTTCTATAATATTATGTAACCTCTTATAATACGTATCATAGGTGCATGTCAGTGTTTTTTTTTTGGGGGGGGGTATTGATGTCATAGTGATGTCTTATAGGTGTTTATGCCCTCTTATGTTATTCTCCATTGTTGAAACAAGCATTTTAGACCCCCCCCCCACCACCCCAAGAAAAATCATGACATTTTGGTTGTGTGTGTCTTGGGGGGGAGGTGGGGGGGATTTCATATGGTTGTTTATGCCCTCCTATGCTATTCTCCTATGTTGAAAGAAGCATTTTAGACAAAACAAAAATATCATGAAATTTTGGGCTTGGGGGGGGGGGGGGGGTGTAGTTCCCTTAACACACTACACCACAACCACTCTAACAGTGGCGAGGTAGCCTACATACATAGGCTATCATCGGCCCCTGCAGTGAACCTCTTCTGTCCTGCAGTGGACCTTAATAGCTAATACAGATTATAAAGATGGCAATAATCATGAAAATGAGACAACTAAATGTAGGGAAAGTTGGATAAAGACAGCCGCGGCGGTCGAGTGGTGAGCACGCTCATGTGTGAATCTGCAAGACCCGGGATCGGGATCGAATCCCTGCCACGGCGGACATTTAGTGGGTGTGGTAGTACTTCCTACCATGTTTCACATGCTCGCACCCAGTCAGGGGACACCCTGACAACGTATACAGACTAATCACACATACCAAAGCCACTCCAACAGCTTCCTCTCTCTCCAACACCCCTTTTCCCCTCTCTACACTATTCAGAAAAAATAGAAAAAGTAGAAAGTAGCTACGAGGTGCCGTTGTAAAGGCTTATCCCTCAATACCTTCATCTGATCATCTGATCTGATATGTGGATAGTGAGTTAAGGGTGGTGAATGATGGGTGGTTAGTGATGGATGGTGAGTGATGGATGGTGAGTGACGGATGGTGAGTGGTGGATGGTGAGTGATGGATAGTGAGTGATGGATGGTGAGTGATGGATGGTGAGTGATGGATGGTGAGTGATGGATAGTGAGTGATGGATGGTGAGTGACGGATGGTTAGTGATGGATGGTGAGTGATGTATGGTGTATGGATGGTGAGTGACGGATGGTGAGTGATGGATTGTGAGTAATGGATGGTGAGTGATGGATAGTGAGTGGTGGATAGTGAGTGATGGATAGTGAGTGATGGATGGTGAGTTATGGATAGTGAGTGATGGATAGTGAATGATGGATGGTGAGTGATGAAAGGTGAGTGATGGATAGTGAATGATGGATGGTGAGTGACGGATGGTGAGTGGTGGATGGTGATTGATGGATAGTGAGTGATGGATGGTGAGTGATGGATAGTGAGTGATGGATGGTGAGTGACGGATGGTGAGTGATGGATGGTGAGTGATGAATGGTGAGTGATGTATGGTGAGTGATGGATAGTGAGTGATGGATAGTGAGTGATGGATAGTGAGTGATGGATGGTGAGTGATGGATGGTGAGTGATGGATGGTGAGTGACGGATGGTGAGTGATGAATTGTGAGTAATGGATGGTGAGTGATGGATAGTGAGTGATGGATAGTGAGTGATGGATGGTGAGTGATGGATAGTGAATGATGGATGGTGAGTGATGGATGGTGAGTGATGGATAGTGAGTGATGGCTAGTGAGTGATGGATAGTGAGTGATGGATGATGAGTGATGGATAGTGAGTGATGGATAGTGAGTGATGGATGGAGAGTGATGAATGGTGAGTGATGGATGGTGAGTAAGTAAGGGTAAATTACTGAGTGAAGGGATATTTAAGATGATCCCTATAATGTGAGAAGTTTTGAAGACGATGAAGAACGGGTGTGGAGTGAGACATATGGCCCTCCTGGCATCATTCACTCGTATATTCTCACCTCCACAATTGTAATACGTTGTATAATATATACAGCTTATCCATCTTAAAATCTATATCACTACTTATCTAACTTTAATTATTTATAATTCAGCATCAACCAATATATACATTTATTATTTATTATGTGTTTCCCCTTAGATTAGATTTTGTATCAATATGTACTGTATGTGTATTCAGAATGTATGTAGAATTTGCATCATTTCTCCTTAAAACACAGTTTTCATTTATTATTCTCTGTAATTCAAGTGTTCATAAGGTAAATACTGTATATATATATATATATATATATATATATATATACTGTGTATTTATACCATAATGGCCCTATCAATAGTTTCAAAATAATGTTATCATTGTCGTATTGGAAAATACAAAATTAATGTATTCCCTATTCTATTCAAACTAATGCAAAATACATAAATAATAATTTTCCATATAGAACAAAATTAGTGATCATGTCCATTCCTTGGTTATGAGATATATATAAGTGAATCATATAGTATTTTAGTGTTTATTCGCATACTGTCTCTGCCTTGCAAATACGGAATTGATCATTAATTATAATTAAGAGACCATCGATTACAAGAAACTTACATTGTACAGTATATGTACACCTACTTATCACACTTGCTCTAATCAATTTATGAAGGAGAATAAGAGTTGACATCTAATGCCAGTGCCTCTATGGTCAGATATTAAAGATACTGTAGAAAGGTTTTGATGTGGTGGATTTAAATAAAAATCTAATTATTACCGTTTCGGGGTTAGTTTTCTTTCAGAACTCTAAAAAACAGAGCAATATCCAATTAATAGACTCAATAAATGGACAGTGTATACAGTATTTTGTTCTACATGATGCCAAGTTAAATTTAATTTCCTTATATAATATCACTCAAATAAGACTACCTTGGAGCTTTTCAATATGTGATTCAAAAGACTTTCGGGAAGGAATTCAGTATACTTGTCTCTAACTAATTAAAACAAACATAAATATATTTATCTATCCGTCTACACGAAATACATTTTTGTGTCTCTCCAAAACGTTTATTGATAACAAAATATACAGAGATAACACAAATGTATCTTAACTACCGTTTATCTCCTTCAGTATACGAGGAAGGGTATTCTCATTATAGTCTGGTCATGAATTTAGATGAATGTATCAGCTTAAGGAAGACCTATGGCAATGAAAGTTGTCAAATGTATTTAAATGTTATCTTTAAATCTCAAACCATTTTTAAGTTTAATCGAATAGTCTAATAATAATCTATATACAATTAAGAAATACGCCCTGAAAGGCTTAAATTACTAAACTAAAATCAAGATTAGATCAAAGCATATGTATCGCAACATTTTACAACGAATTATTTGCATCTAAATTTTCAAATAAAAGTGCTTCTTCCTACATAAAGCCATAAAGTAACTCATACGTGGTATAACTATGTTTCTTCCTGCCAGAAGAAAATATCTAACGCCAAAATAATAAACATATCTAAGTTGTACTATTTCTATGCTAATTTTGTCCATGACACTGTGAGTAGATCTCACATAATTTGCTAGCAGTGAAGCAAGTATATATTCTGTATTACTATAATTTAGTCATATAAGAACATAAGAACATAAGAAAATGGGAGTCTGCAGAAAGCCGATTGGCCCAAGCAAGGCAGATCCCTGTCCCACACAACCCCAATTACAAAGCCCAATTATAGGCTCAACACTCTAATACCCTGAGGATCATCTTACCAAACCGGTTAGAGATTAACGCAGGATTACGGGGGTCTGCAGAGCGCTGATTGGCCCAACCCGGCTGATCCCCCTTCACACCCAACCCTTCTCGTCCATATGCTTATCCAATTTTTTCTTAAAGCTCCCTATCGTTCTTGATCCCACTATATCACTTGGTAGCCTATTCCACCCATCTACAACTCTGTTACCAAACCAATATTTGCCTATATCTTTTCTGAAACGAAATTTATCTAATTTGAAACCATTGGTACGAGTTCTTTCGCTATCACTGAGCTTTAGTACATTTGTCATGTCCCCTTTGTTAATCCCACTAACCCACTTGAACACCTCTATCATATCCCCTCTAACTCTGCGTCTCTCTAACGAATGTAAACCTAATTTCTTCAACCTTTCTTCATACGGAAAATTTCTAATATTATGGATCATTTTTGTCATTCTACGCTGAATTCTCTCCAATGAATCTATGTCCATTCTGTAATGAGGACACCAAAATTGGACAGCATAATCCATATGGGGTCTCACTAATGACAAGTAAAGTTTTAAGATAACATCAGCAGCATATACAGACTGAGTAAAACCATTGTTTCTTAGGTGCGATGAGAAAGGTGATGGTGTGGGAAGTGAGGCATGGGTGTGAAAAGGAATGTTTAGATATGAGGAATAGAGGGGAGGGGGAGAGTGTTCCTTTTGAAAATAAATTGTTTTTAGAAAGGTAGGTGTGGATGTTGAACATATGGTTTTTGTTTTTATTTGTATGAAGGAGACAGAAGGTAAAGCTGCCTGCAACAAGTGTCTCCCCCAGAGTGAGAGAGCCAAATAAAAACAATCCTGTTCTAGGTGAACAATATTGGAGAGAAGAGTGGTGTGCTTCTTTAGTGTAGTGAAATGGATAGGAGGAGGTGGTGTTTGTGAGAGCTTGCTGTATTACTCTGTGTGAGGGAAACCAGACAAATGAAACAGCAGTTCAGCAACTCCTTATCACATGCCTAAGAAGCTTCCCCTAGGTATTGCCCTGTTCGATTGGTGTCTACAATCTCCCCAGTCAATATGTACAATTCATATGGCATGCAATTAGACTATATAAATTGTTATACTAAATGGCTTCAAGATACATAATTATAGACTATACATTATGTAGAGATACTAAAAATAACACATTTAAAACGAATGATAAACACATGAGTATAATTAGGTTCGAAATAAACAATCAATAAATAGGAAATAAATGTAACGCAGAATATATGAGAACGTAATGAAATTACAATTCAGCACAGGTAGTTAGCAAAATACACATAACACATGATTGCCTGCATTTAAACAATAGGCACATATATAATTATCTAATGCGAAGTTGAACTAGCTTTGAAAAGTACTGAATGGTAATGTTTCTTAATGATTATGTTGAGTGGATGGACGTTCAATAATGGAGCGAAAAATGGCAGAAGTATGCATAGTGCTCTAGGTTGACGTACTGCCGCCAACACTTCTTACTTTACCGGTTACCTATAATTATGTTGATTAAGCATAGTATGCTTATATTTATGGAAAGCACAGGAGCAACATTGAACAATAAGTTAAGTCTGTATGTGTATGTGACCAGTTTTATATTAAAATATAACTAGAGCTGCATAAACGAATTTGCTTTGAAACAGATACAATTGTTGATGGCGTACACTAGGCACATCAAACATGTAATGGTGCTGTGAATTATTTATTGAATCCCATTATGCTGACTTACATAGACTAACGGCTTCAACTGATTCAATAATACTCACCTGGATATGAAGTACTTTCGGGCTACTTTACTGAACTGGAATTAATGTATCCATATTCAGTCAACGTTCACCAATGTTCCCAGTGAGCCTTGCCGGACGACAGCGAACTATCACAGATCTGACAGTACCTGGATGGACTGAGCTTAATAAATATTATGTCGAGTCCATCCTGTTCATTCTTAAGGGAGCCCATCTCGCTTTTTTTCTCTTTCTCTTCTTCTCTCTTTGGCTTGTATCCATTCGGCCCCATTCAGCCTACTGACACGTTTACCCTCCTCCAGGTGTCAATATTTTCCTGGCGAGCCAGCATATATATTATTTTTGTTTTGACAGCAAGCTAAATTTGTAAATTTTTCGATATCAAAATATCTCTGGCAAAGCCGGATTTCTCCATATAATGCTGGCTCGCTATCGCTCGCCAGGAAGAAATCGACACCTGGATAGGGATAAACGTCTTAAAACAGTTGGTTGAATGGGGCCGAATGGATACAAGCCAGGGTAAGAGAGAAAAGGAGAGAAAGATAAAAACAAAACGGTGACCCCCCTTTATGAGTAGGTGATGAATGTACTGTTATTGACGTTATAACATGTATATCGTCAATACTAGTACATTCGCCACCCACTCTTAATACTATAATGCAATAACAGATAAACACATAACCAGCTTGACGTATATTCTACCATTACTGGGAACCTTACATCATTAAATATAAATATCCATAGTAATGTCGCTTTTCAATCTTAAATGTCGAAATATAAGTCTAGTGACAACTTTAATTCAGTGGTACCATACGAGCTCTGTGGTGGTTGTTATATTGCAGTCAAATATACAGAATACTGATAACATAAGACTGCCTATCGTTTTCAGTCTCTATTATAACTATTTTTCTATCTTGATATTAATTTTGAAGAGTCATAGCTAACACAAGATTTAAGTACATAATTACCAAGAAAATAGTTAGAGGAAAATGGTACGTATTCTAGATTTCGACACAATTATACAATGCACCTTTTCGTGTGACGCCGGTTTCCGTATTACGGACGTTAGTGGATTTGAGAGAAGAGGATTCTGGCGGTCCGGTCAATAAGATACCGCACCAGGGAGCCAGCCGCGGAAAGCTGACCGCACGCTCCGCTCTCTTGTCGGCAATGATTAACGACCGCAATTTAACTCCAATCTGCAATATATCCTTTTGTCGTTTTAGGCCCATGTTGCCGTAAATCATGTGCCGCAGCCTAGAGACCCTAGAGTAACAGATTGGATAACCTCCGCCATGTTGATGCCACTAGTGCCAATAGAGTAACAGATTGGCTAACCTCCGCCATGTTGATGCCACTAGTGCCAATAACCTCCGCCATGTTGATGCCACTAGTGCCAATAGACTTTCTTGACACTCAAATTAATTTATGTCTATTCGGAAATGTTGGTACAGGAAATATAGTATGTCAGTTAGATATAATAAAATAGTTATATTTTATATGATCAAAACTAAATTATTATTCCATTATTTGATTATGACGGCACTAAAATGGCGTCCGAAGACAAACATGGTCAGTCTTCTTTACTACCAGATCTTTACCGGAGCCTGGTGGCCTCGCTTGCAGCAACTATGGCTATGCTAATGCGGAAAATGCGAACATCCTACACCCGCAAAGGCTTTCTCGGCTTTTAATATTTTACCAGTCTTTACACATAGTAATTACATCCCTTATTATTCATATTTTTGCTGATTCATCAGTAATTTATTTAGATTGGTTGGTATTGGCAGAGTCGTGAATAAGAAATAACCCAATTAGATGGCAAAGCGCCGGTTCATATATTTTCCATTTGCAATTTTCCATTTGATTCCCTTGCGCTGCCTACATTCATTATTCAAACATATTACTACGTAATTAAGAGCTATCAAAATCTCAAGCTTATCAGTTCCATTCATGGTGTGCTAAAATATACCAGCTTAAAAGGCAATATACTTACTAAAACGGGTATAACGTGAAACCATTTTGATTATATACTCGTTATTTACTAAATGTAATTAAACATACCTGCGCGTACCTGTGTGTGTTAACAAGATCATGTTAACAGCAGCATGACTGGTATTAATGTTCTGGTTAATTGTGGCAATTAACACTTTGATTATCCTCCTTATTTATTGAACAAACCCTAAGCTTTTCCACATGCACACTCTTAGAAATATGTTTTCACTCATACATACATTCTAGGTCTTAAACACCTTCCGTATGCTCACGTTCTCTCAATTCAGTATACACTCTAAACAATCTAAGGTATAACACGGGTTTGAATTAGGTATATACGATCATCACGTATAGTGATATAAATTACCTTTGTAACTGTTTACACTCTAAACAAAATCTAAGGTATATAACAGGTATGAACACTGTATATACGATCATTGCGTATATTGATAATAATTTACCTTTGTAACTGGTATAATGAGATAATATTACCAGCAATATATACCTTTAAATGGGTAGATAATATGTTACGGACACTTTACATACTATTTCCAAACCCAGAATATTAGAGTTTATTATGATGCATTCTTTTCTATTATGCTGATTGATGTTATACGATTTTCTTAAGATAAGAAAGGATCATTTAGAGTCAAAAGATTAATTGTGATAACACTGTAACGCCTTTATTGCAAACATTCTTGTCTTAGCTGCGGTACAACATATTATAATGTTTACTAGAAATAATGAAACATACGCTATAATGTTGAACATTTAATTTGGTTCAAGTTTTTGCAATCACTATACACACACGAAATTTTTATATACAGAATTTGCCGACTGGATTTTTCTATGCAGGCAAAATCAAAAGCTCGCTGACAGTATTGTTCATAATCTGGGCAATTTTAAGTTACATTGCACTTTTCCTTGACCGTTTTTATGTATTTCGAATAGCCCGTGACAAATACTGTCTTTCACGTACCAGAATACTCAAGTTAATGTTTCTGTTTGTAGATCCTACACAAATTGTCGTCAATGTTATTGGGTAATTATTGATTTTGGCTGTATAACCATCAATTACCAAACTATGCTTCTATTTACTCGATTATCTAACTTTATAATATATATATACTTAATATTCTTGTTCACATCTGAATCACATATGCTGTCGATGTATTCATCTCATTAACTTTTCATCAATAACTTTATTCAACTTAAGTTGCACACATTTATTCTAGCATTGCTCAATTACGGGGTCCATCTCAAGACCTATTAGTATATATTTTGTTAATGCCTAAATTGTAAACATTTGATTTATGTGTTTACTATTTACCCGTTCCGTGTGTTTTATGTGTTTACTATTTACCCGTTCCGTGTGATTTATGTGTTTACTATTTACCCGTTCCGTGTGTTTTATGTGTTTACTATTTACCCGTTCCGTGTGTTTTATGTGTTTACTATTTACCCGTTCCGTGTGTTTTATGTGTTTACTATTTACCCGTTCCGTGTGATTTATGTGTTTACTATTTACCCGTTCCGTGTGTTTTATGTGTTTACTATTTACCCGTTCCGTGTGATTTATGTGTTTACTATTTACCCGTTCCGTGTGTTTTATGTGTTTACTATTTACCCGTTCCGTGTGATTTATGTGTTTACTATTTACCCGTTCCGTGTGTTTTATGGTCATGATATCCCTATCTACATTGACCATTCTTCTTCATGCATTTGTTTTCCAAATAAAAACCTTTATATTCTACCCTTGTCTACCCTTTTCTCCCACACGTGAATATTTAAATCGTTTTGTATACCATTCAACTTATTTGTTTTGTTCAATTACTACACCTATTGTATATACTGTATAGCTCGTATTGGTTTATAAAATGCAAATGTCTATTGTTATTGCTTTAATCAGTTCTAATACTTCTTTCTCTGCATTTATATTGATGTCTCATTCATCATCTTCTTTTGTTCACACATTATCTCTTCATGTTGCTGTCATCTCAACGTGATTTATCCACTAACTTCATATTCACAGCCCTAGTACTACTGTACAATATATTTCCAGATATACAGTATATTTTGTTAGCCAGACAATCCATTTCTCACTTAATGAATAACAAATACCTTACCATTATCCACTCCTCCAGTGCCCCGATAATATACAATTAAGGATCTTAAGTCTGCACAGGTCAGGAAAGGCCAAGCCGCCTGCTATTTTATGCGACACTCTAAGTACAACGGCAATGTTCAGATGAAATTCACTTTGCCGGACGAGAACTGCATTGTTAGATTAACTGGCGAAATTGAGGGGCAGTCTAGTTGTAAGAGTGTATATCCATTTCTATTTAGATTATGTCACACTTGGTTTCGTTGAAAGAATCCTGGCTCTGTTCTATTATCTTATATTTAGGCTACAGTAGAGCAATTTCAATTGAAAGAAATCTTCATCTGCAATTTTAGCCTATACATAAAATTCACCAAAGCACACTGATGGTTCTAATAACTGTATTATTTATTGATAAAATGACATGCTATACGGAAATGCAAAATGCTCTCTTATTATATTATCGTTCAAATATCCCTTAATATGATCGTCTTCTGTTGAGTTACATTTGTTCACATACAGTACAGTATTATTACCGCAACATGTCCAGTCACACCATTGTTGTTAAAATGAATTTAGTTAGGTGACCTCACCTTGCTATTTGCATGTGCTATGAGTGCCAACTGTAGTATAACAAGAAAAAATACTATAGTTTATAAGTATGATATAAACAAAAAACACAGAAAGAATGAGTGCAATGAACCAAGAAGTATGAAATACAATTAACGATTAATCGTAAAATGATACAAAACTGTAATAAGCACATAAAGCAAAATGTAGAGGTTTGCTGCTAGATTACTGAAGATAAAGTTAATAGAATAAAGGTGAATGCTAGGAGTTCACAGTGCATACAAGTAGCAGATTGCGGTTGATTATTACGAATACTAGAGGGTTTAGCAGTTGTAATACTATGTTCGTTGATATTTTACTACGTTATTATTCCACGTCCTCCTGTCTTTGAATGTTGTGTCCATCTGCTACATATTCTCTTCAGCTATATATATTAAATGCATATCACTGTTTCTTCTTCATTGTTTTTCCATTTCAAGTTTTCTGTGTGTGCTTCCCTTTCTACTTGTACCGGTAATTTTGTATCAATTAATCTCTGACATTCATTCTTCAGATCTGTTCTTCTTTTTCGAGATTCATTTATATTATCTGTGTGTCTACGGTTTCTTTATAATATTGTGTTCTATTCTCATCCGCTCTATTTCGTTTACAGTCATCTTTTTAAACATTAATAGATAGTTTTTACTTAGACTCTCACCATGCGGCTATATCTAATCTAGATATAAGTTTTCTTTATTTCATTTTTGCAAACACTATCTGGCTTTCCTTAGTGAATAATTAATTAGTCTTCCTTCTTTCCATTGTATTTTGTTATTCTATCACCTATTACATTTGTATCAAATAACTACAATGTTTCAATTTTATCTTATACCATTATTTTTTCGTTATTGCAATACAGTTTTACTTGTATATATATATATATATATATATATATATATATATATATACTGTATAATTAGTGTATATGCCATGTAATTGTTTATAATATTTTTGTTCAGCAACAATTTTCACGTAAATGTTTTAATTTTTCTGCCTTCATTTACATCTCGTAATATTTCTTGATTTTCATCACTCTGTCCTACTCCTTTTCACTCATAATCTTTGTGAGATTATTTACCGTTCATATAATTACTTCATATACAGCTAGCACAATGAATACTTGCGACATTTGATTAACTGCTAGCATTTCACACATTTTATACACTAGTAACATTTTGTCTATTAATAAAGTTCCACTGCAATTCATTATCTCTGTATTTCGTCCACCTCTAACATCATACCAAACTTACTGGAAACATTCACTATCACTTATTCTCTACTCTGTACATTCAATACAACTGTATACATTACAAGTACAAGGTATCAGGTAAATTTGAGGGATTCTTAGTGTTTTGGAGGATACTCATTTGGCCAATCTATATATGAACTGAAATATAATGCATGTCAAAAATGAAGGTAAAAATTATCAAATACAAATATTCAATATAATAACAGGTTATAGATTTCGTGACTCCGGGAACATCTATCAAGCAGGGAAAAAAAAGGAATTATACCGACGTTGTTACAAACCAATATTTGGTATGCCTTATGATTCTTGCAATAGCACACCAAAATACTTTACTCAGGTCGATTAATGCACTCTAGTGGTATGTTATTACCTAGATTCGATGGTGATCGTACATATAACAGGTAAATACAGGCAAAAGTGGATAGGATATGGTAGTCAGAATAAGTAACAAGCAAGAAAGGCGCCAGAAAACTGCCAATGTGGCGTCACCTTATATTCCACTTAATCTAGTATCTCATAAACTGCCAATGTGGCGTCACCTTATATTCCACTTAATCTAGTATCTCATAAACTGCCAATGTGGCGTCACCTTATATTCCACTTAATCTAGTATCTCATAAACTGCCAATGTGGCGTCACCTTATATTCCACTTAATCTAGTATCTCATAAACTGCCAATGTGGCGTCACCTTATATTCCACTTAATCTAGTATCTCATAAACTGCCAATTGGCGTCACCTTATATTCCACTTAATCTAGTATCTCATAAACTGCCAATGTGGCGTCACCTTATATTCCACTTAATCTAGTATCTCATAAACTGCCAATGTGGCGTCACCTTATATTCCACTTAATCTAGTATCTCATAAACTGCCAATGTGGCGTCACCTTATATTCCACTTAATCTAGTATCTCATAAACTGCCAATTGTGGCGTCACCTTATATTCCACTTAATCTAGTATCTCATAAACTGCCAATGTGGCGTCACCTTATATTCCACTTAATCTAGTATCTCATAAACTCTCTAATGAAGGATATTATCCAAGTCACTCTATTAGAGTCGAACAATATGTATCAGGATCAAAAGTACTATATAGGTATTTGCACCTCCATTATGACTGCATTTTTAATGCAATTAGCTTTGCCTATTGTCTCCTTCATGCACATAGGAAAAACACTCACACATGTATGAACATTTTACATATAATAGGATAATCGGTACCAGTCTCGGAATCAACTCTCTGATAAACCTGTTCTTGTGCCGACGTTAAAAAAGGACAATACTTCCATTACTGTAGCCTAGGAAACAGGATAAATAACTCTCACCCAGAAGACAAGGCGGGCTAGCAAGGACCAGTACACAGACTGATGACGGAGAACAGACCTTACCTTAGACTACTCCAAAGATTGTGGCTGCGTTTTAGTGGCTCATTACTTGGTTTGAACAATAATATTAGGTATATTAAGAAAATGCGGAATATTTAAAGGTTGGTAAATAGTATAATAGAGTATCTAGTTTGTATGAAAGTGATTATCTCTCTTAATAACTGTAACAATTCATGGTCTTTATTTAATATATGATTCGCCTAGTTTTATTTAAATAATACACTAACAAGAATATAATATACTGTATAGCATATGTATATATATATACATATATATATATATATATATATATATATATATATATATATATATATATATATATATATACATATAGTATATTATATATATATATTATATATATATATATATATATATATATATATATATATATATATATATATATAGTATATATACATTTGTTTTTTCTTAAGAATTCATGATTTTTCAGTTGTTTGTCTTGTAAATCAAGACAGTAATTTTAAGTTTTAGTGAATGATACATTATGATATATTATCATATCGATAAAATATATAGTTCATTGTTGAATAACAAGCTATATATTCATCATAAGTACACGCTTCTAAGATGGAAAATACGAACAAAAGCATTTAAAGGAAAAGTATGAAATGTGAGAAGAGTTTCGAGGAAGCAGGTTACAAATGAGGACAGAGAAAAGGGAATAACTGAGAGAGCAAGACTAATAGTGGAGACCCCGCATCTGTCCCAGCTCTGTAACCCAATAAGAGGGAGTCACACAGACCTACCATCATTCCTCACGGCAACCTTCCTTCGGCAACTCTGTTCTGCTTGCTCCTGAGGTAAACTGTTAATGATTCCTGGCCCTAATAATAATATATCGTCAGTTTATTTGCACAAATTAATGTATACACAGG
Source organism: Paralithodes platypus (assembly GCA_032716605.1). Taxonomy (NCBI): domain Eukaryota; kingdom Metazoa; phylum Arthropoda; class Malacostraca; order Decapoda; family Lithodidae; genus Paralithodes; species Paralithodes platypus. The sequence continues at coordinate 43,067,595 of CM064519.1, forward strand.
CCCGAAATGTTTCCAGCATGAAAGGGCTGATATAAATTTGACAAAGAAGTGTGACCCCGCCAAGAAGTGATGGGTTGAACTCCTTGTGTGCTCTCTCTCTCTCTCTCTCTCTCTCTCTCTCTCTCTCTCTCTCTCTCTCTCTCTCTCTCTCTCTCTCTCTCTCTCTCTCTCTCTCTCTTTATCCTCTCTCACTCTCTCTCTCTCTCTCTTTCTCTCTCTCTCTCTCTCTCTCTCTCTCTCTCTCTCTCTCTCTCTCTCTCTCTCTCTCTCTCTCTCTCTCTCTCTCTCTCTCTCTGTTGTATGTGTTCATGTGATAGCAGGTATGGCTTGATTGTATCTATGTCTGATGTAGAGTATAGATGAATATAGTGCATACGTTTCTAATTATATCTAGGACGGAGAATGTGGCTTATATCGGTTGCTGTTGGTATGTCTGACATAAATTATATCTTAATTACATAATTGTATGGATGATTGAAGCCTCTTGGAGAAAGACTGAATTGTTTTTATGATTGGTCGTATGTCTGATGGAGATTACGGATGAACGGTTTATGTGGTTATTGCACTCTACAGTTTATCTCTGATTTTTTTTCTATGTGAGTGAGGGAGACAAAAGGCAGAACTTCCTGTAGCGAGTGCCTCCCCCCGAGTTGAAAGAGTGACATGGCCAAAATCAAGGGACGTTCGAGCCAAAATGCCTGGACATACGGAGTTTGAAGCAATTTAAGTCATAGAAAGCGGGAAAGACTGATTATGGGAGAGAGTTCCAGAGATCAGCTGTTGAATAGAAGAAAGACTGAGAGTAACGTTTCACTCTTGGGTTGGAAAGTTGCACAGAGTAGGGGTGGGATTGTGTTGCAAGACGGGTTCCACGTACCCTACGTAGAGGAGTTGGTATACACTGGGAGAGCGCTGAGGAATACTGATTATTGGAGTAGCTATAGAATAGCGAGCCAGATTGCAGAGAGTTGGTGACTGGACGGGAGTTAATGATACGAAAGGCCTTCCTTTCTACTTTGTCTAGAAGTGCAGTGTGAGAGGACCCTCCCCACATATGTGAATACTACTCAATACAAGGACGCACTGTACCCCTGTACAGAGCAAGAAGCTGAGAAAAGGTTAAGAACTTCTTGAGGTGGTTGAGCACACCCAGCTTCTGGGAGGCTGCCTTAGCAAGATTGGTAATATGGTGTTTTCAAGTGAGAGCAGAAGAAAAAGAAACACCAAGAATATTGAGAGAAGATGAAGGATCGATTTTTGTATATATATGTATATATACCTGTATACTGTATATATATATATATATATATATATATATATGTATACATATATATATATATATATATACAGTATATATATATATATATATATATATATATATATATATATATATATATATATATATATATATATATATATATATATATATATATATATATATATATATATATATATATATATATATATATATATGTTAGTAAAGCCAGGTAATAAATTCTCTTTAATACATACGAGGTTGAAAGAAATGGCAATTTCTGCGTTGGAAATTTTATTATTCAAAGTTTCCAGGTCTCTGATGAGTTTTCGCTGGGTGGCAGGAAGTAGATGAAGGAGATGAGCAAAATTCATGGTGGTACAGGGTTACATAAATGTACATGATGATACAGGATATACGACGCGTTTCACTGGACAACCAGCATTATCAAGTAAGGAAGGAATGATAAAAAGGTAAACAGGAAGGGTATATATAGAGGGTGGAGGATCAGGGGAGGCGGAAAACAGGGGGCAAAGGTCTGCATAAATAAAATTTCCAACGCAGAAATTGCCATTTCTTTCAACCTCGTATGTATTAAAGATAATATATATATATATATATATATATATATATATAATATACGGTATATATATATATGATGGCAATTACGACTTATATGGCTAATCTGATGCAGTATATGGAACTAATGGCTGAATTCCTTATAAGATTGTGTGTTTGATAGCGATTATGATATGCATGGGCTATTGAAGGTATTCCTGATGGTCTGATGTAGAGAATAATTTATATATGGCTTATTATGATATATTCATTTTTTGTTTTGTTTTCTATGTGAGTGGGTGAGATAAAAGGCAGAACTGCCTGTAGCGAGTGCCTCCCCCAGAGTAGAAAGAGTGACAGGGCCAAAATCAAGCGACGTTCGAGCCAAAATGCCTGGACACATGGAGTTTGAAGCAATTTAAGACATAGGATGAGGGAAAGCCTGAGATATCTATATTTGTATTGCTCTATATATTATTCTATCTATCTCTTTATAATATCGATCTATGTGTCTATACATCGATAGCTGCAGTTGTGGACGGCCATCACTCACTTCCTCAGCCTATCAACTCCGGTACTTCTCAGGGTTTTGTCCTGTCTCCAGTTCTCTCTATAATATTCATAACTATACTATACCTCTAGTTCCATCCACGCATATGCTGATTACTTTACCTTACACTATTCAACTAGTTTTTCACAACCTAGTATGCAATCACTCCAAAACAAACGAAGCGAGGTCATAGAACGCCTATCTTCTAATCCATCAATTATTTCTGATTGGGGCAGAGAAACTTGTCTTACTTTCAATGCCTACAATGCCTCCATCTATCTACCCATCACAATCCACCACAAGTCTATCAATTACCCTTCAGCAATACAAACATCATCCCTTCATCTTCTCTCAATATTCTTGGTGTATCTTTTTCATCCAACATTTCTTGGAAAGATCATATTACCACTCTTGCTAAAACAGCTTCCCAGAAGTTAGTTATGGTCGACCATTTCCATGGGTTCTTCATCCCCGTAAATATTCTTGCTCTGTAAAGGGGCACAGTACGCCCATGTATCACGTAGTGTTGGCATGTGTGGGGAGGATCCACCCATACCGCACTTCTCGAAAGAGTAGAGTCAAAAGCATTTCTTCTTATCAACTCACTTCCTCTTACTAGCTCCCTACAATCTTTTTCTACATACCACAATCTTGTATCTTTTTCACTCTTCCATCGCTATTACAACAACCAGTGTTCTTCAGAGCTCTCTCGGTATATACCCCCTCCCTTGCGGCGAGTGCGAGGTACCCGCCTTTCAACACAGTCCCACCCCAATTTTGTCCAACTCTCCAATCCAAGAATTGGCAAATTTTCTCAGTCTTTCTTATACTCAACTAGTGAACTCTGGAACTCTCTCCCTCAATCAATCTTTCCTCCATCCTATGACGTAAATTACTGTAAACTTCGTGTGTCGATGCATTTTGACCACAATGTCCCTTGAATTTGGCTCTCTTTCACTCTTTTGACTCTAGGGAAATTACTCGTTACAGGTGACCTGCCTTTTGACTCCTTTCTACACAATGAAAAACAAAATATATATATATATAGTGAATGCCCATAATACTTAGCCCAATTTCTGCATTTTTCGTTTCCTATTATACGAAATGTATTATTCTGATTAAAGGGCATCAACGAACTTCACAGCGAGTTGTAAATGAGTGACAGTAGATGGGCAAAAAGAAAGGTAAATATATGAGGCATGAAGAAGGAATACCATGATAAACGAACACTGAAGAGGAAAGGGAAGAAACAGAATCCCTTGGAGTGACAAATTTGTGTACAGTCTTAGGTAATGGCGCGGGATGTGTGTGTGTGTTGTGGTCATGGGGGTCCGTCTATGTGCCCTGCACTAATAATGTGAAGTCATTAAAGAGCAAAATATAGTGTAAGCATGGATTCAAACATTAAATTGCGACTCAGTAAAAATGAATCGTCAACACAAGCAGGAATACATCTATTATTTCTAGAACTGTAGTAAGTTAACGCTCGCAACAAAAACTGCCATTTCAGCGATAATAGATGAACTTTAAAATTACTTAATAGTCACAATCCAGTTTTAACCTTCTTGCTGATTGTAGACAAAATATTTTACATTTAAGAAAATAATAGACTCAGATCAAGAGTGAAAAGAGTGGAAATTAGTTACTTGGGAAGTGCGTGCGGAGTTACATGGAGGGATAGACAGACGAATGAGGAAATAAGTGAGGTGTGGTGTGGATGTTGATGTGCTGGAAAGTGTGAAAAGGAACACCTTGAGATGGTTCGGCCATAAGGAACGTATAGGAAGCGAGAGAATGACTAAGAGAGTGTACGAGAGAAAGGTGGAAGGACAGAGAGGTAGATGTAGACCGAATGAGAGTTGGAAGGATGGAGTGAAAAAGTGTATGAGCGAAGCCAGTGCTGGATGGGAAGAGGGGCGTCGACTGACTGGGGACATAGGTGAATGGGGGCGTTTCGTTCGTGGCCATCCCTTCGGGGATCACGGCGTCACGCAATAGATAGATAAATATGCATTTGCTTCACATGGTAGGGATTGAATTGAACGAAAATTAAAGAGTAAAGAAAGCTTTGATGCTAATAGCATTGATATTAAGCCTTTCACGCACATATGACGCAGAGGTTGCCAGATTAGCAATAAGAAATAGAGTTCTCTCACTCTTATAATTACCTCTCCAAAATTAGTTTTCTGCCCACAGCTAACTCAAAGACAACTGCAGAGGTTGAAGTAACTAAATTAAAGGTTTCTAAATACCCCTGATGATAACAAATGCTTTAAAGTATCCCCAATAGGCTCAAAATCGCGTCATATGTCGGAGAGGGTTAATTACCAGTGAACATTAAACAAAGCAAACAGTAAAATATAGGATGTACAGAACACAACTGAAATTGCCAGAAGACATTAACACCTTACGAGCGGCCTAGGCGGTAATTTCTACGTACCGCCCAGCGGGTGGTTTTACCATAAATGGCCTTGTTTCCATGCTCTTTTTCATGCATAAACAAGAGCCAGAGCGTAATTCAATTATGTATCCCTGAAAGGGCGTTAAATGAGCTTTCCAATGACACCTGAACCATCCTTCTACGATCACTGGTTGTCTTGCAACGATCGTGCAACCGAAGGACAAAATCGCTAAAATACGGTAATTTTGTTACATAATTACGTGTGTAGCGAGGGAGGGAGGGTGGATGTGTGTGGAGTAGATGTCAGTAGGTCCATGGCAGCCGTGGCGAGCGGTCATGAGGCAACCTACGCTCCTCCCGTCGCTCGTCTCTCTCTCAGAGCCAATATTGCGCTAAAATTTCACACAGACTAAAGCCTTGCACATAGTCCAGGTTTTTAGATACGGACTTAAGTCGGGCCCCGCTACGAATGGGTTAACTGTTGGAATAAGCAACAGCACTTGGCAATAAATGGTGGAATGTAGATATTAAATTATGAATAATACTACTACCTTTGCTCATGAAAAAAGCAATGAATAACTCAATATATATGAAACCTAGCTAAGGATAAAAATATTACTGATAGTGAAATAGTAATGTAAATATAAGTTATACAAAGTGTAAAGCACATAACTGTTCTGGGAATTACAAATTATATACGGTATTACTATATGTTTTGCCATTTATAGTACAAAGCTCGTTAATATAGAAATATATCTGTTATTTCTATAACTAGCCAATATATAGTTTGATTTTGCCAAACTGGCACTATGATAAGAATTTAAGAAATTACTCAGACTCTGCTTTTGCATTATACATTATGATTTACATGTTTCTAATTATTATATTGCTTAATTCTGCTCAACTGATTATATGTTTTGACTTTTTCTTATACACTGCAAAATATTAAAGTTGTTAGTCATATATAGGCATTACAAAAAAAATCCTTGTGATTCACATATTATCAGGCAATAATTTATCACCTCATTACACCTCAAATATTTGTATATTTTTGGGATACTGAAGAAACGCGCCATAGCCCCACCCCCACCCCTCGTCCTACATCTACCCCTTTCATAGGCGCCGCTGAAATATGGGCGGTACAACTGTCTTACACCCTACCCCTCATTGAACCAAGTCCTGCACCTTCACCAGGAACCACCCAATGGACGAGGACATCTTGGGCGACCTACCCGATGCAAACACCTGCAATACCCATCCTTGAGAACCCAGCACCCTTTATATTATTGTGTTTTCCACTTCCCAGGTTAGCCACAGAGCTTATAAACCAGCTAACCACTAAGACTATAAGACAAACAAAAGAGCATCACAGGAGATGCCACAGAAGTTCAAGACTGTGATTGAAAATTACCAGACAACAGATAATAGCCCATCGATGATTGGCCAAGTGGAGCCCCGTAGCGGGCAATTGCAAAAACGTCCAAGGAAGAACCGAAAATGCTGGAAGTCGTTCAATACCTCACCAAGTCCAGTTCCAGCACCAACCTCCTCCCTCTCCTTCTCCCAAACTCTCGCTCTAGGCACCAGGTTCACCACAACGCCCCCTGCTAAGTACAGCATTCCAGAGTGATCAGAGGCTCCCATATCCTGAGCTTAGGCAAAAAAAAGGAGAATCCCAAAACTTCGTAGTACCTGTTCCCGCCTAAATGTACCCGATTCAAAATTAGAAGAAGGGTTAGAGTAGTTGATGAGATTAGTTAACCCTTATGAACATTCCAGTTTCAATGACCTAGAAGAAGAGTGGACATAAACCCTGAAAACGACCCTACACAGTTGGAGAGGGAGAGAGGAGCGACAGAGAGAGAATTAATGAAGTAGTGTAAGTAACGGAACATGAAGAGGTTCCCTTCCTGGAGAAGTAAAACACGTGGCACCAGCAAAATTTTACACAGGATAGTTGAACCCTCAACAGCTGAGAAGGCACAGTTCAATATATGCCCTGGGTCCATATAGCAGAGACAACTGAGCCCTTTGACGTAATTGTGGTAAGCTGAAAAAGTTGGCATACAAGTGTCGCCAGCCACTGTGTGAAGGCATCTTATAGGGAGAGGTTCCTACAAGAGGAGCAACGAAGCCCGTCCACCCTGGATCTGCAAGATGTTGCCCCAGGACGACTCAACCAACACGTGAGTACCAAAACCTAGAAATGTGCGCCATCGTCCCGAAGGACTCCTGTGTCTGAATAATTAAGCTATTCATGCCGTTACACTCTCTCTCAATGTATGTCAGTGTTAAGATATAGGAACCCGTGATATCACCTTTACATTTCTGTAAGAATTGTATGTATTGACCACTTGATAATTTTGCTCGACACGAGGTCCAGTTGCATCCTCGTTAATTACGTACATCCATCAATCTAGTACCCCCTATCTCCCTTCAGTGCTTGGCTATTAATATATTCTCCGTTGAGTCTGTAGAAATAGTCGTAATACCAACATATTCATTATATTTACACTAAGTCTTGCGTAGGTGAGTTAAGCTGAAGTAAAGTCAACAAGCGAAGACCTCGTGCATGGTCACAGTGTTTTTAGTTGATAATGATATGTGTCTGTCTCAAATTGTACCGGGCCAGAGGAGAGAGAGCGAACATGTATCCATTGGGCCACTGCGCTAGTTATATTATTGAAATATATTAAGTCTCATAAGGTTGCTATTCTGTGTATTGGTCAAGCAGAATAGTAGTACGAGCATCAGTGAGATTGTATCAGTGTAGGCTATATCTCGTAATCGTGAATTTGTTCGAAATTGAGATTGTGACTCTGAACTATTAATTTGAATTGCATAGTACGCGTGCACCCGTAAAAGTCATACGAGGGCCATGGTATAGAATCCCACCTTTCCTTTCTTAATTGTCATGTAAATCACTGAGAGAAACCGCACAAGTCAGCAGTAATTATACAAGGTTAACCGAAGCCCTGAGTTCATATTGCTCCACGTGGAGTGAATCTAGATTGAACAAGTTTATTGGGACTCCACGTGTGAGAGTCTACCAGTGATTAAGTAACTCCCTAAGCTTATATTAACCTGTTACTATAAATTACTATAAATTAAAAACAGAATTGTCTTCAAGAAGCCAATACGATCAGTGTAAATTAGGGAGACATTATGTGCCTAAGTGAAGTGTAATTTATCTGAAGCCTGAAGATGAATCCTGTATCGATGTTAAATAACAAAGTTGATAATTGATGATCTCACTTTTCAACTCAGTAATTATAATTATAGTTTAACTGAACCTCGGACAGAAGAGCTCGGCCTTGAATCAGTGTATTATGTAATAATCATGAGCCTGGACGCTTGGTTGAATTCATGGGTTATTTCGATTAAGCAAGGCCAGTGTACCACTAGTGAAGAGTGAGCATAGTGTACATCGCTGAGCAGGTATTTCTATGTATCATAAGTGACTGTGAACACTGTGTATGAGTGAATATATAAGTTTATACACGGTGAAAGTGTACTTGTCCAGGTTTATGTATTTCTGAGTATTATGTCCACGTCCATGTATCCCTGCTTAGTATAGACATTTGGAGCTCTTGTGAGTATTAAGATAATATTACTTGTGATCGTAGACATTTATATACAGTTGTAAAGTGAATTCGTATAAGTATTTCGCCCTTGACCTGTCCGTGCTTGTTTGCCTCCTTGAGGTAAAGCCTTACGCCGCCAATCCAATTAATATAATTCTTGTTACCTTCTGAATCACTTAAAGTCCATTTACCTGATAGCTTCCATGCCCATGACCCCAGGTGAAGCTTGAGGAATTTCCGCTTTCCATGACTCCATTTTCTATTGTTATTTCCCATGTCTTGGCACTTACCTGTGAGGTCCGTGGACAGATTACTTACTAAACCCCAGTTAATGTAGAGGCCGTTTTGGTCCTCCTTTGTGTACTGAGAGTTCCTGTGTCTATGCTAATCCAGGCCAGTGCCTTTGTCTTTCAGATATTATCCAATAGATATATAAACATATAAAATAGGCAATAACAACTATTTTGAATATCTTGCTATATGTATAACGTTACTAGTAATTTATTGCAGGACAATTTGCACTGCTTCTTTAATGTACCAAGAGAATAAGTCAATAAAGCCTGTAAATTGTATACTTATTGTTATCTATCTCCTTACTCTGTCTATGTTGTACCCCTCTTGAGAACCTCAATAACTGAGTTTATCTACTTATTAACCTAGTGGCTTCGACACTCCTCTCAAGAGGTTTTACTGGTGGGCTGCGACGCTCCTCTCGGAAGAAGAGATGTCAAACACATACCAAAACACTCCAAATAACAATAACAAGAAGTGTGACTGTCAGGGTTTATGAGGTAAGCTTCCAATGATATTTACTGCCCACCATCTTGCCTCCACCCTGCTCTTCCCATTTCCTCCCTCCACCAGACAAATATGCACATACGCACGGCCGCTCTTTGCCGATTTTGCGCCACATTTTCAACTATGGACCACCGTAGCACCTCAACCACTCATCTTTAGGGTATTCATATATATATATATATATATATGTATACTGTATATATATATATATATATTTTTTTTTTTTTTTTTTTTTTTTTTCTACATTCCAACTACTCCCTCTCGGGCATAGGATGAGAGCCTGTACATTCCACCACTCAACACGGTGAAGCCTGTGAGGTCTTGTTCCAGTCTGGGGAGTGAGACATGTGAAGCATCCATCATGGCTCGAAGCAGCTCCATCTCTGAAGCGGCCAGTTGCTTCGCTCAAGTGCTTCACCGTCTCACCCTCCAGACTCAGACCCTCACTCTCAGAACGCCACCTATTGAGCAGTGAACTCACTATATACAGTATATATGGTTGGATGTGGAATTAAATTTCCTACACTATGATGTGGTTTTTGTTGCCTTTTGCAAGAGCCACCATATCGGCCTAGGTCTAGCACAAGGCAATGGTGAATCCTAGGGGGGTTTAGCAGCCCTCAGGTTAATAGTAAAACAACATTTACAATTTGTATCGCTAGGAATAATATGTGTATATGTTCTTAAGCATGTACTGTAAGATCTATGGCAAAATGGGGTGGATTAAGTATATGCATATTTATCCAATTGAGATGTAATTCATCCATTTGATTAAATTGCGGTTAATTTGGATTTTATTTTGGTTAAAATAATTAAAATAGTAATAATAATAATAATAATAATAATAATAATAATAATAATAATGAAAATAGTAATAATAACAAAATACTAATAATATAGTAATAATAATCTCATGTCTTTCATCAAGTGCTATGTCTCTCTAGCCTGCACTCCGAGATTCAATAGCATTGTAATAGGCAACATAAATCAATACCCATCCATTGCTCAAGGGAGATGGTACTGACCTGGGCTAGTGAGAAATCTTCATGCTTGAGCGGGCGCGAACTCCATACTCCTGGGTAGGAAGTAAAGACGCTCTCCACTCGATCAGCTGGCTGACTTTGCTTCAATGAATGATTTGTTAAGTTTCATATTTTTGTCCGTTGAATTATCTGATACCTTTATCGTTAGGCAATTTTATCTACTAAGTAAGGTTTCTTGAATGCACATTGCAAAGACAAATGAACAATATTTTACTCATTTGCTGGTTGTTCTTTGAAGACATGAAAAGTTGGCCTTTTTGTTTTAAACTCTCGCTTGATATTTAGAATATTATGGCTTCCAAATATCATGTGCTATCGTTATCTCTCTATCAGTGATTAACGACATATTAACTTTACACTGTCTAAAAGTAAGGGTATAAATAAGGTATTTAGACTAATTGGTATTGATAGTAATTCACCTTTTCGTCCTTATTTTATATATGTGTTTTTGTATAAATCTTGATTACATTATTATTGAACTGTAATCCTTTTCCTATCTGTCTTAAGCCCATAATAACTGACAGTGTGGGTCTTTGAGCGCCCACTTTGGTTATGGTTGGACAAATCATTCGCCTTTGGAAGTTGATCCTGTTCATGCAGTGGGCTCTGGAAGGGACAGGCCTGACATAAAGAAGTCCAAAACGGAGGCGGCATATTTCTAGGCTTTACCTGACATTTCGGGGAGTTATTGTGGAGTTTATTTAAATTATTATTATTATTTTATGCGTTTGTCCCCTAGACCCCTTCAATCTAAAATATGCTCACCAGATTCCTTTTCAAAACAAGTGTATACATTTTTCCGTAAACATGTCATGGCCAAAACCCAGTTTCTCCTAATATGAAGAATCGCTGTTGCTCGCCAAAAATCGATACCTTAATTGGGCGAAACTTATTATAGTTGTCAATCAAATAGAGCAGATAATTATAACATTGCCAAACAAATGAGGCACAAGAGGGGGAGTTGTAAATTGATCATCTTCGGCTTAAATAGGGTTAACAGGTTATGCCATAATATGCAGTATGATCGGTCAGAGGTTCATCCAGGGACAGCCTCCCTGGATGGAGTTGACCAACAGAGCTGCTGCGCACTACCACATAATTTCTACCTATAAATGATTAATTCATGTTTATATGGAGTGTAACTTGCACAGGCAACTTAGCCAAATTTCAATACTTTGTCAACACCTATATTGCTAACGTAACCTTTGCCTTTTTTATGTGACCTTGATCACTGTATATAGTTTTACCTGTCTGCTGACACACGTAGGCCATCTATAATCTATAGTTGATCTTCACATAATTATGCTGACCCGCAAGCTATGTTGGCACATTGCTTATTCTGCCACGTTAGCTATGCTGGCGTATCGCTTATGGTGACACACTACTGAGAAGTCACCTACGCTGGCACAATACCTATACTGAAAGCACACAGATTCTGGCAAATTACCTGTGCTGCCATGCCACGCCAACCATACTAATATGCCACCAATGATGGCATGTCATTTATGTTAGCAGTTAGCAACTACTATTATGAAATGCTACCTATGCTTACACACCACCGATGTTGGCTTGTCAACTTTGTTGGAACACAACCTATGACAACGTCTATCGACTTTTTTTCGGTTTTACCAACGAAGGTAAATAAGAACTTTGTACTCAATACTACTTCCGAACAAGTGATGTGTAAAGGAAAATTGAGCTAGCCAGTGTCTTATTCAACCTAGATATGAGTTTTGCCTGTCTAGGTAGTGCTTTGACGAAACAATGTGTTGCTCTCTGCCAATGGAACGCAAGAGCACCTCTATGATTCTCCAAATTAACTTACTTTTTGTTTGTGTTTGCTAGCCTTTCTATTATCATTATTATTATTATTATTATTATTACTATTATTATTATTATTGTTGTTGAGCAAGTCCTTGAGGATCCACCGGCACCAAAGAGGACACCACCAATGACACCACAGGCAAAACTGCAGGCGATGATACCCCAGGCTCCAACCCCGGAAACACCAAAACCCCGAATAAGGAGACAACTCCACGTTCCCCTAGGCTAGAGGCTGCTGCAGTATGAGAAGGAAAGAAGAGACAGCCAGAAATGCTGACTGGCCAGCAGGAAACACGTCGCTTCTCTAACTTGCCCAACACTCAACCCGGGGATTCTCCGGATCCCAGACACCATACCACCCCTGACCATCACCACGCTCCTGGATCAAGAAGACAATCAAGAAATGGGCCTCGGAATGGGATCGGTCCACAATGACGTAGCAGAGACGCCTCTCAATCCAGGACAGGGCCTTACAAGACCTGGAATCCCACCCTCAACACACAGGTTCACATACCCACCACGCATAGAGAACCTCCTCCTCCTGTCGAAGAGTTCTGCGACAGAGTCCCAAATCGACGAAAAAGATTTTGCATCCCAGGAGCTGGACTGGACGACATTGTGGAAGCCTTCGAAGATACCACAAAGGATGCAAATGAAAATACCCTTTTTGTCATCCATGCTGGTTCAAATGACGTCATACGCACCAGATCCGAAGAGTTGATGGAGAAATATCGCAAGATGATCCAGCACTACAAAAAGAAGTCAAGGAATATCATCATCTCAGGCATTCTCCCCAAGATCGACGCACCTGACAAATTTTACGACAAGGCCTTCAGCACAAATAGCCGACTAAAATATGTGTGTCTGAGGGAAGAAGTTGAATTCATCAACCTCTGGGACAACTTCTACAACCAGCCTACTCTGTTCCGCAAGGATGGCACTCATCTAAACCCTGTGGGTTCGGCAGCGTGGGTCGTCTCCTACACGAAGCAGTCCGCAGCCATGGATCAAAAAACGCCATCCGAGAAGAAGCAGCAGTGACATAAATCATCCAATGCCAAGCAAAAAACAGAGGCAACCGAAGACCACCAGCGATAAGGACCGAAGACAGTGAGGACCGAGGACAGCCATGAACATAAATGTAGATCCGACAAGAACCAAAAATATTATTAAAGAGCGTTCCGTGAGTTCTAAAATAACAAATTTAAAGGTTTTCTATGCAAACGCTCGTAGCATACGCAATACATTTTCAGATTTAGAGGAGCTAGTGTTTACAGAAAATTATAATGTGATTGGCATAACAGAATCTTGGCTCAATACAGAAGATAGAGACTTTTTAGCAGAGTATTCACTTCCCGGGTATGTAATGTTTGAGAAAAGCCGAATAAATCGAAATGGAGGTGGCGTTTTACTTTATATCAAAGAAAGTCTTAACCCTACCCTCTTGTCAAAACCTCAAATTGTGAACGTCGACACATCTTTTGTGCTAATAAAGAATAATAAAGGTACAAAAATAATACTTGCGTTAATATACAGACCTCCACCTCAATCAGTGCAAACTGACCGAGAAATTTACGAACAAATTGCAGATGTAAGTAACTCACAAGATACCGTAATTTTTGGCGACTTTAATTTACCTGTGACCAAGTGGGGCGATACTCTTACTTCACACTTCGGACATGACTTGTATACGAACTTGCAAGAGAGTTCGCTTTATCAATTTGTTCGAACGCCGACCCGTGGTAATAACGTTCTTGACATTGTACTTGCAACAAAAGAAGAATTGATAGAGAATTTGAATGTTGGTGATGAATTCAGTAACAGCGACCATCGTACGATAACTTTCACATTAAAGTTTACTAGTAACGAACCAAATAGTAGCATCGAAAAAGTCCCTAATTTCAAGAAAGCAAACTTCCATAAACTTAGAGCTATGTTTAAAGAAACTGACTGGAGCTTTTTAATTAACAATAATGACATAAATACATCTTGGAAGTTATTCGAAACCACTTACCTAAAAGCAGTGCAAGACTGCATACCATCGAAAATACGGCGTCCAGGCCATAATAATAAGCCCAAATGGTGGAATAAAGATATTTCAAACTGCCTGCTTGCTAAAAAATTTGCTAATGATAGATTAAAATCCTCACAAAATGACGAAGAACGGGTGAAATTTGTAGAGCTACGACGCAAAGCCAAAAAGTTAATTAAGCAAAGTAAAAAGACCTTAGAGTTACATACTGCGAATCAAAGTAAAACAATCCCGAAAGAATTCTATAGTTATATCAGAAAGAAAAAAGTAGTTACTTCAACTGTTGGACCGTTAGTCGATGGAGAATACACCAAAGACGAAGTACAAATGAGTAATGCCCTCAATACCTTCTTTGCATCAGTTTTTACAACCGAAGACCTCAGTGATATCCCTACACCATCGCCGATTCAGATTGATAATTCAGATGTTCTAAGGAATATCACCGTTACAGAGAGAGAAGTATTGAATTGTTTAGATAAACTCAAGGTAAATAAAACGCCTGGACCTGATACAATCTCGCCTAGAGTTCTAAAGGAAGCTAAGGATGAGCTCTCCAAACCACTGACATTACTATTCAATAAAATCCTTGCAGTCTGGAACTATGCCTGATCAGTGGAAGCTAGCCAACATAACACCGATATTTAAAAAAGGCAGCAAATCCCTACCCAGTAACTATCGTCCAATTAGCTTAACCTCAGTTGTATGTAAAATGCTAGAAACGGTCATACGAGACAGACTCGTAAATCACTTAGAGGAAAATAACATACTTAAAGATACTCAACATGGCTTTCGTAAAAAACGTTCCTGTTTAACAAACCTCTTAGACTTCTTCCACGATATCCTCAACCTCTACGATGAGAGTAAAGCTGTAGATATTATATACCTTGATTTTCAAAAGGCCTTTGACAAAGTTCCCCACAAACGTTTACTGCTAAAACTAAAAGCGCATGGAATACAAGACGGTGTGTTGAAATGGATAGAAAATTGGCTCAGCAACAGAAAGCAAAGAGTAGTCATAAACGGTAAGGCATCTAAATGGACCAATGTAAGTAGCGGGGTACCCCAGGGATCGGTACTAGGACCAATTCTCTTTCTAATTTACATCAACGACATAGATGAGGGTCTCACATGTACAATCTCAAAATTTGCTGACGATACAAAAATTGCAAATAGCGTACTCTCAAAAGAACAAGTTGACGATATGCAACACAATCTAGATAAATTGTCATGTAGGGCCCAAATTTGGCAAATGAGTTTCAATGCGGATAAATGTAAAGTACTACATATCGGATACCTAAATGAGAAAGCAAACTATTCGATGAACGGCAGTCAGCTTAAGAATGTAAACAGAGAAACCGATCTGGGAGTAACAATATCGAGTAACCTAAAACCGAGTCAACAATGTTCAGAAGTTGTTAAGAAGGCAAACAAAATAATTGGCTTTATAGGCAGGTCATTTGAGCATAAATCCAAAGAAGTTATCCTAACCCTTTACAATTCCTTAGTCCGCCCTCTTCGGGAATACTGCGTTCAATCCTGGTGACCTTATTACCAAAAAGATATAAACAAGCTAGAACGAGTTCAACGTAGAGTTACCAAAATGATACCTAGCCTAAAGAACAAACCATACGAAGAGCATCTTAGAGAATTAAAACTATTTCCTTTAACCCAGCGCAGATTAAGAGGTGACTTAATTCAAGTGTTCAAAATCATCAAAGGCATCGACAATATGAACTGTAGTAAGTACTTCACTATCGACCAATCTAATTACACGCGGGGAAACGGTTGCAAAATTATTGGTAAATCTATTAACTCGCACGAATCTAAGAATTTCTTCTTCAATCGAGTTGTCAACTTGTGGAATGGGCTTCCCCGAAACGTTATAGACTGCATCACCGTTGATTCATTTAAACTCCGCCTAGACAAATATCTCTCATCAAACCCACGACTGACTGCGTTTGTAAATGAATAACTTTATTTTATCCCCCCCTCAGTTACTAACCCATCTGTCCTCTACTAACGTCCTAATCCTGTCACAGACATTAGTTCCAGGGCAGTAATTCCCTTTCCAATGTTCCCTTACCCACTCTAAACCACTGTTTGGACACTTGATCCTCAGTGTTTTGGAGGACAATCAACCTAGAAGGGTCACTAGATATGTTGTTGCTTGATTTCCTTTGTACTCCTTTGTACTCCTTTGTACTCCTCACCTCTGGCGCTCCCTAAGCAAACATGGCATTTGGAAGAAGACACAAAAAGGGAGAAATTACAATCTAAAAGCTGACAACCCTACTGAAAAAGAAGACAAAATGTTTGGATACCAATCCCAGTCACCAGCTTACCTTAACTCAGGAAAGATGGCTGCCTAACGCCTAGCAGCCCTGTTCCATTAATGTACATGAAGGGTACCTGTAGCAGACATCTGACACCGCCACGGTGCTGACCAACGACCTTAACATCCCAACATCCCTATTTCCCAATTGTGTCTATAAATCATATGTAGCAGATATTGGACAGTGCCAAAGTGCCACAGTGCTGACCAACGCCCTACCCCTTATTCACCCATTTTATTATAGACAACAGTAGCCGCATCCTTGTCACGTGGACTACCTTTCCTCTTTTCCCGAGATCACAGTCACTGCAGCAATAAACTCCATCTAGATCCTTTCCCTCCCCTCCCCTTACCCACACCTTTGGCAAGCCACACCAAACCTTTCAAGAAGACTGTTTCTACCCTGAGGCTACCTGTCCCGTTAGACCCCTTGTCGGCACTTCTTTGCCTCCCGGGCTGACCTACTTCCTACCTTAAGCTAATGCCCACAATTCCCCCCATGCAGCTGTCAGTCTCTTTGATGGTCCCTTAGGGATAGTTAACACCTAACGAGTAGTGAGAATCCAGTAATCGCTACCCAAATATATTGTATTTGTATATTTGTATTCTGCGAGTGTTTCCTATATTGGGTTATGGTGTTTATAGTAGTTACTGTGTCTGTTATCTATAATTAAACTATATTTCATATACACTGTTTGAATTCTTACTCACAGTCAAACACTCTGATAAATGCCTTGATAATATTGGCATTTCAATTATTTCTCCCGTACATGTGCAGGGGATATGGTGAGTCACGGTCTTCCACACTCCCTCCTACCCTTCACATGCGTGGATGACAGCTGGAAAGCTCAGTTTGCCTCTAGCAGGCCCACGAAGCAGACCTATGTTGCTCTCTCTCTCTCTCTTCTCCCTCCACCAACTCCCGCCACACATATGCGTTTTTCACTAGATATTTGATTATTACACCTATTTTCTGGTCTTCACTGTTCATATATTCATCATATACATAAAAAAAATGCACATAAAGCAGAAATAATGCTTTATATGGTTAATATAACAAATTCTGTCAGAATCGAAGTTTGTTTTTGTTTGCATACGCAGGCTTTTAAAAAACATCAATGGTACTCTCCTCGGGTTAATCATATACTCCTACACTTCAATCTACCTTACAAAATAATTTCCAAGTCATAACGCTTTCATACTCTTACACACACACTCACACACACACACGCACACACACTTTCTCTCTCTCTCTCTCTCCCTATCTATCTATCTATCTATCTATCTTAATAAAAATTTCCATGTCAATAATATTTGTTGTGTATGTATTATTAATACGTTATTATGATATTGTCTTTCACACTCAAACAGAGGGTAGTGTTAAAAGTGTTTTATGATGCAAGTGGCCAATATCAATTATCACAATAAAATTTATGGAATTATTTACAGTATATAGTATATATATTGGCCTATATACAGTATATTCAAATTTATAACCAGGAAAACTTATCTTTTGGAATTATAGTAATATAGTTTTAAATCGATAAGTACTACCAAGGTTATTAAAGCCTCCTTATATAACATATATTTTAATTATCTGTAACTATACTTAGGTCTATTACAATATCCGTCTAGCTTCCTCAATTACTTCTTCATTGTTTACAGTTATTGAAAAATAGGTTATTGCTTATACAATGCTTTAAAATGTATTATACTGTATATACATTATGTCGAATGTTTGTCTTATACAGTATATTACTGTATTACAACACGAAATGTGCACATGCACTTTATCTAAATGTTGGTACCTCCGAAATATGCATTAGCTTCTTCAAAGTTACTCCTATAAACTAGCTTACTGAATTATCTTACGACAGTTGTAACCAAATTCAAGCTGCTTAAACGCAAAAGCTATTAACCCAATGGTCTAGTTATTACTGATCAACGCTAAGCATTTAAATCAATCGAGTTCCCTCTCTCTAAACCGAATACCGTCTCATGTATACCTCACTCTCCATACAGCTATTATCACTCCAGATGTTCAAGTTACAATGGTCAACGCCCCACTGTCACTTACAAATTTCACTCAACACATATACATATTTTACCATTCATTCTTGGCCTACACTCACTTGTTTAATACCATTTACTTTGGCTCAATATAAGTGTTTGTCAATTAAACTGTTTAATATAAATTATGTTGATAATTCTTCTCACTTCATTACTATACTACATCTCGTTTAAAGTACTCCTCCCATATCACTTGTATTAACTTAAATTACACACACGCACTTTTCTTAAATTACACACACTTCATGTTCACACTCATTAAGCAAGCACACACACACACACACAAACAAACAAACACACACACACACACACACGCACACACACACACACACGCCTCCCATACATCACGCCCGGGCAACCCACCAGAACGGTAGAATTATGCAAAAATTTCATAATCTTTTGGGCGGCGTGAGAGTGATTCATACATTCCACGGATGACTTTAGGATGAACTCGTTATTTATTGGAATAAAAAATGAAGGAAGAATGTAGATTTTTTTTTAAATGTGGAGTGTGAATTAGAGGGGTGAATTATGAAGGGTCTGTTTTGAAGCTTTCTATAATAAGAACCCAGTTATAAATGAATTCTAGTAATAGGGTGTTACCTTGAGTGTCAAATTATGATATACGATAATAATTATATCATGGGTATGCTGTAGTTCATATAGGTCAAAACGGCCACACTCAGTAACGACCACAACCAATACAACCAACCTATGGTCTCCCACGTTTATCTGACCTGAACAAATTAAACTACACTAGCCAAAATCCTAACGTAACCTAAACTAATGTACGTGATCAAACTCCACTAAACTTAGACTACATAATATATATATATATATATATATATATTTATGGAGCGTCCTAAGAGTATGCTTGATTACAAAATATACCAATTACGATGTTACTTGTATACAATTATATGCAAACTATTATTATATAAGATTAAAATATACATATTCAACATTTGAGAAAGAAAGAGGTGAGGAAGGGTAGGATTGTATTTGTCGGACATGGTTTGGAATTGGTGGTGGTCCTCTTGATTGCTCGGGAGCCTCGTCCTTTTCGATTAGACGAGTGATACATGGGCAGTAATTACGAACGGGTGCAATGATCCATTTATCATCTCACCCGAATCTCCTAAATCTAGATATTGCTTTTGCAGGATTTATAGCGTCAACCAACGAATTTGAAAGGACGTTAATTAAGTACTACCGCCAAGGTTTCGGGAGACTCAGGGAATAGCCTGAATTCCATTTTCTCTCCCAGGCCTTGGTAGCTGGATACATATCTTTCTGCCTCACACATCAGGGGTATCAGGAAAACCCTCTTTATATAACATACACATCCAACTTCACGACATTGCCCTACATTGCTATCCTCTATCCATAAAACACTACTCTTCCCACTACATATCATACATGTAACACCATACACCTTACCCAATAAACATGGCAGTACAATTGTTAAGAGCAAACCTGGTGGTCCCTCGGATATCCACCCCCGGCAGGGTTGGGTCATTGACACAGGGCCCTCCCGGTCGTCATCATGCGACTGTGTCAAGAGCATTGCAACGTCCCAAAGCTGCTCGTCGGTGCAGCTTTTTCTTTAGTAATATAAGGGGACTTCACTCTAACATCAATTCTGTACACCAATTTCTTCAAGCAGAATCCCCTACTCTCCTTTTTTTGACAGAGACTCAAGTAACATCCACATCTGACACGTCTAGATTTAATTTTCCAGGTTATCAACTGCTCCAAAATTTCAGACCTAAAGGAGGTGTATGTTGCTTCGCAAAATCTGAAATTGCCCTGGAGGAGGTTACTAGTTTCAATTGTCCCTATTTTGATTATTCTATATACAAATTAATTTCTGCTGGTAAATTTAAATACATATGTTGCATCTACCGTTCCCCAAATACTCCTCCAGAGCAAAGTCTTTTTGATTCTCTGTCCTCACAACTCAGTGTCCTCAACTTAAATGCTTCTTCTGAAATCACTGTGTTGGGTGATTTTAATGTCCATAATGTTGAATGGCTCACTCATTCAGCCAGGACTGATGATGCTGGTCTTGAATGTGAGCTATTTGCAGACTCATTTAATCTCACTCAACTAGTCAACCAACCCACCCGTGTACCAGATAATCCTAATCATAATTCCCACCTACTGGACTTATTTTTAACAACCAATTCAGAAAATTATGATGTTACAGTGAGGTCCCCGCTTGGATCTTCTGATCACTGTCTGATACAGGCCACCTGTCTATCACCTACCACACCTTCCCACTCTGAACCTGTTTTGGTGACTAAATGGCATTACGATAGGGCAGACTGGGAGGGTCTTCAAGGTTTCTTTATTGATATTCCCTGGACCTCTTTCTTTTCTAATGATGCACACTCCACCTTGAGCCACATACAAGATTTTGTAAAAATTGGAATGGAAACTTTTATTCCTCATCAAAAGTACAGTAAAAGATCTAATTCACCTAAATGGTTTGACCATAATTGTGCTAGAGTAACTGAACAAAAAGCAATAGCCTACAATGCATACACAAGATCAAAAACACATGAAGCCTTTAATTACTTTAGAAACATCAGAAATCATGCCAAAACTGTATTAAACCTAACTAAATCAAACTTTCTCCACAAGCAGGCAAATAAACTTCTAAATAATCCAAATGATAACAAAATATTTTGGTCTACTCTTAACTCATTAAATCCAACTTCACTACTGCTTCATCCATTCCACCATTAAAATCTCCGACTGGCAATCTTGTAAGTGACCCACGAGGAAAAGCTAACCTTCTTGCGGATATTTTCTCCACCAACTCAACCTTAGATGAAATAAATCAAGATGTCCCTGTACTTAATTTTAATTCGCCTGAAATTCCCTCACTTAAGATCCACACCAGACATGTCAAAACTATTTTGCAGAATCTCTCGGTAGATAAGGCTCCTGGTCCAGATGAAATTCCTCCAATAGTACTTAAGAATTGCTCCTTGGTGCTCGCTCCTGTATTGGCAAAATTTTTCCGTCTGTGTACTCATACCTCATGCTTCCCAGTACCCTGGAAAGAAGCAAACATCCATCCAGTTCCTAAAAAAGGTGCCTCTTCAGATCCATCAAACTACAGACCAATAGCTATAACTTCCACTCTTGGTAAAGTCTTTGAAATTATATTAAATAATCACATAATTAAGCATCTTGAGAATAATAAATTAATCAGTGATAGGCAATATGGTTTTAGACGATGTCGATCAACTGCAGACATGCTATGCCTTCTTACGCATCAAATCAACCAAGCTACAGACCAACATGGTGAAACACATACAATAGCACTGGATATATCAAAGGCATTTGATAGAGTCTGGCATCAATCCTTATTGTCGAAGATGTCACACTACGGCCTTGCATCATTAGTTCCACTAATTTCTTCTTATCTTCATAACAGAAAAATACGTGTAATGGTAGATGGCCTTTATTCTCAATTTCACTCAATAAATGCTGGTGTTCCCCAGGGATCAGTTTTGGCCCCAATTCTGTTCCTCATTCATATCAATGATCTCATATCTACCACTCATAATCCAATACATTCCTACGCAGATGACTCAACACTCCACAGTTCCTTCACATTTACCAATTCTTTCACCCAACCCGATCTTATAAATTCAAAAATAAACACTGCAATTTCTCTGAACCAGGACCTTTCTAGAATTGATGGATGGGGACAAAAGAATCTAGTTTCCTTTAATGCACAGAAAACCAAGTACATTCAATTTTCTAACCGACAGAATCTCACTGACTCCCATATATTTTTTAATGATGTAAATATTCCCACTTCCCCTAGTATTGACATTCTCGGTGTAACATTAACTACTAACTTGAGCTGGACACATTATGTTAGAAGCATTGCTAAGAATGCCTCTAAAAAACTGGGACTCCTGTACAGAGTTCGAGAATTCTTCACTGACGAGCAGTTGGCCGTGATATATAAAAGTCATGTGCGTTCTCAGATGGATTACTGTTCACCTCTGTGGGGTGGAAGTGGAGTGGTTGCATTGAGGCAGTTGGACAAAATTCAAAATAAAGCTATTAGATTAATCAATAACCCTGCAATCACACAGGACCTTCCTACATTATCCATACGAAGAAACGTTGCATCCCTTGCATTATTCTACAGATATTTTCACAGCAATTGTTCCGAGGAACTTGCTTCAATTGTGCCGCCTCTCCACATCTTTCCCCGTAGAACTAGGGTAGCTGAGAGCGCCCATGAATTTACACTTTCTCCTCCACAATGCAGAACTTCTGCTTATCAGAATTCATTTATCCCCAGAGCTACTACTCTTTGGAATTCACTTCCCTCGAATTGCTTTCCACAAACTTACAATCTACAAATGTTTAAATCCAGTTGTTACAAACATTTTATGAATGGAGGATGCCTTTAGGCACATGGACCTTTTTGTTTTATCTGTGTTTTTCCTTCCTCCGTTCATTGTCTCTTAAAAAAAAAAAAAAAAAAAAAAAAAGTTGTCTTCCAGTATATTATTATAACATTTAAACAAGTTGTGTTGGCTACCTTCAACTCTGTAACGGATGTCCTTAAGATTTGGTTAAAATTTATTTTCAGTTTCTCCTTCCTAATATTTTCACCTCCTTGATGGATTCTCAAAACAGATAATACAAAGTTTTAAATACAATTATATAATTATGTATGGTGCATTGCAGTGTATCAGTTATAATTATCACAGATCCAATTGTGCGACAAACCTATATCATGATCAATGTACCCGATTTTCACCGGCTATCCAGCAGATTGAGTTACATGGAATGCCTGCATGTTGGAGGACTATGCTAGATGGAATAAGTTGTTCTCTCTCTCTCTCTCTCTCTCTCTCTCTCTCTCTCTCTCTCTCTCTCTCTCTCTCTCTCTCTCTCTCTCTCAAGTCCCCATTATCTTGTCCATCAATTGTGTGTATATATATATATATATATATATATATATATATATATATATATATATATATATATATATATATATATATACCGGTATATATATATATATATATATATATATATATATATATACAGAGAGAGAGAGAGAGAGAGAGAGAGAGAGAGAGAGAGAGAGAGAGAGAGAGAGAGAGAGAGAGAGAGAGAGAGAGAGAGAGAGGGGGGGGGGGAGGCAGATATAGGGGACTGACTACCATTCCTCTCTAATACATGTAATATTTTCCTCGACAAGTCCTGTTCACTATTCCTGTCACACTCGAGCCGCTGATGAAGTTGAATTCCTTTGTGATTAATGAATTTTTGTCATACATTATTAATAAACTTGAGGAATTGTGGCGTAGTACATTGCTTTTCTGTTGCATGTAAAATTTTACAGTGACATATAACTCACTTTTGATACATATTCTTTGTATCGTATCAGGCTTGTTCGAGGAGACTTGGTTCATATACTTATATAATGTTCGAGGAGACTTGGTTCATATACTTATATAAGGTTCGAGGAGACTTGGTTCATATACTTATATAATGTTCGAGGAGACTTGGTTCATATACTTATATAAGGTTCGAGGAGACTTGGTTCATATACTTATATAATGTTCGAGGAGACTTGGTTCGTATACTTATATAATGTTCGAGGATACTTGGTTCATATACTTATATAATGTTCGAGGAGACTTGGTTCATATACTTATATAATGTTCGAGGAGACTTGGTTCATATACTTATATAAGGTTCGAGGAGACTTGGTTCATATACTTATATAATGTTCGAGGAGACTTGGTTCATATACTTATATAATGTTCGAGGAGACTTGGTTCATATACTTATATAATGTTCGAGGAGACTTGGTTCATATACTTATATAATGTTCGAGGAGACTTGGTTCATATACTTATATAATGTTCGAGGAGACTTGGTTCATATACTTATATAATGTTTTGGTTGATGGTGATTTTGAGAATTAATGGCGTTTTGCAGACCATAATCGAGTAATACAATATAAGTTTAGGGTATGTGGTAAAATAATCAATGTATATTTTGTTTTCAATGTTTCTATACAATCCTGCTTTGGTTTACTTCACAAAAACATGCTTTATCTTGTGAATCATTTATACAAAGCTTTATATACAATATATAATTACCTATGCATTTCGATAACAAAAACAAATTCATTTGATCTTATATCATGTTAATAGATATGCTGTTATAGCTTTTGTATTGAGGTGAGTGACTGTGCAAGACTTCTATATACGATACGGGAGATTGAATTATTTGAGCATTGATAGTTTTATTATATCTGAGTTACGATCTGTATAGACTATAGCAAAAATAATAAAAACATATCTACTCAGGAAAATGCTATCTTTTCTATGCTGGCATTATTTGAGAAAAACTGTGATTTGCTGAAGAGCATGTACACTACAAAGTAAACTTGCTAGACACAATTGATTGGACAGTATTTGTTTGCACCGGGTGTTATACAAGTCATGTCTTTAGCTTACCATACCCAAAATAAATAAGATGATAATGAGGAAGATGACGACTGCATAATGGCTCACAAGTGAAAAATCGTCCATTATAAAAATATTCATAAAAAATATGAAGTCAAATAAGGGAGGGGAGCATGACAAAATATGAATAAAAATAATACGAAGAAGCATAAGAAAGAAACGGATAAAAGAAGCTTGAAAAATAATCACACGAGGAAAAGGGGAAGGAGATGGACAATAAAAGAGGTAGAGGATATAAAGAAGGTGTTAAAGAGGAAGGCGACGAAGAGGGGAATGAGAGAGAGACAAAGAAAGACGGGAAGGAGACGCAAGGGAAAGTGGGAAAAATGGGGTTAAGATGCAGGTAAAGGATAGTTGTGGTGATCTTTATGAGGGAGTTTATTGAAGGGACCGGTCCCACCTACCAACATTAACCCACCAACAAAAACAATTACCTTCCAACATAACTACTAACATAAACACTTACCTACCAACATTAACCCACCAACAAAAACAATTACCTTCCAACATAACTACTAACATAAACACTTACCTACCAACATTAACCCACCAACAAAAACAATTACCTTCCAACATAAATACTAACATAAACACTTACCTACCAACATTAACCCACCAACAAAAACAATTACCTTCCAACATAAATACTAACATAAACACTTACCTACCAACATTAACCACCAACAACAACAATTACCTTCCAACATAACTACTAACATAAACACTTACCTACCAACATTAACCCACCAACAAAAACAATTACCTTCCAACATAAATACTAACATAAACACTTACCTACCAACATTAACCCACCAACAAAAACAATTACCTTCCAACATAAATACTAACATAAACACTTACCTACCAACATTAACCACCAACAACAACAATTACCTTCCAACATAACTACTAACATAAACACTTACCTACCAACATTAACCACCAACAACAACAATTACCTTCCAACATAACTACTAACATAAACACTTACCTACCAACATTAACCCACCAACAAAAACAATTACCTTCCAATATAACTACTAACATAAACACTTACCTACCAACATTAACCACCAACAACAACAATTACCTTCCAACATAACTACTAACATAAACACTTACCTACCAACATTAACCCACCAACAACAACAATTACCTTCCAATATAACTACTAACATAAACACTTACCTACCAACATTAACCACCAACAAAAACCAACATAGCGACCAGTATAAACATTTACCTAACAACATATTCTACCAGCATAAGCAGATACCTACCAGCATAGTGATTAACATAAAAAAATTGTTTGTTATGTGCATGAAGGACACAAAAGACAAAACTGCGTGTAGTAAGTGCCCCCCCCCCCCCCCCCCCACCCCCCAACCCTACCCCCAACGGTTGTAAAGAGTGATAAAGAGCCAACATCAAGGTACGTTAGAGGTAATTTAGGTGTGTTGGAAAGAAGTGTGGTGTGCTTGTTAAGTATAGTGATATGAATAGGAGGGGGAAACCAGGCAAATTAAACAGGAGGTCCAGCAACTCCTTATCATAATGCCTATATGGCCTCCCCTGGGTACGGCCCTGCTCGATTGGTGCCTACAATCTCCCAATCACCCCACTCTACCTAACAACATCTTCTACCAGCACAAACATTGTCCTACCAATATAGGAATTAGTATAGAAATTTACCTACCAACATAAGCATATACCTACCACCATAACTACCAGCATAATAATTTACCTACCAACATATCTACCATAATAAACATTTATCTACCAATATAAGCATCTACCTACCAACATAACTACCAACATAATTACCAACATAAACATATACCTACCAACATGACTACCAGCATAAACATAACCATTTACCTATCAACATTAAGGGAGCCCACATCGCTTTCTTTCTCTTTCTCTCCCTCTCTCTCTTTGGCTTGTATCCATTCGGCCCCATTCAGCCTACTGTTTTAAGACGTTTATCCCCATCCAGGTGTCAATATTTTCCTGGCGAGCGGAAGGGAGCCAGCATATATATATATATTTTTTGACAGCAAGCTAAATTTGTAAATTTGTCGATAGAAAAAATGTCTCCGGCGAAGCCAGATTTCTCCATACAATGCTGGCTCGCTATCGCTCGCCAGGAAGAAATCGACACCTGGATTGGGATAAACATCTTAAAACAGTTGGCTGAATGGGGCCGAATGGATACAAGCCAGGGAGAGAGAGAAAAGGAGAGAAAGATAAAACAAAACGGTGAACCCCCTTAACTACCAACATTAACTAACAACATAACTGCCAGCATACAAATCTATCTACCAACATTAACTAACAACATAACTGCCAGCATACAAATCTATCTACCAACATTAACTAACAACATAACTGCCAGCATACAAATCTATCTACCAACATTAACTAACAACATAATTGCCAGCATACAAATCTATCTACCAACATTAACTAACAACATAACTGCCAGCATACAAATCTATCTACCAACATTAACTAACAACATAACTGCCAGCATACAAATCTATCTACCAACATTAACTAACAACATAACTGCCAGCATACAAATCTATCTACCAACATTAACTAACAACATAACTGCCAGCATACAAATCTATCTACCAACATTAACTAACAACATAACTGCCAGCATACAAATCTATCTACCAACATTAACTAACAACATAACTGCCAGCATACAAATCTATCTACCAACATTAACTAACAACATAACTGCCAGCATACAAATCTATCTACCAAGATTAACTAACAACATAACTGCCAGCATACAAATCTATCTACCAACATTAACTAACAACATAACTGCCAGCATACAAATCTATCTACCAACATTAACTAACAACATAACTGCCAGCATACAAATCTATCTACCAACATTAACCCCTTCTGTACCGGCGACGTCTTTTATATTTCATTCTGCGTACTATTGAACGATAATGTTCAGTTTATAAACGAACTCCAGCAACTAATCGGCTTCGAACTATCTCACTTAACCCTTTTTACTACTACAGAACCTTATTAAACTGCACACAATCATCCAAATATAGCTGGAATAAAATAGAAAAAACGTTGCCGGTACAGAAGGGGTTAGCTACCAACATATCTACCAGCATCAACATTTACATGCCAACATTAAGAGGGTCAACTGATGTTTTTCTCTTTCTCTCCTATTCTCTCTTTCTCTGGCTTGTATCCATTCGGCCCCATTCAGCCAACTGTTTTAAAACGTTTATCCCCATCCAGGTGTCGATTTCTTCCTGGCGAGCGAAAGCTAGCCAGCATTGTATGGAGAAATCCGGCACCGCCGGAGACATTGTTCTATCGAAAAATGTACAAATTTAGCTTATCGTAAAACAAAATATATATATGCTGACTTGCTACCGCTCGCCAGGAAAATATTGACACCGGGATAGGGGTAAACGTCGTTAAACAGTATGCTGAATGGGGCCGAATGGATGCAAGCCAGAGAAAGAGAGAAAAAGGCAGGTCATCCCCCTTAACTACCAATATAGCTACCAAAATGAATTATTGTTTTTATGCGTTTGATGGAGACAAAAGGCAAAACCGCCTGCAATGTACGCCGCAATGTTGTGTCTACCATCTCTCCCACACAATATTGGTATAGTTAAGGGGAGGCAGACCGTTTTTCTGGACCCCCTTCTCCCTAATGTTTAGCCCCACTAGTTTTGAGATTATAAGACGTTTGGCCCATTAGTTTGACGATTTTAACACCTTTCGCTCAATTTCGTTGTCAATTTTAAGACCTTTCGTGCCATTTAGGTGTCGATTTTTTTCCTGGCGATCGATAGCGAGCCTGTAATTTTAACAGGGACGGGCCTTCGGCCGGAAAATGTTTCTACCGAAAAATTTACAAATTTATCTTAAAGGGGGGTCTAGGGTGTGGTTTTCTAAGCTTGATGGAGGTCTAGGGAGGAAACTAAACAAATATATGAATACATTTATTAATAGACCAAACAAACGGTCTGCCTCCCCTTAATGGCGATAGTTGATGTTCATAGGTCAATATTTGTGTTGGTAATTAATGTTGTTAGTTAACCCCTTTAGTGCCGAGTTGTCCTTTTCATTTACATCTGGATAGTATTATACGATTTTGTCCAGCTTAGGGAGGACGTGTGGCAATTAAAAGGCTTCAAACTATCTCTATTATCCATTTTAACTACCAAGGTTTTCTCCTAAGCTGTATAAAATCGTCTAAATAAAGCTGGAATAACACAACATTAGTCCGTGGTAAGAAAGGGGTTAATGTTGGTAGTTCATGATGCTAGCTAATGTTGGTAGTTAAGGGGAGGCAGTTGGTTTTCGAGTCCTCCTCCTCCCTCATGTCTAGCCCTATTAATTATGATATTTCAAGACATTCGCCCCATTAGTTTGGCGATATTCAGACCTTTTGCCCCATTTATTTGCCAATATTAAGACCTTTCGTGCCTTTCAGGGGTCGATTTTTTCCTGGCGAGCGATAACGAACCTGTATTTGAAGAAGAATCGACCTTCGGCCGGGAAATTTTTCTACCGAAAAATTTACAAATCTATATCGAAGGGGGGTCACCCTTGTGGGTGATTTGTTTGATGGAGGTTTAGAGAGCAAACTAAACCCACTCCTTAAACCATTGAGCCGAACCAGTAAATTATGCTGCACAATACCGTCTGAGCTCCCTTAATATCTAAAAATATTATTCGGTAGATATATCCCTACCGTTACTTATATTTTCCATAATGAGTGCATTGGTGGTTGTCTATGAACTACAATAGCTTAGAATGGTGTGCGTATATTAGTTACAAGTTAATCAACAAAACATATTAAACAAGTGTTACTAAGCACAATACTTCTGGATTCAAAAGTTTTGCTAACAAATTGAATACCATGAAATTCCAAGGAGAACGATCTTAATCTAATAATCGTTCAAACGATAACAAATAGAGACAGTTAAACGATAAGTGAAAACAACTAAGGAATGTCAAGAAGTGCTTTATCATCATAATACATACTATCTCATTTAGTTTGTTGGCGACCGATTGAATCCGGGTGTACACCATCGTTGCCTGCCCACCACTCCACTTCTAGCAAACCCAATTGGATCAAGCTACCCAACTGAGCCAAACAGTGGAATTAGTCCTGTTGGTAAAATCTGAATCGACACAACTTCTCTATCCTCCCTCTCTCACTCTCGTGCAAATGTATCCAACTCTTAAAACAGTTTTATATTCAATTCAACAATAACAAGTAGAAGTAAGTTGAATCGAAGGTCCATATAGCTTCCGTTCATAACAACATACACAATAATGGTGTTATTGATACTAATAAATATTGATTTCATAATTGCAAATATTTGCGGCAAAGTAGCTTGCAATGTAATAATGATGCCTGTAACTTAATATATAATAATGCTTCAAAAACAGATAAATCACAGCTATTATATGCAAAACTCGCATAATAGGTCCATTGTGGAAAGGAACACAAGGCAGATGGATCCTTGCCTCACTTCTTCTGCTTCTTAGTTTTGTCCTTGTTATTGTCTTCACTCACTTCTGTTTTGGCGCTCTATACATGGACAAACCCAATATTACTCCTTGTAGTAACAATAGCTTTGGCCGTATTCCTAACCAGTAAATATAATAAATTACCATGAAATTACTTAAGGGGGTCACCTGCTTTGTTTTTCTTTCTCTCATTTTCTCTCTTTCCCATCCGGCCCCATTCAGCAAACTGTTTTAAGACGTTTATCCCCATCCAGGTGTCGATTTTTTCCTAGCGAGGTATAGCGAGCCAGCATTGTATGGAGAAATCCGGCTTCGCCGGAGATATTTTGCTATCGAAAAATGTAAAAATTTAGTTCGCTGTCAAAGCAAAAATATATATATGCTGGCTCGCTACCGCTCGCCAGGGAAAAATTGACACCTGGATGGGGGTAAACATCCTAAAACAGTAGGCTGAATGGGGCCGAATGGACACAAGCCAAAGAAAGAGGGAGAGAAAGAGAAAAAAAGCGAGGTGAGCCCCCTTAAGAATATTCCAGTACCTCTCATTTCAATTACAACAACCAGCGTATCCGCCATATACTGGCTATGAATAAGGTAACATTATAGTAATTACCAGCGACAATAAAGGGGCTTGTCTAGGAACGAGCCTCAATCAATATCACTGAAGTAGACCCAAGTAGTATTTTTATCTCCTAGATTTTCATTCTTATTCATCTCCTATGATTATTTTTAGGAAGGGTACAAATAATGGTTATACTCATAATAGCCTGTAGCAGTATATGATCACAATGCCATGTTACTATACCTTGTTCGAAATAGCCCATACATTTTAATACCAACCTCTGTAATTCATATAGGGCTACAGCAAATAGGCTGTACATTTCTATACCTATTCCTTGTGTGGCACTTCTCAAATGGTACAAATATTAGCTCGATTACTCTAGTCGTTTGTGAGTTATAGATATTAATGTTCAAGAGAGTTTTGGCCTACTTGCTTGGATTAGGGTATATTGTAGTTGGTATATGTTACCAACATTTTCCTACAACATTAACAACAAATAGGCATTCGTTAAAAAAAAATATCCAAATAGCAGCAAACCTGTCAACACACTCAAATAAATATATATTAATGTATACCAATATAGCGCATCTCAAATACCAACTCTACTAACAGGAAGTAGTTGTCAAGAATTTATCTCCGGTCAGTATCATCTTTCTCCATACCAACATCGCTTTTTTCCTTTCTTTTTTTGTTAAGCCAAAAAATACAGCAAACTTTGTCAATATAGTTCCATAGTTAGCTGAGATGTAGGAGCACTGGGCCTGGATATGCAAAGCTAAGGCGAGGTGAGGGACATAATAAACCCATGAAATAATTGTTTATTCCTTGCCTAAGCTGGCATTACATCTATAGAAAATATTACATTACTCTAGAAAATATAACAGTCATGAGTTATAATATTATATTATGATTTGTTGCTTACTATTAATGCCGCTAGAAGTACACTGTTGGCATTCTGGATGTGATGATCCTTGGATATAATTGTCGGGATTTGAATTGTCCTGTACTCGTTCACGTTTTGACCATAAGCCTACCGATATGAAGGGACACGTCTTCAATACACAGCAGATTAATTATGTTGAATCTAAAAGTCCTGACCTTCAACCTCTCATAACTGAAAACAAAAAATATGAAAAAATAAACTTGAACAGTAGAGCTACCATTATTACTAATTGGGAAGAGTTAAACAGTAAATACAGTACATGTAGAAATTAATAACTCGTTTAATCCTTCCCACCCTCCATCAAAGGAGGTTAGGGGACACAATTTCTAGAAACATCATAATTAGAATACTAAGCTGTTGCACAAGTTACCCCCAAAACTCACGGAATACAATGTGAACTTTTCCCCACATTAGGAATAAAAGTCAACATTGGATAACCACTCACTCAGGACAATAGCATATTCAGGTACTGAAAACTATATGCAGTTAAAAAAATTACAAAATAATGTCTTTCCCAATGTGTTTTGATTGGCATTAGTTTTGACGCTTATACTGCCTTTAAAATGTGTGCATCTTCTATCGTTTACATTATATCTACCTCTAAATACAGCTTACTAATGTTGATTGATAAAACAATTGACTAGGAAGCCAATGAGTCTTTTCATAATCAGCTTTCCTATACCATCAAGCTTTTTAATGTATGCT
Source organism: Paralithodes platypus (assembly GCA_032716605.1). Lineage (NCBI taxonomy): Eukaryota > Metazoa > Arthropoda > Malacostraca > Decapoda > Lithodidae > Paralithodes > Paralithodes platypus. The sequence continues at coordinate 43,100,308 of CM064519.1, forward strand.
TTTTCTACCGTATCAAATTTTTGCGTTAATAGATTATCTAATTATCTTGTGCTACATTATCAATATTGGTAATAATTGTGCTGTTACTACCATACTAAGCCATCTCCACTACCACTCCAAATACTGACACCATTATCATCTATCTTGACCATATTGTTCAAAGGTAGCACACTATCTGGTATTCCGTGTGTGGTTATCTCGACGTAATGTACTGTATAATGTTTACGATTCTCGGCTGCATATGATAAATAACAGAAATCTGTAAAAAACATAGATATAGACCCGAGGAAGCTATGGATCACTACGCACAACCTTATCTTATGATATTAAAATACTTAATATTTCGTTGTTTTTAAATTAATGAAGTGATGAATATATTGACTTCAAAGGCTTAATTAAAGGTCTCGGTATTGGGGTCTAGGAATGAAGAAGTTCCACACCACACATTTCTATTGCTAGATGCTAGCCCCCCTCCCCCCCCCTCCCACCTCTCTCTCTCTCTCTCTCTCTCTCTCTCTCTCTCTCTCTCTCTCTCTCTCTCTCTCTCTCTCTCCTCTCTTTCTCTCTCTCTCTCTCTCTCTCTCTCTCTCTCTCTCTCTCTCTCTCTCTCTCAACGCATATTAATTTCCATTTTCTTATACTATGAGATTGGTATTTCCATTGTAATCGTGTGTTTCTGATGCAGGCAGAGACTTGAGTAATGGAGGTCGTGATGCCTGGCCTTATCATCGACTCCCTTTTACATCTTCATTTTGGTGAGAGGGAGATTTTTGTAACTCGTGGTAGTCGTGAGCTCCCATGCAATCCATATGAATTTCTTTTCCACTTCTATTAAGCTTAACATTTGCATGGCTTGCTGTATGTTTAGCAGCATATTTCTCTCACACTATTATGTTGCAGAATTGTTTGAGTTTACTTTCAATGTGATTGTTGTTTTGTCTAAAATTATGCATTTTTATAGTTTTACATTAGAGTTGTGAGTGATTCATCAAAGCATGAACATAAACTAATATTTATTAGTGTGAATTTGATTATGACATCGCTATTTTTAGTTCGTACTATACTCATTACTTCGTTAATGAAAACGCCAACAAATCAATTGATGACATAAGCTTCAATGTTCCCAATTTTAATATTTGTTTTATGTACCGGTCACCCTAATTGTTTTATACAGCTCTAACACATCAATACATAAATGTTCACTATTTAAGGCCTTTCATCCTACCGACTACTGAATTTAATATGACTGCAAGTGTACAGAGTAAATAAAAAATACGAGCTTTATTTTTCGTGAATCTGGGGGAACTTGTCTTTTCATCACTCGTCTCGCCTTCGCCATTTTTCCTCATTCCTGGTTAATTCTTGAAGAGGTCTTGGAGCCTGGCTAATATTTGCTCATTTAATATTACATCCTGGGTGAATTTCCCGGCCTGAATGCCCGCTTAAGGGAGCCCACCTCGCTTTTTTTCTCTTTCTTTCCCTCTCTCTTTGGCTTGTATCAATTCGGCCCCATTCAGCCTAGTGTTTTAAGACGTTTACCCCCATCCAGGTGTCAATATTTTCCTGGCGAGCGGTAGCGAGCCAGCATATATATATTTTTGTTTTGACAGCAAGCTAAATTTGTACATTTTTCGATAGAAAAATGTGTCCGGCAGAGCCGGATTTCTCCATACAATGATGGCTTGCTATCGCTCACCAGGAAGAAATCGACACCTGGATGAGGATAAACGTCTTAAAACAGTTGGCTGAATGGGGCCGAATGGATACAAGCCAGGGAAAGAGAGAAAAGGTGATAAAGAACAAAAAGCCGGTGACCCCGCTTAATAACGTACCTTGTACCTGGGATCGTTTGGCAGACCTACGTGATTGCTAACCAAAAAACGTTGCTGCCGTACTTTGTGTTGCGTGGTGCGTTTATGTTGGCAGAAGAAAGGGGAAATTATCACAGGTGGCAAAATGGGCTTATACATGTTTTTTTTTTTTTTTTTTTTTTTTGGAGATTGAGATTTAAGTGAATACACTACAATAAAGTCAATTTACTGAATACAGTTCGATTCATAACTCATAATTAGATAAATAACCAGATAGTTGAGGTTCATATATATACAGTATACTGTATATATATATATATATATATATATATATATATATATATATATATATATATATATATATATATATATATATGTTTCTAGTCTCTCAGTGGGGATCGAACCATCGACCATCAGGATGATAGCCGACGCTTTAATAAATTACACCACGGCAGTCTATATATATATATATATATATATTTTGTTTTGTATTCCAACTATCGGGCGTAGTCTGAAAGCCTGTACAGTAGGCTACATTCAACCGTTATGAACGTATGTGAAGCCGTGAGGTCGCGTTCCAGTCTAGGGGGTGACACAAGTGAAGCACTTTTTAGCTGCAACCAGCCCCTGCCATCTTGCCTTCGCAGGATCCATGGGGATTAGTTGCTCACCCACGGCTCGAAGCAGCCCCATCTCTGAAGCTGCCTCACTCCAGAGCTTCACTGTGTCACTTCCTAGACTAGGACTCTCACTCTCAGAACGCCACCTATTGAGCAATGAACTCACTAGGCATTGCAACCCTCTAGCATATTTTGAATATGGGAATATTCATACAGTGCTATTTAATCAGGGAACAATGAGGATATTTATTTGGCGTTTCGGTGGGCTTCGTGATAATGCACTGATACTAGGGACAGCACAAATTCCATCCCAATAATATCTTCCCATTGACAAATCAGGATTTGAACCCGGGTCCATTGGATTACCAGTGCAGTGGCAAGACTACTCTGTCTCTGTCTATCCTCTAACGTCTTCCCATCATGCTGGAAGTTTGCTCACAGTCAACCTGTCCCAAAGAAGGGTGACCGCTCTAAACCCTCCAACTATCGTCCAATTGCTCTCATCTCCTGTCTTTCTAAAGTTTTTGAAACTATTCTTGCTTCCAAATTTCTTAAGCATTTCTCTTCTCATAATCTGCTCTCAGATCGCCAGTATGGCTTCCTTAAGGGTCGCTCTACTGGTGATCTTCTTTCATATCTTACTAACTCTTGGTCATCCTCCTTTCGGGACTTCGGTGAGACTTTTTCTATTGCACTAGATATATCGAAAGCCTTCGATAGAGTCTGGCACAAATCTTTTATTTCTAAACTACCCTCCTGCAGTTTCTATCCCTCCATCTGTGCCTTTGTCTCTAATGTCCTTTCCGGCCATTCCATAGCCGCGGTTGTGGACGGCCATTGTTCACTTCCTCACCCTATAAACTCTGGTGTTCCTCAGGGCTCTGTCCTATCTCCTATTCCCTTTCTAACTTTTATAAACGATCTCCTCAACTGTACCTCAATTCCCATCCATTCATACGCAGACGACCTCAACCTTACACTACTCCATTAGTTTTTCAGAACGCCCCAGCCAGCAATCCCTCAACGACAAACGTAATGAAGCCATAGAACTCTTAAATTCTGATCTAAATACTATCTCCAATTGGGGCAGAGAAAACCTTGTTACCTTTAATGCTTCCAAAACCCAATTTCTCCATCTATCTACCCATGAGGAACTCCCAGCGGACTATCCCTTATTCTTCAACAATACAAAAATCAATCCTTCATCTTCTCTCAATATTCTTGGTGTCTTTTTCTTCTGCTCTCAGTTGGAAGGACCATATTACCAGTCTTGCTAAGGCAGCCTCCCAGCAGCTGGGTGTGCTCAACCGCCTAAGGGGGTTCTTTTCCCCTGCACAGCTTCTTGCTCTGTACAGGGGCATAGTGCGTCCTTGTATTGAGTGTTGTTCACATGTGTGGGGAGGTTCCTCTCACACCACTCTCCTAGACAAAGTTGAAAGGAAGGCCTTTCGTATCATTAACTCCCGTCCACTCACCAACTCTCTGCAATCTCTCTCTCTCCGCCGCAATGTTGCATCTCTCTCGCTATTCTATCGCTACTATAATAATCAGTGTTCCTCAGAGCTTTCCGAGTGTATACCACCTCCTTTACGTAGGGCATGTGGTACCCGTCTTGCAACTCAATCCCACCCCTACTCTGTGCAACTCTCCAACCCAAGAGTGAAACGTTACTCTCAGTCTTTCTTCTACCAGCTGAGCCCTGGAACTCTCTCCCAGAATCAGTCTTTCCCTCTTCCTATGACTTAAATTGCTAGAGTGCCCAGTGGTATTCGAGTGATGTCAAATAGGGGAATGTTAAAGACAATATTTATGTGTAGTGTCTTCCTGAAGGGCAAAAAGAATTGGTAACAAGGAAGGGACTCTAAAATTAGAGACACACTACGCTATTTTAGTATTAGTGACTTATCGGGTGTGGGAGGGGGATTTAGTTAATTATCCCTTCTTGCTCCTGATGGGGAATTATGTTTGATTATGTCTTTTGGGGTTTGGTTGACCGGTCTCACATCACCGTCTTTAATATAAATACCTGAGGTGATTTTCTTCTGGGTGCTGGAACTCTTTTTGGCCGGCCTCATATCACAGCCTTTAAAGTAGGTAGAGGTGAATTGTTACTCAGATGGTGCCGGTCACGTACACTTCTGGTGAGCAAGATGCCTCATTGGTGTTGTTCTCACACACAACTGATTAGCAAGGTGGCAGCCCATAGACAGAACACTGGCTAACCAGTACCCAAAGGACAAGTCACATTTGACCTGTTATGCCAACTCCACAGACAAAATCGTCAGCCCAGTTTGACCCTTATTTGTGTTTCCCTGTTTCGCTGACTTCTTTTGTGAAAACAAAACACACATACAGTATATAAAATATTTGAATACGGTTTTCATCAAAACCAATTTGGCACTTCGTGTGTAAACCTCTGACTGACCAGTACCCAATGTATGACTCACTATTTACTTGCCAAGCCCACGCCACAGCCGAAATCGTCAGTCTTGTTTGAGCCTCAGAAAAAGTTTCAGGCAATAAAATGTATGTTTAGAGAGCCAAAGGCCACGAAAATGGTCTCAATGAAATTGTTTTCCTTTATTTCTTCACTTTCTGAATCCATTAAGCTTAAACAAATGAAAACAAGTCCGGCACTGGCTGCGTCGAGCCTATGAAATGGCAACAGCGAGCGGGTGACAAGAAACTAATCAACATCATATATTGCAGTTACAGTTACAGTTATATAACACATTGTACATAATGGACTGTGACTTAGTGGGTATGTTTATCCATTTTAATTGAAGGCCAATCTGTATTTATTGATGCTGATTTATCAAACTTTTTGGTAAAGACATAGTGGTTAGTAACACCAATGGCATCAGTAGACAGTAAAAACCTATTATACGTAATAATCTGGCATACATTTACCACCACTCTAATAGCCCATTTTATCGTTAACTCACAACACAGCCTTCTTCCAATGACTTACTACACACTCTCCACTTCATAAATCACAACAACATTTTCATCGCCACTTTCACAGGCCCTCGTTATTCCACTAACCGATTTATCCTCCCATCGACCATTCCCTTATACCCTGTTCATCACTCCCTCATCCACAATCCTCTCCATATCCCGTATCCACAAGTAAATTGGCAGAGGAAGTTTAACATTGACAAATTTAAGGTATTAAAGATAGGGAAGATGAACACAAATGCTAAATATAAACTAGCTAATATGGAATTAGAAAACTCAGACTGTGAGACAGATCTAGGTGTGTTTGTTAGAAATTATTTGAAACCTATAAAACAGTGTATATGCGTCTGAAACAAGGCAAACAGGATTCTCGGGTTCATCTCTAGCAGTGTGAGTAACAGAACTGCTGATGTGATCTTAAAACTTTACTTGTCATTAGTGAGACCCCATATGGATAATGTTGTTCAATGTTGGTGTCCTTATTACAGAATGGACATTTATTCCTTGGAGAGAGTACAACGTAGAATGACAAAAATTATCCATAATATTAGACATATTCCATGTGAAGAAAGGTGAAGAAATTAGGCTTACATTCGTTAGAGAGACGCTGAGTTAGAGGGGATATGATATAGGTGTTCAATTGGGTTAGTGGGCTTAATAAAGGGGGCATGAAACATGTACTAAAGCTCAGTGATAACGAAAGAACTCGAACAAATTGTTTCAAATTAGATCAATTTCGTTTCAGAAAAGATATACTGTAGGCAAATATTGGTTTGGTAACAGAGTTGTAGATAGGTGGAATAGGGTACCAAGTGCTATAGTGAGATAAAAAACGATAGAGAGCTTTAATATAAAATTAGATAGGCATATGAACGAGATGGGTTGAATGTGAGGGGATCTGCCTGGTGTGGGCAAATCGGCGCTCTGCAGACCCCGTATTCTGATCATTTTGTTGGGGTCAGTCCTCATGGTGTTAGTGAGCTGGGCTTATAATTAGGGTTGGGTGTGAGAGGGATCTGCCTTTTGTGGGCCAATCGGCTTTCTGCAGACTCCCATGTTCTTATGTTCTTTCTACCACTTCCACATGGACCGCATCCTCTATCATCCATAATTATCTCCTACAGGCACACACTCCTCTCCACTACTCTCACATATCCTCCTTTCCCCACCATTTCTATATTCCCTACCATTCCCGCCAGCTCCACATCCTCTATCCTTTGCGTCACCCATAACCTACTTCTCCAGCACACCCACTCGTTCTTATCGCACACAAACACAATTCCCTTCCCATCACTCCCACATCCCCTCTCCTTCCCACCACTCTCACATCCCCTCTCCTTCCCATCACTCCCACATCCCCTCTCCTCCCCACCACTCATAGCCACCCACTTATCGCACCCAATCTTACATAGCCTATTATCATCACAACTCGGAACCACACTGCCCTGCTCATCAATCCCAAATGTCATCTCCTCACAACTCATAAATATACTCCCCTACCCACTACTCCCACATCACCTACCCGCTCCACCATCCACAATCATACTCTGCTCCTCATTATTCTCGCATCTCCTCTCTTCCCCACCACTAACAACCCCACTCTCCTCCCCACTACATACAATTACTCCTTCCTTCTCACAACTGACAGAAATGTTCTACTCTCCACCAGGACACTGCAGTAAAGTTACCCACCACACCTTAGCACCGTAAACACACAACGAACCCGCCCATAAAACCATTACGAGGCCGTTTAGCTTCCCTGGCCAAATACTAGACATCCCTCACCCTTCAACCGAACTGATCCTATGCGAATGTTAATCTAAGCTTTCCCTTGTTTACCTAACGGTATATAAAGAATAAACTCTTTACAGATGAGCGTTTTAACTGTTTTCTATTTTATATTTTAATTCTCAGAGGTACTCTTTGCCCTACGACCTTTAGATTATCTTCTTGGGTTGGATGATTTCCTACACAAACAATGCTACACACTCAATGCCACACTTACATGAGTCATTGAGGCGGAACACTTAAGGAAACAGACTAATCACATGTCGGCAAAGTGTTCTATAATTTAAGCCACTTTAAAACTTGTATTTATATGTTTAATATATTTAATTTAAGATGAACTCTGATGATGTGAACAATTGATGTAGGGTTTACATAATGAAACAATGTTTGTTTGTTTTTTACCTCAAATTAATATAAACTCTCAACAATACGAGTATATAACAGGTAGGTAATAAACCTCTTTTATATCGACACAAATTTACCTCAATGCCCCGCTGTTTTAATTTGCATTATTGTTGAAGGCCCATACTATGATTAGGTTATCAACTGAAAATATTTAGCTCGGCACTACCAACAGCAAAAATAATTCGCAAACATTTCACACCATATGCTGACCATTCGCGGAACTAGTGTCAGTACAGAGACCAGCCGTGGAATAATGCAAACAAACTTACAGGAACTTGAACTCATTGAATCTTAGGGCCGTAATCATGCATTTGGTAACATATGTGCAGAGGAAGGAAATAAAAACAGCTATGCCAACTACTGTAGGTAAACTGTCAGTAGTTCCGATAACCCTGCGTGGAATGAATTGATAAAACGTCCGAAAAAAAACAAAAACAAAAACACACACATATATATATAGCCTACAGTATATCCAAAATAGCTTTACATATGCGTATATTGATAATTTCATCTTTAGAGCAATGTATTTTACCAAATAACCACTTACACTGTTCACTCTTTACTTATTTATCGCAATATAAACATAACATATTTTGGTCACTAAAAATATGTTATTGTCACACTAAGTGTGCTTCATATACACACTTACGAATTATCCGATTATTATTTATATTTGTTTTCTTCAGCTTCAGACAACACATTACTATAAAATATATTTAGCTGTATTACGTAACATGTAAATTATTTCTTAAGAGCTTTGTAACCTTCGGTCGCCATAGGAATGGGCATTATCTTGTCTCGGTTTATGAAACCGACAGTACTGTATTATACTGGACACTAGAGGAGAATACTATAATAAACCGACAGTACTGTATTATACTGGACACTAGAGGAGAATACTATAATAAACCGACAGTACTGTATTATACTGGACACTAGAGGAGAATACTATAATAAACCGACAGTACTGTATTATACTGGACACTAGAGGAGAATACTATAATAAACCGACAGTACTGTATTATACTGGACACTAGAGGAGAATACTATAATAAACCGACAGTACTGTATTATACTGGACACTAGAGGAGAATACTATAATAAACCGACAGTACTGTATTATACTGGACACTAGAGGAGAATACTATAATATTCTTATTCGTTGCCGGTTACTTATTATAGCTAAAATGATGCTTTACATTATTGCTTATTCGAGTATATACTAGTTTGTAGATAAAAGCCACTGGTAGCTATAATAACAATCGGCATATATTTTAGGTCACAATGTTGTGATTTATCATGTTACTGTAAGACATGTTACTGTGCATAATACCTAGCTATATACTACCCATACTCTCATCAACATTGATACTAGGATTTATTATTGAAAATATACTACAACACAATAACATATTTTATATAGTGTTATATATCACTCCAGAGCTACAGCATATATTGTAACTTTAGAATATTCTAATCATCGTTTACCTGATAACGGACATAATGATAGTTTTGAAAGTCTACGGTATACACACCGTCGTCCTAATTAGGGGACCATCTGAATACACAATATAGCCTCTAATTAAACTGGCAAGGGTACAGTTTAATATGTAATTGATACCGTACCCAAGTGAGCTTAGCGTCTGAGGTTTGAGCTGTGTCCTTTTATAGCCAAGGAAACGGACTTCATAATTCAATGCGGGAAGGAATTACACCAAAGCATTTCGAGGACATTAAAGATTCTGTGTTTTCTCAAGAGTTAGTGGTCAGTGAGTAGGTTTGAATACGTTCCTGATTCTGTAAATTCTCCATTTACATAGCGTATTCACTTTCTTAAAACTGCTATTGCATACAGATATTTTATACCATTTAATGTTTAATTGCATAGACAAGTTCAAGCACAAAAATATAATATATATTTACGGAACAAAATGCAACTAATGCTTACATTATTATGCCCTACATACCTATGAGAAAGAAAAAAAACCTAACTAAAATGTGTTAGGCATATTAATAAAGAGTTTGAATTTAGAAAGTAATTAATAAGTGCCAGACTATATGATATACATAAACAATTATAGTTTACACAGATTCAAGTAAACATGTGAAATACATATATATATATATATATATATATATATATATATATATATATATATATATATATATATATATATATATACATATATATATATATTATATATATATATATATATATATATATATATATATATATATATATATATATATATATATATATATATATATATATATATTTTATGTATTTATTTATATAATGACAGCCTGTAAGTGTGAGAAGTTATTGGTTCAAAAGCTTGCCCAGCTTATTGCCGATTACTTCTGTTTTCTCAACTATTGGTAGAACGTACGTGATGTTATACCTCTCCAACAATTTCTCTTCCTCGTCTTTCCCTCCCCTTTTCCACTCTGATGGCACAACCATCACTTCTTCCTCTGACAAAGCTAAACCCTTCGCTCAAACATTTGCTAGAAACTCCACCTTGGATGATTCCGGTGCTATTCCTCCCTCTCCACCCTCCTCTCTCTTACTTATGCCTAATATCCTAATCTCTTCTAAAGATGTACTTTTTACCCTCTCTGGGCTTAATACTAATAAGGTGTAAGGTCCGGACGGTGTTCCTCCTGTTGTTCTCAAAAACTGTGCTTCAATGCTGACTCCCTGCCTAGGCAAACTCTTTTGTCTCTGTCTATCCTCTAACGTCTTCCCATCATGCTGGAAATATGCTCACATTCAACCTGTCCCAAAGAAGGGTGACCACTCTCAACCCTCCAACTATCGTCCAATTGCTCTCATCTCTTGTCTATCTAAAGTTTTTGAAACTATTCTTGCTTTCAAGTTTCTTAAGCATTTCTCTTCTCATAATCTGCTCTCAGATCGCCAGTATGGCTTCCTTAAGGATCGCTCTACTGGTGATCTTCTTTCATATCTTACTAACTCATGGTCATCCTCCTTTCGGGAATTCGGTGAGACTTTTTCAATTGCACTAGACATATCGAAAGCCTTCGATAGAGTCTGGCACAAATCTTTAATTTCTAAACTACCCTCCTTCGGTTTCTATCCCTCCATCTGTGCCTTTGTCTCTAATTTCCTTTCCGGCCGTTCCATCGCCGCGGTTGTGGACGGCCATTGTTCACTTCCTCACCCTATTAACTCCGGTGTTCCTCAGGGCTCTGTCATATCTCCTATTCTCTTTCTAATTTTTATAAATTATCTCCTCAACGGTACCTCAATTCCCATCCATTCATACACAGACGGCTCAACCTTACACTACTCCATTAGTTTTTCAGAACGCCCAAGCCAGCAATCCCTCAACGACAAACGTAATGAAGCCAGTGGCGTCATTTCAGCTTTTGTTTTTTTGGGGGGCAAAGGCTGTTTATGAGGCCATACCTAATTACAATGGGGGGGGGGGAGCGAAGCGAGCCAAAGCAGATGGGGGGTTCGTGGGGCGCTGTAAGCCCCCCCGAGAAAATTTTCGAAATGTGTGCATTGCTAGGAGCATTTTGAAGCTATATGCCAAGCTATATTGAGGAAAATAAAGCAATATATATATATAATAGGTAAAGCTAAGTATATTGTGTTACGTTAAATATGCCTATTTTGAGCTTAGTTACTAAACCAGATATAACTCACCTAACCAAACGTAACCAAATAAATATTTTTCATTTGTCCCAAAAGTGGATGTCAAGAAAACAAAAGATTAATGAATTTTATGCTTTGTTAATTTCATAATATGGTTATACATTAATGTAAACAAAATATTTCTTGACCCTTTTGTTCATAATAAAGATAACAGATTTACATTATACTCTAGTCTCTTCTGATTTTATCTACATTCATATTGTATTTCATATTCACCAATAGTTCTCAATCCCCACCCTCTCCCATGCAATGGTCCAATGGACATGGTTTTGGGGTGATTTGGGGTATTGCCAATACCATCAGTCCTATCACTACGTACATGGAATCAAAGCCCTGCGTTCCTGGTCTTAAATGCATGATAACTAGATATTATCACAGTAGGTAATTACTGTATTGTGTTTTTTTCTTCCAGAAAGCTGAAACAGAATCAAACAAAACAAATAGGTTTTTACCAATATAGATACTAAGAATAAAATAACTCTTGCCTTATTAACCAAATTATAATTCCATCAGCTACTACACTAAAAATCTGATTACTGAAATTCCTTTATAGATATACATTCAAATTATGATAATGCAATAAGTAAACATATTTGACACACCAATATCCAATCTAATGTCTTGTCTTGTAACTAACTGTATTTACAGTAAAGGGTAGCGACGATGCTTCAGATGAGCAAAATCATCCACTAGATCCTCCATATCAAATGACTTCACCATTCTCTTTTCAGTGGCCATTAACATTAAGCTACAAAGGCGATCATCCCCAGTGGTTGTTCTCAGGTAGTTTTTTACTAGTTTTAAAACAGAAAACAATCTCTCATTGGCAGCAGTAGTAACTGGAATGGTTAGCAAAATTCGCAACATACTGAGTATCTCAGAAAAGGCAATGGGTAATGTGTTCAGAATTTTGAATACATCAAATAGATCCTCGTGCTTCCTTTGTTCTAAGAACCCCCTTGCCGAATGAACTTGGGACAGCAAAATGTTTGAATCAATATGTACACTGTAATGGTTGGAAAACAATGTTACCTTTTCTTCTTCAAGGAACTGCTTTGACTGAACATCAAAAGAGGAGAGAGACTGAAAAAGATTAATGTTATTACTAAACCTACGATCATATTCAGCAGTGCACCTATCAATCACTGAAAAATACAATTGTGACTTCAATTGCTGCTTTAGGCTGATTTGCTGACTACATTCTAATTGTTCTGGTCGCTTCCCGAGGGTACTGTTGGATAGATAGTCTTTCAAGCTATTTGATATTTTTTGCACTCTTTTGCTACGAGCTGATCCCACACTTGTGTTTACCTCTGGCACTTCTATTCCAAGTTTTCTACCAAACTCACTTGCTCCATCATACAGTTGATCATATTCACTGTCACTTCTCATTTTAACCAAGTTTGCTTTTGTTGCTGTAATTAGATCCACAGCTCGAACAATAGATATTCCTCCTTCTTGAAGCTGCTCAGACAGAGAATTTGTTTGCATGAATTATTTCTCAGCAATAAATAGGCAAACTATAAATCTCCAAGATTCCATTTTTTATTTCAGACCAGATGTCTCCATAGACGACTCATTACTAGACTCTGACGGAGACGTTAGTACAGCAAGAATGGCTTCATAACGAATGTGAATTTTACAGATACTTCTGTACCAATAGAACCATCGTGTTGTCACGGTTCTTTCTAGCTCTAATACTTCCTGTCCAAGCTCTTTTTGTGATTTGATAAAAAGTTCATGTCTTGTGTTACTATTTGAAATGAAATTATACAATGTTTGCACAGTTGAAAAAAAATCCACAAAGTCCGGTAGGTTGTTGATACAATTGATAAGCACTAGGTTCAGTCTATGTGCATGGCAATGTACATAGATGGCATGGGGAATTTTCTCTGCAATACGAGCCTGAACTCTGGTAGCCCACCCACTCGTGACACTCGCTCCATCATAGCACTGTGCTATGCAATCTGCCAGTTCTAACCCCAACTCTTTTATTTTCTTCAGTATGAAGTTTGCTAGAGATTGTGCATCTAATTTGTGCATGTGATAGGTGCCACAATATCTCTCCTGAATTACTTCACCATCAAAATATCTGATAATTAAGCTTAATTGTTCTTTTCTTGACTGATCTTTTGTCTCATCCACTAATATTGAAAAATATTTTGCTTTCTTTATTTTTGCAGAAATTTAACTCAGAATGTTGTTACCAAACACTTGTATTAAATCATTTTGATATTCAGGAGACATGTAGTGGCCATATCGTTTTAATTTTTTTCTGCAGAGTTTCATTCTTGTCAGCTAGCATGTCAAGTGTCTCAATGAAGTTTGCTCTATTTGCTGATGTTCCACTTTCATCATGACCACGGAATGCTAAACCTTGTCTACCAAGCAAACTTGTAACACGTAGCAAACATTTTACATGTTCTCTGTTATCCTTTATTTCATTGGCCCTGTTGGTACAAAGTTTATTCTTGATAGAAGTGTCTGTTTTGCTAACTACAACTTTCAAATTCAACCACCCACTCATAGAACTTAAATGTCTTTCGCTTTGAGCATGCTTTTCCAACAATTCTGAAGAATCCTTCCATTTACAAAATCCAACATCAATAAATGTTCGCTTACCATAAACCTCACCTCTTCTAATAACATTACTGCTGAAGTGTCTGCATGCAAAACAATAGACACTGTCATGTAGTTGACAATATTCAATCCACTCATTCCTTTTGTAATATCCTACATTGAACTTTCTCTTTTTTGTTTGAGGAAATGCCTTAAGGTTGGGTTGTACAGGATTTTCAAGTTCCGATGTGCTAATGTCGAGCAGAGAAGTACCACTAGCAGCATTGCATGCAAGAGGTGGAAGCGAATGTTTCCTGCAACAGAAATACAGAACTTAGCCTACAATTTAGGCTACATGTAGGCTATCATGTATGTATTTATATTTTATAAATATACTAAGGCACATATACGCCATAGCTGGGGGTGGCTGACTCGGGGCAGTCCTAGAACATAAAAGACAATAAATAAAAAATATAACTTCATACTCATTTAGGCTGTCCGAGAAAACACAAGACAAAAGATTACTAGAGGCCTTCAGCCACCCCAGATCCCAAGCCTTCCTGAGAGGTTCCGGTCACAGCATAGTTCCAGTCACATGGACAGGCTGCCTGGGCCAGGCGCCTGACAGACTATTCTATAGTCTAACTGGCGCCCGACTCCAACTCCCTTGAATCGAGTTTTCACTCATCTATTCACAATCATTCTCCACCCATTTATATTCATCACCATTTATCTTGGCTCTTGCTTGTTCTTCAGTCATCTGTCTTATCTTCCATCGCTTCTTTCGTTTTACACCATCTCCATCTCTTCCGAGGTCTTCCTCTCAATCTATTTCCCCTTGTTTCTGCTCATATATTCTCTTTGTAAGCCTTTCATCTCCCATTCATTCAACATTTCCATTATTCCATAACAGCATAGCATCTTTTTTTCCACTCTGGCTGATAGGGTTTCTTGTTGTCCCACGCTTCTACGTAGGAATCGATACCTATTCATTTCTCAATCTGTCTCAATGTGTCACTCCACACATATTCATCAAGCAGCTCATCTCCATCACATATAACCTTCTTTTCTCTTTTTTACATGCAGACCTCAGGTCTCAACCTCCATTATCACTACTATCCTGCGATACATTGCACTTTTAGCTTTCATTCCGAATCTCCAAGATGTCTGAACATCATGTCTCGCCTTCCCCATACTTCCAAAATCTTCTTGAATAAGTCAGAGAGTGAGTGAGGGAAGGAACTTCCTTCCCTCACTCACTCTGTCTTATCTCCATTTCCACACCTGAGTCCTTGCTTTATCACTCCTAGATATTTAAAATACCGGTACTCCAGTTCCAATTGTTCCAGCATTTCACCGAAAAAAAGTAGTATTGCACAAGTTGCAACTCATATTAAGGGTTATAATAAAAGAGTTCCTAATATTTTTGGTGTGATAAAGCCAATTATGATGTGTCTGGTGACGGTGATCTGATCTTAATTTGCACCAGGAATTATAACTAAAATGATTAGGCTTCGTTAGATTAGGTCAGGCCTTGGTTATGTTTTTTCAATGTCCTATGCAAGTGAAGGTCACCGTGACTATCGCATTTATCACATCAACATCGCTTTGTGGCACCTTATGCAAAGTACCCCTCCCCCCCAAAAAAAAAAATAAAAAAAAAAAAAATATATATATATATATATATATATATAATATATAAATAAATAGCCTAAAACAAATACAAAAATAAGTATATAATATAATAATTGTAATGAGATAAACAAAAAATGTAACCAACGTACCTATCAACTTTGCTAACTATCCCTGATGTTGATGGAGCGGCAGTAACATTTGTCTGTGTCTGGTCAAGCTGGTTGGCACCTTCGAGTTCCTGTCCCTGAACTTCCTTCTCATTTTCAATAGGCCTAACATCTGGGGCTTTCTCTGATTCTTTACCTTCTTTCGTCTTTTTAGTAAAAAATCCTGTGATACTCTGCTGTGATTTTGAACGCTTCATGATTGTCCTGTAGGCTGTAACAATAGGTAACTATAGCCTATGCAAGAAACATCTCATTAGCACGAAGAGGAAAGTATTGTCACTCCGTTGGCAGAACAGAACACTCCCTGATTGAGCTCTGCCAGAACACAACTGGAGGCTGGCGGAAGGCTTACTCGATCGGCACTCCTATAGCTGCAACATGATCGGCACTCCTATAGCTGCAACATGATCGATTCTCGTTCGTTTTGTACCAGATTTCCCCCCCCCCATTCAAACACTCGATTTCACATTACATCAGAAGGGGCTTTTGGGCCATGTACGTGTGTGTGTTTGGGGGGGGGGGGGGGGGGGTACATCTGTTAGACTGAATGATATATCCATGCAGTATTTCTTTAGTAAGATAGACACAGTAAAATAGTTTCCTTTATTCCAAAATGATGCTATAGCAAAAATACCAGTTTTGTTCAATTACATGGGGTTAATGGACTTAATCATTCTTGAGCTGTCCTTTCATATATTATTAATTTATGTAGTTAGCTTAAAACAACCTCATTAGGATCAGCGGATGTTGTTTCCTATCCTTCGTACATACATAATGTCGTATTAATAGGCGTTATGAAATATTTATCTAGACAAAGTTTATAACCAACTCTTAGAAGTCTGATGAGTTATTTCATAACGAAGTTGGGACTTGTGGGGGATGGGGGTGCAAGCCTGACCTTGGGGGGGGGGGGGGGGGAGCTGACACAAGGGGGGGCAAGTGCCCCCCCCAGCCCCCCCCAAAAAAAAATGACGCCCCTGAATGAAGCCATAGAACGCTTAAATTCTGATCTAAATACTATCTCCAATTGGGGCAGAGAAAACCTTGTTACCTTTAATGCTTCCAAAACCCAATTTCTCCATCTATCTACCCGTAAGGAACTCCCAGCGGACTATCCCTTATTCTTCAACAATACAAAAATCAATCCTTCATCTTCTCTCAATATTCTTGGTGTCTCTTTTTTTTCTGCTCTCAGTTGGAAGGACCATATTACCAGTCTTGCTAAGGCAGCCTCCCAGAAGCTGGGTGTGCTCAACCGCCTTAGGGGGTTCTTTTCCCCTGCACAACTTCTTGCTCTGTACAGGGGCATAGTGCGTCCTTGTATTGAGTATTGTTCACATGTGTGGGGAGGTTCCTCTCACACCGCTCTCCTAGACAAAGTTGAAAGGAAGGCCTTTCGTATCATTAACTCCCGTCCACTCACCAACTCTCTGCAATCTCTCTCTCTCCACCGCAATGTTGCATCTCTCTCGCTATTCTATCGCTACTATAATGATCAGTGTTCCTCAGAGCTTTCCCAGTGTATACCACCTCCTTTACGTAGGGCACGTGGTACCCGTCTTGCAACTCAATCCCACCCCTACTCTGTGCAACTCTCCAAGCCAAGAGTGAAACGTTACTCTCAAACTTTCTTCTACTCAACAGCTGAGCTCTGGAACTCTCTCCCAGAATCAGTCTTTCCCTCTTCCTGTGACTTAAATTGTTTCAAACTCTGTGTGTCTAGGCATTTTGGCTCGAACGTCCCTTGATTTTGGCCCTGTCACTCCTTCAACTATGGGGGAGGCACTCGCTATAGGCAGTTCTGCTTTTTGCCTCCCTCAATCACATAGAAAAAAAAAAAAAAAAAAATAGTAGCGGATTTGAATAAATAAAATACACAAATATAAAATATATTGTGTTAAAAGCTAATAGGATTTGCGATCATGGTTAAAGTACATACCCAATGAATCTTTTCATCGATAAGTAAACTAATTGCCCAATTAATATTGATAAAATAGGGAGGTTCGTAGTCGAAGTTTGATAGCGTGTTTGTTTTTTGTTCCCTGTGGATTGGGTAAAGGTTGGAGGGGGGGGGGGAAGACATGGGAGGAACAGAAACGAATGTCTATGCTTACCATATCGTGTGAATCACATACACAAAATCGGCTCATATGAAATGTTGATACGAGTCTGAGTTCATTACTTTAGCTTTCAGTAATGTAGGTAATTAGTAATTAGTTATTGTCAAAACACACGAATGACATTATGATCGTACACTGAGCATGGGCAGCCAAAATATTAATTCCCAAATTTTGGTAATTAATAATGTCTCCCTCTTGTGATGTCTTAAACTGGCAAACCATGATCGAATTGGACGTACAGTTTACTTGTAGATACGTAATTTACTGCAAGATCTAGTCTAAGGATTCTGAATTGTTTGTAATTAGTTGTACGACTTGACTCTATTATAATACTAATTTAGAAACCTATTGCATATTTACCAAAAATCATCGATCATAAATCAAATAAGGTGGTTTTGTATTTGAATATTGCAAACAAAATATAATGTACTATTACGTGCTATTACTTTCCTTTCTAAACTACTTATCTTATTCACATAAGCTAAAGTACAATATTTGAATCATATTTTCCTCATAGCTGCATTGTAATAACTGATGGGAATATACTTTACCTAACACAATTTAATGGCATTGCCGTTATCTAAATACTGCAGCCAAATATCACAGAATTTGTTAGTCAGAGTAATGTTTCTTTGTTTTCTCAAATAATAATTGTAGCAGTATGGCGTTGCCTAATGTTCTATACAGTTTGATTGACTATACGGTAAACACAACAATGGTATCCTAAGAACAACTTAAGTATTAACCCTCCCTTGGTATCGATCAGTAGGCCTTGGCTTTGAATTTGGCGGCTGACCTTGGGTTCGATAAACAAAAGAGGTTTACAGAATACAACAGAATAATATATATATATATATATATATATATATATATATATATATATATATATATATATATATATATATTTTTTTTTTTTTTTTTTTTTTTTTTTTTCTATATTCCAACTTACTTCCTCTCGGGCATAGGCTGAGAGCCTTAACATTCACCGCTTTACAAAGAACAGTGAAGCCCGTGAGGTCTTGTTCCAGTCTAGGGAGTGAGACATGTGAAGCACGTAGAGTACAACGAGCACCTGCCATCTTGCCTTCACATGAGGCACGGTGCTCACTCATGGCCCGAAACGACCCCATCTCTGAAGCCATCTCGTTCCCGTGCTTCACTGTCTCACCCCCTACACTCGGACTCTCACACTTACACACACACACAACGCCACCTGTTGAGCAGATAACTCACCAGGCATTGCACCCCTATAGCATATTTTGAATATGGGAATATTCATACAGTGCTATTTAATCAGGGAACAATGAGGGTATTTTATTGACGTTTCGGTGGGCTTGTGGTAATGCACTGATACTAGGTACAGCACTAATTCCATCCCAATAATATCTTCCCATTGATACATCGGGATTTGAACCCGGGACCTTTGGATTACCAGGCCAGTGGCAAGACCACTCCACCACACCTCCCCTAATATATATATACTGTATATATATATATATATATATATATATATATATATATATATATATATATATATATATATATATATATATATATAC
Source organism: Paralithodes platypus (assembly GCA_032716605.1). Classification (NCBI taxonomy): domain Eukaryota; kingdom Metazoa; phylum Arthropoda; class Malacostraca; order Decapoda; family Lithodidae; genus Paralithodes; species Paralithodes platypus. The sequence continues at coordinate 43,119,615 of CM064519.1, forward strand.
CGGGTATACAGTATATGGTCCAATTATGTTGGCTTAATTAACCCGTGCACCAATGAAATATTTGCATTTTCCAAATTTTGTATATTTAAATTATCGGTATTAGAGCATTGTAAGTCCATGAAAACCTACATTATATGGCAATAATAGGAAATTATAATGTTTAGTTTCATATCAGCATTGAAGGAATTGTTTATAGAACACAGATTTTGTCAATGGGTAAATGCCAAAATATCATGAACAATATAACCAAGGGAGCCAGAAACCTGAACTAAAACGACTCTTGCCTTCCCTCTTAGTTGGATAAATGTCAACGAAAGGGAATGGACAGATGACAACATTTTGTTATTTAATCATTCCATGGCACTATAAGAATTACTTCCATTGATGCCATAACGTAAAATTTAGATAATTTGTAGTTTTTACTAAGTAAATCAACAATAAGAATATTTTCAGAATACAAAATATAGCATTATATTAGCATTTGTACTGTATGTTTGAGTCCCTCAAATGGCGTGGTATTGAAAAGATGTCCAAGTTGTGTATTGTATAGGTGGTATAGTGTGATCCTGGTGGAGTTATGGGTGGGTAGCAGACCTAGAGGGCTTACTGTGCAGAATGTCTGGGATGTGCCCCTTGGTCCACGCTCGGCTCTATAGGTTTACCAGAACAGCCATATGGGTTTGCTTTACCTTCACACGTTTTATGGCCTCACTCATGTGTTAGCTAGGGACTTTTACTTTATTGATTTTTAACATAAACCTGTAATTAAGAAAATTTTCATATTACAATGCTTAGACATACAGTATATGGTCTGGTTGAGGTTCGCTAATTATTATAACACATTAATTGATTAATTATGATAACTAAATGGTTATAATTACTCATACACTTTGCGTAAGAATATTTATTATTAACATTTTATCTCTAACAATATACCAGTATGCGTACTTGTGACATGATGAACAAATGTGGACGCGTACACTTAGTATAAACATATGTAAATCGATTTATATATATTATTATGAGGCAATAATACAAACATAATAAATAATTTAGTAATGTTATGTACACATAATTGATTACCGTAATAATTAAATATTACACCACTGAAACACACACACGCATCTTTCTCTCTCCCTCTCTCTATCTATCTATATATATTTATATATATATATATATATATATATATATATATATATATATATATATATATATATATATATATATATATATATATAATTACATATATATATATATATATATATATATATATATATATATATATATATATTAATCTCACACGTTCTCGTCACTTTATTATTTGATGTACATTATGTTTCGTATATTTATCTAGTTATCTATCCCTCTAATTTGATACAAACTGTTCTGCTTGCTCACATAACCCACGTCTCATAAACTGCGTATGTCCTACTTATTACTCATAATTACAGTACTTTAATCACCTTTTTATTCAATTTACCAATTATCATTATCACAATTCATATCCTATTTCATTATTATATAATTTTCTTACCTAGCATAAAAGAGCATTCAAGATTATAACGGCTAAATTCTGCACCTTATTATAAATACAATATTTAAAGTAAGAATAAGTAACAACTATAAGATGGTGAACATTTTCTTAGTAGAGGAATATTGTAGTGGCATCGAATTCATGCATTCATATTATCACCAACCTACCAATTAACCTACTAATATACCTAATATATTATATCAATGAAACTAATGAATACATGTGGTACTCCAAGGATTCGAATCTAGGATACTCACACCGAAATTCAGCGCACTAACCATTACGCTATCAAGACAGTAAGTTTTTTTTAAAGAGGTAATAGTAGGCTAGGAACCAAAGGTCTCCGTAGTGCCATGTATAATTTACGCGACCCATGCCCTGACCAATGCCTATCTTCACACTTGTTCCACTCACCTGTCCCACCCCCCACACATGGTACGGTCAGAGATTTACCGACGGCCCGATAACCCTCCGATACTACCCGATCATTGATTTACCGACCACTCTCCCGCCGGCTCATTGTTCACCGCGCCGCCTCCGTATCACTGGTGTTGATCGCAGTGGTGGGGGTTGTTTAATGGCCTCTTTAACGTCGCGTGTCGGTACAGGGTATGAGTCAATGAGGGGGGTTTGAGTGGGAAAGTGTAGGTTCTAGGGAGAGGGTCGATGGATGAATTTAGAAGACCTGTAATTGAGAACGAACTGTAATACGAGTTTTCGGAGCAGTAAACTACAAGACTTGCGCAATTGATTTAAAAATATCATAAACTTGCAAATGAGAGTAAGACATAAGAAAGGTCCAGCAGTGAGGAAAAGGTAATATTATTGTAGGCTAAATTAATTATATTACATCCAAAAGGCAACATTATTTAACATGATGCAGGAGGAATTAACTTCAAGCTAAGTCACTCGGTAGATAGGTCTGTAGTCAAATCAGGAATCGTTAAATAGTCGGAAAAATCCCGAACACAAATATACATAGAAAACAACAAAAGGAAAAGACGCCTCCCAAAAACAGGTCATGATTCATTCAGTTAGCTTTACCAACAAAAGCTTCACCCATTAAGACTAAAATCCAAACATATAGTTACTTCTTGGATGACGTAAATCAGAGTGTTCATGAATAGTGAAACACATACAAGTGGCTGGTCAGGCCACAGTGTTACTAGTAGTCCTGGCCCACCATATGGAGCTATGGGCTCACTAACCACAAGTTCACGGCAATATTTGTATGTATTTATAAGGATAAAGTTCGGATTTTTGAGGTGTTGGTGTATCCTGTCAAATGATGTGGCTGCGGGACATGGATTTGGAGATATGCATAAATTCCTTTGGTAGCAAATGCCTTCACAGAATTATGGGCTGCCATTGGCATGTGGCTAGACTTTTGATACAATTATTATGTTCCTTCCAACAACCAACTATACTCCTAAAATCGATTAATGAAATTTACAAACACATGTAATTTACATGAATTTACACTTTCTCCTCCACAATGCAGAACTTCTGCTTATCAGAATTCATTTATCCCCAGAGCTACTACTCTTTGGAATTCACTTCCCTCGAATTGCTTTCCACAAACTTACAATCAACAAATGTTTAAATCCAGTTGTTACAAACATTTTATGAATGGAGGATGCCTTTAGGCACATGGACCTTTTTGTTTTATCTGTGTTTTTCCTTCCTCCATTCATTGTCTCTTAAAAAAAAAAAAAAAAAAAAAACATGTGGCAGTCCGTGGATTCGAATCCAGGATGCTCACACCGAATAACAGAGAGTGCTGTCAAGTGTGGTGGGGAAACATCCTCCACCTGTGAATTCAAGTGCGAGACAAGGGTATGTTCTAGTACCTACACTTCTCAACACTAGTATGAGGTTACTGAGCCAGACAGTTGGGCAGAGTTGCTGCGAAGTAGACGTTGGCAATTTCAAGATCACCGATCTTGATTTTGCAGATGATGCTGTGATCCTAGCAGATACATTAAATGTACTCAGAATGGCTCACGAGGCACTACTTGAGCAGTCGGATCCACTGGGTTTAAAGGTCCCTTGGACTAAGACCAAAGTCTAAGCATTTGGTGATTTATTGGATTATGCAGTGCAATCTGTTCATGCATGTGGTGAGGACTTAGATCTCTTGGATACATATATTTAACTTGGTAGCGTGATCCATGAAAGGGGTGAGTCGGGTGACGATGTTAACTGTTAGAACAGCTTAGCATATGGAGTTATGGATTCACTCAACAAAGGAAATGGCATTGTCGATACCTGCAGAAGGGCGGAGCTGCGGATCTTCAAGACCAAGGTGTTCCCTGTCTTATTATATGGATGTGAGACATGGACACTTAATAGTGAATTCAAGAGATGCATCAATTCATTTGGTACTAAATACCTTCGCAGGATCATGGGCTATCGGTGGCATGACTACGTCTCAAACCAGAGACTACTCCGTGAAACTGATTCAAAATATGTTATTTGTTGCATGGTTTGTGAATGTCAACTTTGGCTATATGAGCATTTGGTTCGCCTCCCTGAAGCTGACCCTGCTCACCAAGAGGTCTTTACAGACAATAACCCTGAGTGTAGGAGGCCTAGGAGAAGATCACAGATTTCATGACTGAGGCAAGTTGACCAATCTTGCGATAATATACTTAATATGGGCTGGGCAGATGCCTGGAGTGTTGCCCAGCAGGATCCCTCGAAATGGAGTTGGAGTGTGAGTGTGGCTACGCGCTGTCATGGCGTATACCCCAATTAATTGATTTAAAGGGAAATACTGCCTCATCATCTCCTAATGACTATCGCCCTATCTCGATCATGCCTATCATATCCAAGCTCTTTGAGATGCTTTTGTCAAGACGCCTTTCCTCTCATTGCAATAGTCATAATTTGATACCAAACTCACAGTTTGGTTTTCGTAAGGGACTGGGTACATGTGATGCGCTTCTGACATCCATGACCTGCAGTCTTCATTGGACCAGGGGCAAGAGTCTCGTGTTGTGGCTATTGACTTTAGTTCTGCTTTTGACTTAGTCAACCATAAAGCAATTCTGTATAAGTTACGAATCATCCGTATTTGTGGCAATATTTTAAGGATCATTTAAGATTTTTTGACCAAAAGATCGCAGTTTGTGGTCATTGATAGGTGTCGTTCCCCTTCTGTTCCTGTTGTTTCTGGCGTTCCACAAGGCAGTGTCCTTGGGCCTTTGCTTTTTATTTGTTTTACTGCTGACCTGAGCTCCGAGCTTGAAAATAAACTAATCTCCTATGCCGATGATACTACTTTATATGCGTCAATTCCATCACCAATTGATCGACACGATGTTGCTACTGTTCTGAATAGGGATTTAGCCAAAATTACATCATGGTGTGAACTTTGGGGTATGAAACTTAATGATAGTAAAACAAACTCCATTATCATCCGCAGATCTCGTACCTTGGATCCTCCCCATCCTTATCTACAAGTTTCTGGCGAGTAAATTGAGAATGTGGATACTCTGTGATTGCTAGGAGTTACTCTAAATCCCAAACTTACTTTTGAAAAGCATATTGTTCTTTCTCCTCTTCCATTTCCCAGAAAATTGGTCTGCTTCGCAAGTGTTATAAAACGTATGCTTGTGACGCCACAGTTATCAAGTCTTTTTATGCTTTGATTTTGCCACAATTCGAGTATTGCTCACCTGTCTTTTTGTCAGCAGCTGACTGCCATTTCATGTTGCTTGACAGGTCCCTGCATTATATCAGGTTTATTTTTAGATTCACAAGCAATCTTTATGATCTTGCCATAAGCCGCCTGAGTTTTTCTACTACACAGTATTCACGGTGTTTTGTGCCGGCCATGGTTGACTTGTAGAATCAGTTGCCAAGTAAGCTAGTCAATTCAGCTCATATTTCCATCTTTAAGTCTTGAGTTAATGTTTTTTTGCAGCATTAATTCTGATTGTTAAACTTATTTTATTCTGTTTTATGGTATTATATAATTATATACTTAACATCCTCCACTGCGTAATATTTTATTATTAATTTTATTTGTATTCAATATTTATTTATTTATTTTAGTTTCCCTCTTCTGAGTTGCCGTAGTCTCTCTCCAGTGCCTCCGGGTGTTTTGTGTGGATTCATCCTGCTGGTGTTTCTGCACCCAGGTTGGAGGTTTTGGCATCTCATATACTACTACTAATAATAACAATAATAATAATAATGTGTATGGATTAAATATCAAACCAGCGTCTCCTCTTTGAAACTGACTCAAAACATATTGGGTGTATGAGTGTAAGCATCAGCTTCGGCTATATGGGACATGGCTAATCAATGATGTTGACCATGCTCAAATTATAGGTTTGATCCCCGAAGGGATGAGAGAAAACCTAATATTCATAAAGTGCCTCTTCTCCAATGACGTCATGCCAATATTCAAATTTGGCACCTTGTCTGCTTAGGAAGCCCTTCATAAGGAGCATAAGCCGCTCGACAATAATCAACCAATAACATCCTAGGGGGAACGATTAATTTACCTATGGTACAGTCAGAAACCGCAATTTCTGAGACACTTTGATAGGGCCCGAACATGTGGAGCGCATCGTTTCTGGACGACAGCCTACTTTAACTATCACAAGGCCGCATACCTATGAACACACGTGTCGAACCCATCGATGATTCACTCAGTCTGCCATGTAAAATGATAATGCTGCTGCTCTGCTATGATCCGCATTCATATATTGATGGATATACAAATGACAAAAATAGCTTTATTACATTCCCTTACGTATCTACAGTAAATACGGACACTAATATTACCATAGGTATTAAACATTAATATAAATACTTCCAAATTGCACAGTGAATGAACAGGATTTAGGTGTGTGTGTGTGTGTGTGTGTGTGTGTGTTTTCTATTTTCTTTGCACACTGAGATACTTATCTAAACAAATATTTTTTTGAGAGGTTAATTGCTGCATCAAAAGTGATGATATATTCGTGGAATACTGTGATTTATATCTCATGTAAACGTTTAATTGGCTGTTACGAAATTTGGTAGTTTAGGTTCGCTCTCTCGTCCCCCACCCCCCAGAGAGCTGTCTTCATTGCCATGTTCCCAGTGACCACGTTATGCATAGGCCTACTTGTATTAATTTCGAAGAGGAGGATGTTCAGTATTACAGTGTAAATGTTTACCTTTCATTGGTGTGTAATAAACAGTTGTTGTGTAAAGTAACTATGGCAATTATGACATGAATTGCTAGTTGCGATTAGTCGAGTGTGTGTGTGTGTGTGTGTGTGTAAGTGAACCGATGTGTGTTGTAATAGACATAATGCTCTACAGTAGGTGACAAACACTGAACACATAAGTGTCTGCTTCATGACATACAACACAACGAATTATGCAATGAAATATTTACATTTTATCATCTGGTTATGAAAATCAGGTGTGAACGGCAATATCAGTAGTGATATATGGGGGGTATTATGTAATACCACACAAAGTTAAGCTTCGGACGCTGATATGTTTATATATTCGACATTAATTTAGTAAACAATGTATATAACACTAAAGGGTAAAGGCTATACAAGCATTGCATCGTGATTTTATGTTTAGCAATGGCTATAGATACCTTTTCGATGTTAGTATAATAGTATCTGATATATTGCAATGTTTACACAGTGCAACAAGGTTAATAGCATGATATGAAATGGATGAATTATATGTGAGTACCGGTATGTGTTTAATAGTAACTACTATGGATGACGTCTGATGAATCACACACACACACACACACACACACACAACGAAAACCTGTCCATTCACTGCGGTTTGGTAGTGTTTCTTTACATTCTCAATTCTGTAATACCTATCTGTGTTTAATGTAGATAGGCTACAGGAGGGAATAACAAACAATTATACTTTTGTCATTTGTATATCAGAATCTGTAGTATGAATCGTATCGTAGCATAACAACAGCACATTAATTTTACATGGCAGACTGAGTGAAGCATCTATTGGTTCGAGACGTGTGTTCGTACGTGTGCGGCCTTGTGATAGTTTAAGTGGGCTGTCGTCCAGCAACAATACGCTCCCATTGTCCGGGCCCTATCCAGGTGTCTCAGAAACTGAGGTTTCTGACTGTACGTCATGAGTCAGATGCCACTTAGAAAAAATAATGAAAGAAGAACAGATATCATGTTTAGAATGCGCTTCCCATGCTTCATCTGTCTGCCGACCCAAAGGTCCCTCTTTGGAACACGTTGTTCGTCCTTCTGATATTTCACGTATGGTAAAGATCAGGATCCTGGTAAAGATAGGAATGGGAAGGGGTGGCGGGACGGTACTTGCGTCATTGGTATATTAAATATTAGGATTTCTTTCATTCCTTCGGGGATCAAACCTATAATTTAACAGTGGCTCCTTTCCAATGTCGTCATGCTGAACTCGAAGATTGGCAGTGGGACATTACTATGTCATAAGAACCCGTCATAACCCAAGGTCGAGGAAGAACAGAGTCCTAAACTCACCTTATTCCAGAAGGTTAAACAGAGACAACTTGATAACTTTGTTTATTAAAGTATGTAGCCAGTGCTTATCAAAATAGACTACGGAAATATGTACAGTTGGTCGAGGATGAAAGTATACAGTTTTTCGTCTGCTATAGCCACACATAGTTTGTCATGTTGGCAGCCCTGGTAGCCATATCTCAGAGCCCGCCCACCTTATACAGGGTGTTTAAAAACGTGTTCCTGGACTTAGTTGTCAGACGGAAATATGAATATATTGCTCTATAATCTTTGACGTGAATATCCTTCGGAGATATTAAACACTTAATGTTATTAATAGATATACAAGAAATGCGAGAGTGAAAACGAAAATAAAAAAACGTCTACCTATATACGATATTTCAGTGGAATACAGGTCCATTTTCACACGTGGTAATATGTGGCTAATAATGTAGGGTATGGTGATATCAATGTTGCAGTTGGTTTGCAGGTGTTCTGCTGATAAAATTAAAAATAATAATAATAAATAAATAAATAAATAAAAATCACAAGTAAAGCCTCATTATGCTTCGAGGACTGACTCATAAAGCAATGGCGCTTGCAAGATGAGTAAAACTGCTGGGTCATTACCCTATTGAACACAGGCTTCCTTACGTCCACGTTTAGGAATTAGATTTTTGTGTATCTAAAGTAGACGAATATGGAGTGGCTATAAAAGATATTACGATATGCACTTAACATTATAACATTCATAATAAATAATGAGTAGAAAGAGGAATCTAATAATACTTGTTAATTAATAAGTAGGTACATATTTAGATTTCACTTTCATCCCCAAGACTGGATTATATGTGATCCAAAGGGCAATGAAACGGAGGCGAGCGCCGCGGCTACGCGCTGTTCCAGCGTATGCCCCCAGCTTTGTTTTGCTATCTCCATAACAGTATTTAGTCACCCTGAAGGTTTATGAATAATTCTCTAACTTTTGATATTTATGGAAACGCTTTTTCGAAGCACTCCGTATATTAATTAATGTATCAATATAATAAACCCCATGTGTGTTGGGATGGTTTGGGCTAGTGGAAAGGATGTCATGGCTGCCAACATGACAAACCATGTGTGGCTATAGCAGACGAAAAACTGTATACTTTCATCTTTGACCAACTGTACAATACACATCTCATAATATAATACTGTAGTATTGGAGATAACCCCGAGTGGAGGAGACCTAGGGAGAGACTATGTGATTCATGACTGAGGGAAGTCGAGTAGCAATATCGGGCATGAGATGGTAGGAATTGTGGCCTTGACCGCGGGTGGAGCCAGAGAGTGACTATAGCTATGTGCCACCATAATATCATACATCCCCAGTAATTTATTAGTTGATTGATTGAAAGGCTTCATCACGATAAATATATACTAGGTTCCCTTGGTCATACTACTTTGCGCTGCTCCCTTCAGTAATGTGAACCTCAAATAACTGATAGCTATAAACAAGAAGACTAGAGACAGCGAAATATTTACGTACTACTGATAACGTTTCAATACAATAAGATTAAGTCATTCTAATACCAAATCGAGAGTATATGTATTTGACACATGCTAAATATGAATACAATCCCCTATATGCATATTATTAGGAACTATCTTAAGTTTTTTCGGACAAATTGGAGTGGGAAGTCGAATTGGGTTGAGCAGTCAAATCTTGGTGATTAATTGATTTATTGTAAGTTGTCTATTGGTGGCGGGCAGTACAATGGGGAGGAATTAGAGTGAATAGGCAAACGATGGAGAAGCACAGGCACAAGAGGCCCAAGCACAGGCACAAATTGATATTGCTAAGTTAGACCATGAGTACCGTATGAGACAGAGTGGAATTCGGTCATCTAATCCTGATTTTGATGTGGCCAAAAATGTTAGACTTGTCCCTGTCTTTAATGAATCTGATGTAACTAAATACTTACAATTGTTTGAGAAGGCAGCTAATGGTTTCAAATGGCCCAAGCTGTAGTGGCCAATACTCCTCCCTATTGTAAAGCTCAAGTCACTTATGCATCTTTGTCTCAGGATCAGTCTGATAATTATGACGTAGTTAAGAGCCTGATTCTTAAAGCCTATGAGCTTGTTCCTGAAGCCTATGGAGCTACATTTATGACCACTCATAAGCAGGGTAAGGAATCTCATGTTGAGTATGCCAAAATTAAAGAAGATTTGTTGGATCAATGGTTATACTCTAAGAATGTAAATGCTGACTTTGATAAATTTAAGCAGATTATCTTATTGGAGGACTTCAAAAAATGTATCAGGAAGGATGTTAGTTTATATATTGATGAGAAAAAGGTAGAAACTGTTTCTGATGCTGCAATTTTAGCTGATGAGTATGTTCTCACTCATAAACATTATACAGGTAATAAAATGAAGAGATATGAGAGTAAATATGTAGCCTCTTCTCAGAGTACAAGTGAAAGGAGGGAGAGTAAAGATAATGTTTCTCAGGAAGAAAATACTAGTTCAATTTCTAAACTTTTTAAGAAGAAGTGTAATTAATGTGGTAGACTAGGTCATATTGCTGAAACAAAAATCAAGAAACGGCGTGATGCTAATAATAAACCTGCAAATGTTCCGTCAGTTGGTCTGATGTCCACTCTTGAGAGTTCCCAATGTCTTTCACCTGCTTTGAGTGCTTTGGAGAGTAACGTAAGCTCTATTGATAAAGCTCCTCTTTTGAGCAGTAACTCTGTTGTACCTGCTTTGAGTGCTTTGAAGGGTAATGTAAGCTCTACTGATAAAGCTTCCCTTTTGAGCAGTGATGTGGGTGGCACTCTCAAGAGTTCCTATGCAAATGTTCTGTCTGATGGTTTTGTCAGTTCACTTAATGGTAGTGACAGCAAATCTGTTAAAATTTTACGAGACCCAGATGCTTCCCAATCCCTACTAGTGACCAATGTTTTAGGCTCTAATAATTCCTCTGGTGAAACTGTAATGTTGCAGGGTTTAGGGGGTAATTATTATTCTGTCCCTCTGTGCAGAGTGAAGCTAGAGTCTGATTTTGTTCAAGGTCCAGTTATGGTAGGATTGGTTGAGTCACTCCCTATGTCTGGTGTGACTTTTCTCCTTGGCAATGACATTGCTGGGGGTCGGGTTTGTCCAGCTCCTCGGTTGTCTAGTGAGCCGGTGGCTGGAGTCGAGGACGGCTCCTCTGATGTGTTTCCTGCATGTGCTGTCACTAGGGCAAAATCTAAAGTTACTAGTGATTTAGAGGGCGATGAAGATGATGTTTTCTTGGCTGACACTTTCCTTGCTAATTTAAACCATTTAGAGGATGAGGCAGTTCCCCACAGGATGGATAATTTGTCACCTCGTGAGTTGGTAGAGTTGCAGCAGGCTGACCCAGAGATGGAAGGTTTAGCTAGTTCTGCTTGTAGTGAGGAAGAGTCAGTCAGTGCTTCTACTTGTTACTATTTTAAGTCAGGAGTATTAACCTAAGACGTGCGCATGGGGGGTATGAGACACCACACGCCTATGCGCACGTATTTGAGCTGTTCCCATCACTAACATCGTTATTTTACCATAAATAGCATTAATACTTATCCATATGCGCCTATTTTACGTTGATTATAAAGGTATTAACCTGTTACAGCAATAAAACAAGTGGAAACAGCATTTGGATGGTCAAAATCGGCGATACAGGCCGGGAGTTACATAAGGTATGGCTGAGGCAACCTCCCTCCCCTCCACTCCTCCCCACGTCTGGAGAGAGCTTGTCGATCGATACTCTCTCTCTCTCTCTCTTGCACTCGCTTGGTAACAGTGATGACAACACCCTGCTTGCAACTCGCTAATGTTAGCACAAAAGTAGACCATATAATAAGGGAATAACAGGGAAAATAGGCGATAACTGAAGGAGGGGGAAGTGGGGAAGGAGGGGATGTGGAGGAGTGATGTTTGGCATGGCCCAGGGGCAAAAAAACAAAAAAAAACAGGTTCAAGTTTTTTTGGGGTGTATTAACTCCTTCAGACTCATATGACGTAGAGGTTGCTAGATTAGCAATAAGAAATAGAGTTCTCTCACTCTAATAATTACCTCTCCAAAATTAGTTTTCTTCCCACAGCTAACTCAAAAACAACTGCAGAGGTTGAAGTAACTAAACTAAAGGTTTGTAAATACCCCTGATGGTAATACAGGCTTTAAAGTATCCCTAATAGGCTCAAAATTGCATCATATGTCGGAGAGGGTTAAATGGATTTCTTTAGGCCCAGGATCTTAAGAGTCTTCCCGCAGTCGCCCGGGGAAACTCTTAAGAGTCTTCCCGCACTTGCCGGGTTAATTATAAAGTGGAGACCCCCAACGTCATCAGCAGACTGTGAATGGGAGGTTGTGCATCAAATTGTCATCCCTCGAGTTTGTAGGTAGAATATCATTAGGGTGGCTCATGACTCCAGTTTGGCAAGACACATGGGAGTGAGGAAGACTGCAGCCCGTATTCTGAAGCATTTTTACTGGCCAGGTATTTTCAAGGATGTTTCCTGGTATTGTAAATCTTGTCACACCTGTCAAATTGTGGGGAAGTGTAATCAAAAAGAGAAAGTTGCACCACTCGTTCCCATTCCTCCCTTTGAGGCGCCATTCACTCGTGTGTTAGTTGATATTGTAGGACCTCTTCCCAAGACTTCTTCAGGGTTTTCCTATTTGCTGACACTCATTGATATGGCTACTCGTTATCCTGAAGCAATCCCTCTCAGAAATATTTCGGCAAAGAATGTAGTGCAAGAAATGCTTGGGTTCTTCACCAGATTTGGATTGCCTAAGGAAGTAGTCAGATCAAGGGAACAATTTTATGTCCAATGTTTTTAAGCAGTCTTTGAAAGAGTTGGGCATCACACAGATCACGTCTTCTGCATATCATCCCCAAACACAGGGAGCTCTGGAGAGATATCATGACACTCAAATCTATGCTGAGGAAGTACTGTTTGGAACATCAGAAAGATTGGGATAAAGGTCTTCCTTTTGTGTTGTTTGCTTCAAGAGAGTCTCCAAATGAATCACTAGGCTTCTCACCCTTTGAACTACTCTTTGGACATGAAGTTAGAGGTCCTATAAAATTGTTGAAGGAGTTTTGGTTGTCGGAATCAGATGATGTCAACCTGCTGGAATATGTGGCAAACTTTACGGAGCGGTTATCAACAGCGTTCCGGCTAGCTCGAGAGAATTTGGGAACTGCACAGGAGAAGATGAAAACATGGTATGACAAGAACTCAAGAGTACGCTAGTTTCAGCCAGGTGCTCAGGTCCTAGTTCTGCTGCCAATACACAGAAAACCTCTTCAAGCCAAGTTTAGTGGACCGTACACAGCGGAGAAGAAAGCCAGTGATGTAAACTACGTTATTGCCACGCCAGATCGTAGGAAGAGCAAACAACTTGGTCACGTAAACATGCTAAAATTGTACCACAGGAGAGACCCTGGTAAACCTGTCTGCACTGTAGCTGTTCCTCAAGACCCCGAATGTGAGGCACTCACATGCAGTATGAACTTGAGCGATAGCCTGGGGCAGATTGTTGCTATCATGAGTGATCTGGAGACTAAGTTATCTCATCTAACTCCTGAGGAGAGGAAGGGATTCACGGCTCTACTCCAAAAATACCATCAAGTGTTCCGAGATCTGGAGAAGGACAACCATTTTGATGCACGATGTTGATGTTGGAGATGCAAAGCCAATTAAGCTGCCAGCCTACCGTGTGAATCCCTTAAAGGTTCCCCTGATCCAGAAGGAGATTCACTACCTACTCACCCACAAGATGATTGAGCCCTGCCAAAGTGAGTGGAGTTCTCCTGTCCTTAGTCTTCTCCTTAGTCCCGAAACCAGGTGGATCACAACGGCTCTGTATTGACTATCGACGTGTTGACCAGATCACCAAAACAGACACCTACCCAATACCTCGCATGGAAGATTGTATAGATAGGATTGGAAAGGCACAGTACATCAGTAAGTTTGACTTGTTAAAGGGATATTGGCAAGTAGGCTACCTATGACTCAGCGTGCTAGGAATATCTCACGTTTTGTGACTCTTGATAAAAACCTTTGCATGTTTTGTGATGCCGTATGGTACTAGATCTAGTCGGAAAATATACTATATCAGTATTCTCATCTTTACTATCAGTTACATTTGTTATGTTATCGCTATTACTATTACACATCACTATATCCGCACTATCTTCACTGATTATTTCTATTTTACTCTCTGGTTTCTTTAACAAATCCCTGCAACAATCCTATCTAGTGATCTAGCTAAAGTAGACACCCCTATACGAGAAAGATAAACCCCCATCCTGAGCATACAGCTTATCCTTACCGTAGAAAAGGGACCAGTTGTCCAGGAATGGAATTGCATTTTCTTTGCAATATTTCTCCAGACGGCTATTGATACCAATCAAGCAAGGGTAGGTAGCTTAGGGATTAGAACATAGGTGGAAAATTACCGTAATAAAAACTAAATTACATTAACTCGTTCCCAATCGAGGAATATTTCTGCTGAAAGAGGATATGCAGTGAATGATGCAATATAAATGAACTTTGAAAGATACAATGTAGTAAATGGGGTCGTACAAACAAACCCTGTTAAATACTGTACAATGCAGGTAATATCATTCAACAAATACAGCCAGCAGCAGAAAATGCAGGAATAAAACAATTTGCAAGTAAACAGAGGTGTGGTACAAAATAATGAAAATGGTGTAAACTAAGAAACTAAGAGAGATTATTGAAATTCCTGAATAGAACAAACGACCTCGTAATAAGAACTTGGTGGTGAATAGATAGGACATTCTGGTGATGGGCTCACAATTATAGTGAATGATATTTATTAGGAAGTGATTCAATGGTAACATAATAAGTTTGAACTACCGATTAGTAGGCTGAAAACGACATGTTAGGGGAACTCAGATGTATGATCCTATGCTATGCCAAGTTCTGTCTCACGTGGTTGACAAGACAGCCTCTTTCATTCCTTAGTGGTTCCTTCAAAGAAAAAGACCAAAGACAAAATTGAATGAGAACACAAGAGCGCTGAAACAGAAAATGTAGTGGTGGACAACTGTGAGTTATATTTTTTTATTTTTAGCCAAGTAATGGGAATCCAGCAGAGATTGAAAACAAAGCAACGTAGAGAGAGTAAACAAGATTATATTGCACGGTCATTGGGAAATAGCATGATGATTGGTAAAATGGCATAGGCAGTCAGAACAGTCTCGGGGGAAGTCTCAAGTGGGGTGCTGAAGTGAATCAAGAAACCTTGGACCTGCTCAAGGAGAAACACCAAGAAGCAAAAACAGCAAGTGATCAGGTCAACCTAGAAGGGGAATATGTTCCTTTAGAGTCTAGACCCTGTGATATTATTATGTTCTATCCAACAACCAACTCTACTCCTAAAATCGATTAATAAAATATTACAAACATATGTGGCAGTCCGTGGATTCGAACCCAGGACGCTCACACCGAATATCAACACCTTATGCATTACACCATGAAGGCAGTTATAAGAGAATATAACTGGAGACCTCATATGGAAAAAGGCATTGAAAACAAAGGGAGTGGAGGGTCCGTCAGGTGTAGATGCTAAGACTTGGAGGATCTTCCTAAGTCAAAACAAGTTTGGTTCAGCCGCGAGTGACCTTTGTGAAGCAATAGCAATGCTTGCAAAACAACTCGCATCATCAACATTCATTAACATCGAAGCTCTGACAGCATGCCACCTGATCAATTGAAGTAAGAATCCAGAAGTTAGACCAATAGGCATTGGGGAACTTCTTAGACAGATTATAGACAAAATAATCATGTTTGTATTTGGAAAAGATGTACCAAGAGCAGTGGGTAACTTACAAATATGTGCAGGACAGCAAGCAGGAGGAAAAGCAGCAATACATGCAATGGGGAAGGTGTATGATGAAGAAGCCATTTTTACTAGTGGATGCTACAAATGCCTTCAACACCATAAATAGGGAGGCAGCTATTCACAACATAAGATCAAAATAATGTCCTAGTATTTCAAAGTATGTATGTATGTATGTATGGAAAGGGGTGGAACCTTTCTTAATTTTTATATTTATATTTATTTTGTTACTTAGTAAAACGAAAACAAAATGTCTAGACACTCGGAGCTTGAAGCAGTTTAAGTAACAGGGTGAGGGAAAGACAGATTGAGGGAAAGAGTTCCATAGCTGACTTGTTGAGTAGAAGAAAGACTGAGAAAATCAGTTCTCTCTTGGGATAGAAAGTTGGCCAGAATAGGGGTGGAAATATGTTGAAAAATGAGCACCCCCCCCCATTCTGCGTAAGGAAGGAGGTATATACACTGAGGAACCACTGAAGAGCATTGATTGTTATAATAGCGGTAGAAATGTGAGAGAGATGCAACATTGCGGCGTGTAGAGAGAGATTGTAGGGAAATAGTAAGAGGATGTGAAGTAAGGAGACGAAATGTTTTTGAAAAGTGCGGTATGGGTTGAGCTTCCCTATATATGCAAACAATACTCAATACAAGGGCGCACTGTGCCCCTGTACAGAGCAAAGAGCTGTGCTGGGGTAAAAAACCAAAGGAGACGGTTGAGCACACCTAAGTTATGGGAAGTTGTTATAGCAAGAGTGTTAACACTCTCCGACTCATATGACGCTAGAGCGTCATATGGCAGAATCTGTCGAATGGTGGCAACCCCAAGTTCCTCCGACTTCTAACGGTCCCTCAGTGAGATTTTGACTGTTGTGGGGATAATACCGTGCGGTCCGCCTCCTCGTCAGTAAGTTAACTATTTTAGTCTGAGGGGGTTAAAATGGTCTTTCCAAGAAAGGTCAGAAGAAAAATATATAATAAGAATATTATGAGACGATGAAGGGTTGCTTATATTGAGAGAAGATGAAGGGTTGATTTGTATATTGCTGTAAAGGATTGTCATGTGGAATATTGCAACGGATAGATAGATGGAGAAATTGGGTTTTGGAAGCATTATATATAACCAGATTCTCTCTGCCCCAATCGGAAATAGCTGATAGATCAGAAAATAGATGTGCTATGGCCTTATCACATAAGTGTTGGAGTAAGAGCGTGGAGGGTCACTGTGGAAGTGTAGTTGAACAGTGTATTATAAAGTCATCAGCATATGAGTGCATAGGATTAGAGGTACAGTTGAGATCGTTAAAGAATATTAGAAAGAGGACTGGAGACAGGACAGAACCCTGAGGAATACCAGAATCCATAGATTGAGGAACTGAGTGATGGCCATCCACAACCGCAGCTATGGAACATCCAGTGAGGAATTTTGACCTAAAGGCCCAGATAAAGGCATATAAACCGAAGGAGGGTAGTTTAGAAATTAGTGATTTGTGCCAGAATCTATCGAAGACTTTCGATATCTCTAGGGCATTAGCAAAGTTCCCACGGAAGTCCCTAAAGGAGGATGACCAAGAGTTAGTAAGATAAGTAAGGAAAAAACCAATAGAGCTGCCTTTAATGCCCCTTTCCCACTGGTGAGACAAGTCACGATTTTCGTCGCCAATGCCTTCGTTTTGTCAAATTCGCAAGAATACGTGCGACCTTCACAATTTCGACCTTTACAAACAGATGACAAATGATACTGGGCGAAGATGTCGCCGATGTCGGCGACGCAATCGCCGACATCGGCGATGGTATCGGGGAAGTGAGCGATGTTTCGCCGATGAACCTCTGCGAGGCATGTCACATTTTCAAAAATCTCTTGCGAGATCATGTGAGGATGAAAGAATACTCGCGTTCTGCGACATCTTCGGCGATCCAAGTATGGTTCGGCGTTTACTTCGGCGAGGTGATAAGAGTATTTTTTTAAGGCATAAATTCTTGCGATTCATCGTCGAACATCGGCGTTGGCATCGCACATACGTCGGCGAGATCGGCGAGATCGGCGAGGTGTGCGCAGCTGAGCGAATGTAACGTGAATGTGCTAATTGCAGAGTGGAATTAGCATATCACGCCAAACTAATGGGCCGAACGTCATAAAATATGAAAACTAATGGGGTTAACCATGAGGAAGAAAGGGGACCAGAAAAACAACCCATCTCCCCTTACTTCGGAGGTTGGCAATGCTTCGCCGGAGACATTTTTCTATCAAATAATGTACAAATTTAGCTTGCTCTCAAAACAAAAAATATATATGTTGGCTCGCTACCGCTCACCAGGAAAATATTGAAACCTGGATGGGGGTAAAAGTCTTAAAACAGTAGGCAGAACGAGGCAGAACGGATACAAGGCAAAGAGAGAGGGAGAGAAATAGAAAACAAAATAAAAACGAGGAGAGAGAGAGAGAGAAAGAGTAAACTAAAAAAAAGCGAGGTGGGCTCAATTGTTAAGCCGTAACGCAAACATTGAGCCCACCTGCTGTTTGTTGTTTTCTCTTTCTCTCCCTCTCCTCGTTTATTTATTTGTTTTCTATTTCTCTCCCTCTCTCTTTGCCTTGTATCCATTCGGCCCCGTTCAGCCTACTGTTTTAAGACGTTTATCCCCATCCAGGTGTCGATTTCTTCCTGGCGAGCGATAGGGAGCCAGCATTGTATGGAGAAATCCGGCTTCGCCGGAGACATTTTTCTATCGAAAAATATACAAATTTAGCTTACTCTCAAAACAAAAACTATATATATATGTCCGCTGAACATGATGGCGGTGTTTAGATTATTCTATCATCATTATTGGATTTTATAGAAATAAATCTATAACGATAGTTTTTCGCTCTTATAGAATCCATTCCGCAGCAAAATATTAACTCTGTCTGTTTTCACCAATAATAAGTGTTTTTTATATTTTTTTGTTTTCATGAACGGCAAGAGGAAAGGTTATTCTATAAGATTTCATCAACAACAACAACAACAAAAATAACAATATGTGGAATTTCACCGTAGGTGAAATTCCACATATTGTTATTTGTGTTGTTGTTGTTGATGCAATCTTATAGAATTTTCATCGTCCGATGAATGTGCCCAGTGTCATGACATTAAGGAACTTCATTTAAGATCCAAACCCAGCTAATCCATTTGTAACCCAAACAACTTATCCACACGACAGGCCAACCTGGACAGCCCAACGGAAAGAAGAATCAGAAGACCCCCATTGCTGTTACTTCGCCTCCTCACCACTTCAACTCCAAGTGCTAGAATAGGAGTAAATGTGAAAACCCACAAGTTCAGTCACACCCAGAAACAAGTGATAAATAAGTTCACAAATATCGACTCTGCCAAATTCTTACCTGTGCGAAGGTACCTAAATAAGTAGAGTCCACTCATACTGACTCTGCCAAATTCTTACCTGTGCGAAGGTACCTAAATCACTTAGAGTCCCCTCATATTGACTCTACCAAATTCTCACCTGTGCAAAGGTACCTAAATCAGTTAAAGTCCACAAATATTGACTCTACCAAATTCTTACCTGTGCGAAGGTACCTAAATAAGACAGAGTCCACATATATTGACTCTACCATAATTCATACCCGTACATAGGTAAATAAATAATTCAGAGTCCAATTATAATCCTTAGTGTTTTTACTTGGAATCTTGTGAGAGTTTATCATTCCTATTTTATGAGTTAATCTTGAAGTAACATACAGCCATTTTAATTCCTGATTTTGTTGCAGAGCCTCGCTCGTGCTAGGAAAGTGTATATTTATGTATAAACTATATGTCCACGTAATTCAATTCGTGTTACTATACTTAAGAGCCTATGTTGTTGTTGTTGCTGTTCCCCAAGCTGCCTGGCCGAACAGCCCCAAGGTCCCGAGCAAGGCCAAGGCCATAACTGAGCGCCCCCACAGAACCCTACCTGCCGACCACAATAAAGCCTGGGTGACCGAAGCCACTCCATGGCGGGGAGCTGAGGAGGGTGCGGAAACGCCCGGGAAACCAAAGCCCCACCCAGGGCCCTGTGCCCCTCAGCAATTATGAAGAGAAAGTTGAGGGACAAAGGAAAAATGTGACGCTTTGGCTTCCAATCTTGGTAGATTGGGAGATCAATCCACGGAAGAGACACCGTCACTTGAGATCTAGAAAATATATAAGTAAAAGGAAAAGTCAGAGTAAGCTATGGGTATGGCAGAGATCGCTCAGTTCTCACTCTGAAAGACCAGCCCATCACCACATGACTAGAACCCAATCCTCTCAGCAACAGCTAGGAAAGGCCCTAGAAAGCCGCCTTTGGCGGGGGGATAGCTCCCCTATTTCAACCCCTGTCGGGGTTGGCCACCCACCTAAGAGCCTTAAAAGCCTATTAATAAATATTGTTCATGAATATACTCAGTGTTATATGTATCCTCTGTTTGTCTTCTATGCATATGTTGTGTGATCTTGCCTTCTCCAGTCAAATAGAACCTATCAAATACAATTATACAAACCTGGTAAAAACCCTGGTATAACAGTTCCTATGGCCTATGTAGTTACCAGTCAGTAAGAAACAGAAAATAGTTGAGTGGCATAACAAAACCTACATCTATATTGAATCATAAAGAATATCCTTTACATAATTATACAATATGACATTCACGTACGTTATAAATTATACATATATCAATAACATTTACAAGTAACTGCAGTATCAAAATTAAAGTAAATAGTTTGGCGCAAAAATATATCCGCCAACAACAATCTCTCTCTTTCTCTCTCTCTCTCTCTCTCTCTCTCTCTCTCTCTCTCTCTCTCTCTCTCTCTCTCTCTCTCTCTCTCTCTCTCTTTCAATCCGTTGATTAGTAGTTAACTCGTTGTTCACACGTTTTTTCCAAAGTGTGTACCAAAGTTTGGTTATCTAAGGTTTTATCGACTCGCATGCCATTTAGTGAGTTTATAGTTAGGGACTGCTTCCCACTACATATATGAATATTAGAATACATATAAACATGATAATATTTTGGACTCAGCAAATCTTTCTTTCGACGTGCCAGTGGACTCTATGGTGACTTAGAGAAACTGAGTAGGCTACAGGACAAATTGTATGCCGATAATGTAGTTCCTTTATTAATGGGATTCTGTATATATGTATGTATGTGCTCTGGCACATACCCCATTGCTAGGGGTGGCCGACACGAGACAGAGCCCGAACAGAAACAACATTTAAAGTTCTTATTCTCAGGGTACGGGACCACTTTCGCGTTCCCTCGCCCATTTCTCTGTCTCGTCGAGAAGGAGAATTGTACAAGGGGAGGAGGATTCCTAGCCCCCTGCCTGCAGAAGGAAAAGTAGGACAGTAAAAGACAGACAGAAACAGCTAAGGTTGGTTAGAGGATGCCATCGTCACTCTGGATAGGACCAGCCCTCAGTTACTAGCTCAGTACCAAGACTACTCCACTTCTTTGTGTGCAATTTTGCAAATTTACGATAATTTTATTACGACGCTATCCTGAAATGTGGTAAGCGTAGTTGCAACTAATCACGACATTTTGACTGTCATGTTAAGATGCAAGAATATCATTAGAATCTGTCACTATATGTAAATATACTCTGAAAATATATTACTTGAAAAACTTTATTTGATGCGTGAATAATATAAAATGTATATACTACCGAAAACATATATTTTAATTAAAATATCAAGCTGAACAAGCGAAACCTTTGAAATGCCTAAGCTAACATAATTATGGCTCGTGCGATCTTTAGGAGCATGATATATACAGTGTTCTTTCTCTCGCTCTCTCTCTCTCTCTCTCTCTCTGGGGTCTGGTGACTGGGTCACGACGGGTAGGGTCCCTCTAGGATGTTTAAGAAGGGACATACACACACACACACCTCCCCTCTCACACTTTCCTCCTCCCTGGAGTACCTTACCTCCTCCCCCTCCCCCTCCCCCCTACTCCTCCTCCTCTCCCACCCATTCCTCTACCTCCTACAACCCCCCTCCCTCTCTCCCATAACCACACACCCTACTAAATAATTATTATATTACTATCGGCATGTAAACTTCTCCACTGGTCATATTGCGCTAACTATCCCCTCAATAACCATTATTGTAATAAGAATTTGAACCATGTAACTCATCTTTGTAAAATATTTGTATTACTATAATTCCATTATAACTTCGGTAGTTGGTAATATTAGTCACATTATGTATGTGACTCTTGTATTCAGCTAACTATGACCTCAATAACCGTTGATGTAATGAAGACTGTGAAGTGTCCCTCATATGATTGTAATATATTTGTGGTACTATTATTGCATAATAATTAATGTAGTTCGAAATATTAGTCACATCTTGTATGTAATAATTGTATTCAGCTAACTATGATCTCAATAACCATTGATGTAAGAAAACATGAATGGTCTCCTCATATGATTGCACTAGTTTTGTAGTGCTATTATTTACCTGTCAATTAATGATTCAGTCACATTTTTTTTTTTTTTTTTTTTCTCATAAGCACGTATATACAGCACATGTGGCAATCAAATGAGGAAACTATAATAACACCAGACGACGATACTGTTGTTACAGTAGAATAATGGCTCTTTGAGCAGTATGTATTGCCTTACCAGTGGTTGTCCCCTTATTATTATTATTATTTTATTATTATTATTGAAATACCACAGGAACGAAAATTCCTGGGAGCGAAACTTCCACCCCCAACGAGATCCCTCTCTTTCTACCACCTCCCTCCACATGTTACACAACTCGTTAATCACAGTCTTCTAATATACAAATCACATTTCCTTACCCCCTGACATTCTTGAAATACCCACTAAGTATATTCAATTAGATACCAACCATGCAGACTATAATACGTTCGTTGTGTATGGGTACGAGGCGATCTCAAGACACCTTAGCTCCCAATGCACAACGAACCGGATCATGGTTATGTCCGCCTGTATTAAATTATGTATTATGTTGATTTATACCATTGCCTATTTTTTTAATAATTGTATTCAGCTAACTATGATCTCAATAATCATTGATGTAATGAAAATATGAATAGTCTCCTCATACGATTGCACTAGTTCTGTAGTGCTATTATTTACAACCTGTCAATTAATAATTCAGTCACTACAAGCTTGCTTGCTTTTTTTTTTTTTTTTTTTTTACAGACCATGTGACAATTAAATGAGGAAACTATAATAACACATCTGAATAATGCCAACCTGACTTATAAACACAAATATGAATGTAACCAGACGACGATGCTGTTGTTTCAGTGGAATAATGGCTCTTTGAGCAGTATGTATCGCCTTACTAGTGGTTGTCCCCTCACAGGATGGGGGGCGCTGCTCAATAATCTCGCCCCTCGGGGCAAAATCAAATAAAAAATATCTCTCTCTCTCTCTCTCTCTCTCTCTGAAAATCTGTATGGCTCCTCACACTTTAATTGAGTTATGATCCCAAATATTTACTTTAATGTTTATAAAAGTATACTACTGAATATTCCAGAAATGTCTCCATTAATATGAGTCAGATTGCTTAAAAATGCAAAGACTATGCATGATTTTGAAGTATTTAGCTAATTCAGATTAGGTGCAGAAAATATATCATGTTCATATGTTATCTATTGCTATTTATTTTAGAAGTTCTATGTTTGGCTTGCTACGTTTTTAAAATGTTTTATTTATTGACCGGTTCCCTGTCATTCCAACGAAGTATATCCCATCTTGATCATAATAATGGTTGATGGGATATATACAAATGTTTTTTTTCAGTGCGATAATGTCTGCAATATACAGCGTAATCCTCATGTTTTCAAACATACCTGTAACCCCTTATGTCCGATTTGTTTTTTCTTAATGGGGTAGTGCTTGTTTTTTGGTCTGTATAATTATTTATATATATATATATATATATATATATATATATATATATATATATATATATATATATATATATTTTAGTTTCCTCGCTAGACCTCCATCAAGCTTAAAAAAAAAAAAAAAAAAAAAACATAGACCCCCTTTCAAGATAAATGTGTACATATGTTAGAAGAAAATGTCCCGGACGAAGGCCGCTTCCTTCTTAAGAATACAGGCTCGCTGTCGTTCACCAGGAAAAAATCAACGCATAAGTGGCACGAAAGGTTTAAATATTGACAAGAAATGAGGCGAAAGGTCTCAAAATCGCCACACTAACGGAACGAACGTCTTAAAATCTAAAAACTAATATGCTAATCATGAAGGAGAAGGGGGTCCATAAAAAACGACTACCTCCCCCTTAATTAAGACTATAAATATGTCTCGGACACAGACAAACTTAGGTAAAGTTGTTTACAAGTATGCCTCCTTTATGTCGTCAATTGGATTGCACTGTCAAGCCAGGAAGTGACCACATCACCTAAGAAAGCCAATACATACAGTATAGGCTAAGTAACCTACCGGGTACGTTACATATCTTATTGTCTTAAATAATTATAGGAATGTCTAGAACACAAAGCAAGAGATGAGTAACTTTCAACTGCCTGTGGTGTTTCAAAATATTCGTATAATTACCTTTTCATACAAATTCAGGTAAGTAATATTCACTAAGTAATATTCTCTATTGATTTGTGCCTTTTGTATATTGGTTAGATTTCACCACTTCCAATATAATGTCATACATAAGAATTACACGTTCACACGTTACTACTATATGTTACGTATATTCCAATCGCTTCTTGTAAATGTTGGTCGAATTGAACAGAGGGGTCGATTTGGTAAATAATACCTGCGTTACCACCACTGATTATCTTTTGGGCTTTTGGCAGCAAATACGATTTTTGTTTACATACAGTATTCTCATCGTCCAGCATTATTGCTTCATAATTATCAACCAACATAAAATAACCCTATATAATATTTAATTATCACTAGAACAATGCACTATACCATGTAGGAAGTCTTGTGGAGAAAAAAGGCAAAATTAGAAAACAAAACAACATAAACTTACGCAAAAATGTATGTTAGAATATAATTGAAAAGTCGCTAGATAGTCTTCAGACACTAAAAACTTGTATGTCACTAGAACAATTATGTTGAAGTATATACTACAATAATCTTTAGCAATCGAAAAATCTCTACAATTCCTTAAAATGGTGAACATTTCTTTAATATCGCTAGAATACATCATATCTTGATGTCGCTAGACGGAAATGATGGAAGTGATTCGCTGTATCTAGCGGTAGCTGCTACATTGGCACCATCGTACCAAGACAATTAATTTCGGCTATGATGAACAAGGCCCGATTTC
Source organism: Paralithodes platypus (assembly GCA_032716605.1). Classification (NCBI taxonomy): domain Eukaryota; kingdom Metazoa; phylum Arthropoda; class Malacostraca; order Decapoda; family Lithodidae; genus Paralithodes; species Paralithodes platypus. The sequence continues at coordinate 43,144,831 of CM064519.1, forward strand.
GAAATTATTACATTAGTTCACGGTTCTGAGATTATCAGAATGGTTTAGGAATCGATTTACACAAATACAGTTCCATTAGTTTCGAAAATATTCACATAAAACGCTACTTAGAAGGGTTAAATAAATAAAGCAACCCACTCCCGAGATTGTCCAAGCGACGGTGCTGCTTCTGTTAATGTTGTTGTTTAAACTACAACAACGATCGCTAATATTTACCTCGTATAATCGGGTTTTGGTGAACATTTTGAAGTTCCTAGTAGTATATTAGAACATATTATATATAATTTTCACACTCTCATTAGTATCAAAACTCACTTGTTTTGGTATAAATACACAAAAGCCACATTTCTAATGATCATGAATTTCTTTACTATGGTGTATATTTGGGCTATTTTAAGACTACATTTAGATAGATAGATTTTGTTTACACTCGCCAATGAAATGTGATGACTTGCTTTCAGATATACTTAAAGCCCAAAACGACTGACTTTTTCACTTCCTCAAACCAGTTCTTCACTTCCTCAAACCAGTGTAAAAGCAGGATTTAGTTGGCTTGATATTTGACACCCTTAATGGCTTAATACGAACCTTTCCCATTCTATCGGATATAGTGGGGGTGCTCGAAAACGCGGCTAATGATATGGTACAGTACAGTGGCGCTAATAGGTCATCTCAGCTGTCATTACGTTTGGCTTGCTCTGTGCTGTATTAATGTCTGTCAGATGTTGAATATGGTGTGTAAGTGTAGGAACATGTTTGTATATTTCACTCGATACGAATAAATGAAGCTTAGATATTGCTGATACCAATTATTGATCAAAACATACTTGGTGCCGAGAAATCACTTATTAGCGCGACTGTACATACTCAGATGTCGAAAATAGCCGCGTGGTCAAATTTGGCGACAAACAGTAGGATTGGATTGAGCACTATAATGAATTTGGCGACAAACAGTAGGATTGGATTGAGCACTATAATGAATTTGGCGACAAACAGTAGGATTGGATTGCGCACTATAATGAATTTGGCGACAAACAGTAGGATTGGATTGAGCACTATAATGAATTTGGCGACAAACAGTAGGATTGGATTGCGCACTATAATGAATTTGGCGACAAACAGTAGGATTGGATTGAGCACTATAATGAATTCGACAAAAAGGTAGAATTGGTCAATAATATATTATACCCAGTCAACAAATTGACTTTAAATTCGTTCGTACACAGTGTAGGTGTGGTGGATTGGGAAAATATTATTTGGCACGGATTTGTGCTGTACAGTACTTGGTTTCAGTATACAGTATAGCCACAGGACCGACCGATGCACCATAAAACATAACCTCGCTGTTTCCAATATACATTAGCATTGTATGCATATCCCCATATACAAAATATGCGATGAGAATGATAAAGTTTATAGGGAGAGAGCGAGAACTGTTTGAGGTTGGGAAATGAAACAGCAAGACAGTGACGATGCAGCTTAAATATGTCAAAGTTACAACAGGCCAATGAGAGACAACTAGGCGCTGTAGGTCTACGTAGGTAAGATGACGAACGAACCGTATTCAACACTCACCTGTATCGTTGCCTCACGATAAATCAGGAGTAAGACTTTGTGGCTTCATTCTGAGCGATTGCATCTACCGGCTATAAGCCTATGTTCGGAGGTAGAATTGGAATATAGAACAAACAAGTCCAAGCGGACTACAGGTCCGTGCAGCCGTGTTAAGTGGAGGATGGCCGAATTTATTTGCTTATTTTTCTATCTTAACGGGATGAAATATATAAACAAAGGACTCCGTTACGGCCTATAGAGGATACATCAAAGTATGTACAGTACATGTGAATTAAATTAAATTTTATTCCGTTATAACCGAAAAATAGGAACTTTTAATTAGCGTCGCCCTAACAGGAAGAATTAAGAAGAACAATAACAATAACAACGACATGAGTAATTATTAGAGATCCTAGCTTCGTACTGATCTAAAAATGGCATGGTAAACTTTCGAGGGTTCCTAAGTTGGGGTTGTTCACTCATAACCAAACTTATGTGTTAAGTGTTAAGGTAACAATTCCAAGCGGACTATAGGTCCGCGCGGCCGTGTTAACCCTGAGGCGCGTGGTTCTGCACACAGGATGAACATTTTAAAAGGGGCTTAGTTACGGCCTAGAGGATAGTTCAGAGTATACACATGTGAAAGATCATTAAATTTGGTTCTGGAATAACCGAGACATTTTAAATAAGCGTCGCCCTAACAACAACAGGAAAAAGAAGAAGAAGAAGAACAACAACAACAACAACATGAGTTGCACTTAGAGGCCCTAGCATCACAACACGGTCCAAACATGTATGCCGCACAATGAATATCGTGAAGATTGAGAACATTAATATCTCCATAGAAATTGTGTGGAGATGAACATAGGAGCCATGAGAAATGAAGGGTGTGGGTCATCAGATATGGCCCAACAGTTATATAGCTTTATTTACGAACGAAAAGAAGGTAGTGACCAAGTATCATCTACATTCGCCCAGTATAGTGAAATAAATGCTGCTGACAGACAGACAAACTTAGAGACAAGTAAACACACGCACCGATAAGTAAATTATCTTGGTAAACTCCGCTTCTCGTAGATTATCACCGACAGTTAACATGGAAGTAATGAACCTTGTAATTGATGAATGTGGAGACTGTAAACACGCAAACTTGACCTATACAACTAATGGCAGTACTTATGGCAAATTGGAAGAACAAGAAAATATACACCAATTGGAAAAATAGTATGATATATTTAAGTATATTAGGCTCAAACACATGAATGGAAATCACTGGACACATACAGGCACAGTATATGCATATATACAATAACAGAGATAGAGAGAGTTACATAGATGAACAGACTACACAGATTATGCAATCTGTACTAAGCAGTCCGGCCTTAAATCTAAAGAGAGAGATGCATACTTATTAGTTACCCACTTATATCGTGTTTAATTAGTTCGGCTTAAGAACACTGCACTGCAAATTCCAAAAAGAGTAGTTATTTTCTTGTTACATACAGTACTCCTAACACCTATAATATCAAGTCTACATATACCTTGCCTTAGTCGGAATTCATTGGAGGAATTGTCGTGAAGGATTTAGTTCCTTATACATAGATAATACGATCAAAGATACTGTAAAAAATGCATGTTACAGAGAACATCATACTTGGCGAATACCGCATAAATAGATTTATTTAAATATATTGAGGTTGCAGATAGAGATATTGATAACAGATTCCGTGAGAGATAAGATCAAGACGAAAACAAAAATAGAGAAAGAAAGCAAGAGCCTGGCCCCCCCACACACGGGAGAAAATATCGCGCCCTAATAGGAGACAACATCACAACATTATGCCTGGCCGAGACGCGTGATGAACCGAAGACGGATGGCCGCGGCGGGGCTCAGATTATACCCTGGGTCGTGAGTCCTTAGTTGCTCCCCCCCCCGCCACAGAGAATTCGCCCCCTTGCAAAATCGGTTCAGATAACCTTTTAAAAGCGTGTAATTTTTCCTACCACGGCGGTGAGGACGAGGATTTGGTTTATTATGAAGTGAGGGTTTAAGGAAGGCTCGTGTGTGTGTGTGTGTGTGTGTGTGCTTGTGTGTGTGTGTGTGTGTGTGTGTGTGTGTGTGTGTGTGTGTGTGTGTTTAGGAGAATGGAGAAGAGAAGGCAGGCAGCAATACCTTGTATGGAGACAAATTTGATGTTAATATGTATTTGGTGTTATAAATATTTTATGCAATATCATTATTAGAAAAACACTTTCATAGCCATTTGTTGTATTGAATATATGCAAGATTTCATTTTCATAAACATTTATATAAGTACACATCTTAGATTTAGCGCTACAAATAAAACAAAAGATAATATAAGAATTGACCTTGTGTTTAAATAAATATTTCAGTAAACTGAGTGCTTGATTTTAGGTATGTGTTATGATTCTGTGTATGCAATCATATTAAGATGGTTCAGTGCTTCACCCCTTTGACAATATTGTTGTATCATCGAAATAAACCTTGTTGAATCAAACCCATTGGATTTTGACACTATATATATATAAAAGAGTACATTCTTAAATGTACAGAGCGAATCAGACAAACTGTGGTGAAACCTAATACTGCTTAATCCTGCCTTTCCTGGATGCAAGTCCGCACCTTCTATCCCTCAAAAGGCTTTGCTTACGAGTTCCTAATATGGACTTTGATATTGGTGCAAGAAAAACATTGGGAGGGGTGATGGGGTAGGGAAGCAATCAATATCGGAATATATATATATATATATATACCGGTATATATATTTATATATACAGTATATACTGTATATATTCTATATTTTATTTATTTCACCACAACACCAAACACCCCCAAAGAAATCAATTAAAGTATATATGTGATCCACCGGGATTCGAACCTGTGTTATTACACACAGATTCTTGCCACCTTAACCATTACACCACCAGGACGGTTAAAGGTTTATGCACACGCCTACGACTTATTATCCATTCTCGAATACTGGATATTAATCTAATCATGTTCATATTCCCAACCGCGATATGGTTTGCCTAATGTTTAAGTGAGAGGAAAGAATATGCATGGGGCACAGATCATATAGACCGGCCTCGCTACGAAATAGCCCTGAACCTACTAATAATCTATATTTTATTAATTTCACCACAACACCAAACACCTCCAATGAAATAAATTAAAGTATATATGTGATCCACCGGGATTCGAACCTGGGTTATCTATACTGTATATATATACAGTATATATATATATATATATATATATATATATATATATATATATATATACATATATATATATATATATATATATATATACAGTATATATGTGTGTGCATATGTTTATGCAAAACAAGTCACAGACACATGTGAACTATAAAAGAGGCAGAAGTACACATAGCAAGACAAAATACGAATAGAACCCAAGTGCTTTAGTGTATGACATCTTCAGGTCAGGTCTGGTGAAAGTGAAGGTATTGAGCGATAAGCATTTACAATGGCACCTCGTAGCTACTTTCTATTTTTCCTATATTCTGAAGAGTGTAGAGAGGGGAGAAGGGGTGTTGGAGAGAGATGAAGATGTTGGCGTGGCTTTGTTATGTGTGTTGTTAGTCTGCATACGTCGTCGAGGTGTACCCCGACTGGGTGTGAGCATGTGAAACACGCTAGGACGCACTACCACACCCACTAAATATCCGCCTTGGCTGGGATCGAAACCAGGTCAAGCAGAATTACACGTTAGTGTACTCTCCACTCTACCGCCGCGGCTCTTCAGGGGTTCCTCTTCTTCTTATTCTTTACAACGATGCAGTGTCCACAGGGATGTAGTATCCAGATAACTGCAGAAGTAGTACGAGAATGGCTCCGTGAATGTCCAGATAGCTTCAAGCCTCTTGCCTAGAACCATTATGTCGATGACACATTTGTCGTTTTTAGTTCACCCGACCACGTTCCCCTGTTCTTAAATTACTTAAACTCGAGACACAAAAACATGACGTTCACTTGCGAGACAGAGGAAGACAACAAAATGCCATGTTTAGATGTTCTAGTGAAACAAACAAAAATAGCTCATTTAGTACTTCTATAAACAGAAAGCCAACCTTTACAGGACTTACAACAAAATTAAATTCTAGCATTCCCATACAATATAAGAAAAATTTAATTATTACTTTAGTCACTAGAGCTTATCATATATGTTCATTTTACATGTCCGTCCACCTCGAATTTGAATTCTTACGTAAAACAGTGACACTTATTGGCTTTCCAATACATATCACAAATACCTTGATCGGTAAGCAATTAAATAAATTAAGAGCCTCCTCAACTCCGATCCTTACAGCTCAGAAAGCAATTGTTTATTTCAATATCCCATTTATAGGCAACACATCATATTCAATTCGAAATAAAGTCGTTAAATTGATTTGTGAACATTACCCGCAAATATCATTGAGATTGGTATTCAAATCTTCCCAAACACTGTCTCACTTCTTTAAAATTAAAGACCGAATGCCGATTCTCTGCAGTCCTCGGTGATGTACTCTTTTAAATGTAGTCGCTGCAATACGACTTATATTGGTCAGTCCAAGAGACACCTCACCGCCAGGATCTAGGATCATCGGGGTAGGTCATTTAGAACTAACCCACCTCTTTCAAATCCTCCCTTTTCTACCATTCGAAACCACTCTGAATCATCTGATCACCCCATAAAAAACTCCGACTTTTCAATTCTCACCACTGCCCCAAACACAGTCACACGACTCCTGTCTGAGACCCTGCTCACCCAGTTACATAAACCCAGCCTGGGTGTGCACGACTCCTCCACTCCTCTACTGTGTTTCTAATATTTATTGTATTTATCGTATTTATGAAAACATTTATGTTATTAACTTTGCTCCCCCCCCCCATCCTTTTATTGCTCACATTATGTTTCTTCGTCTCTCATTTAATTCTTTCATTTTACTATTTCTAATATGTATTAAATTATTTTTATACCTACCGGTATTAATTTTAAGTTGTATTCTAGATTTCTTAAATTCAGTCAATAATAAGAATATTAACATTATAAAATTACTCAGCCACTCATATAGGATTGTATTTTATTTTATTTTAGGTCTGAAGATGGTTTATGCTTAAACCGAAAAGTTACCAAAATAAAGATGTTCGTACCAGAACTGGTATTGATTTATATATATATATATATATATATATATATATATATATATATATATATATATATATATATATATATATATATATATATATATATAATATATATATATAATTATATATATATATACAGTATATATATATTATTTTTATTTTATTTTTATTTTATTTTCATTTTGAGAGTGACAAGAAACTTTAGCCGAGCCATGAGTTGAGAATTCAGAAGAATCTAAGTTGGAACATGAAAGAAAGCAAGATTGTTGCGTACATAGACACAACATCCACCTTTGGCTTGAAACTGAGGATAGAGATATAGGCCAAGAGCATTAGGTCACATAGGCTTAAACCTGGACATTTCAGGTAACAAGCTGATTTTTTCAGGATAGATCCAGGAATATGTCTACAATAACATACTAAAAGTCCTCACAAATCTTCCTTGAGCGTTTTCCACAATCCAAGATGGCGTCCAAATAGCCGTCATTTCCTGAATTTCTGATAACTGCACAACTAGTTAACCGAAATACAAAATTTTAATGTCTAAATATACGTTTTGAGGCATAAGGAACACAGTAAAATGATTAAGAGATTTTGAAACACACAAGTAGCAATGAAACCACTTGAGCCCTTCCCGAAATCAACCTATGCTAATGTTGCTCAGTCATATATTTCATACATCCAGAAACATTATGGAGCTCATTCGACGGTGGTGTTCGATGGATATGAAAGCACAACTTCGACAAAGGTAGCTGAGCAGAGGCGAAGAGCCCAGAAGTGTACCTCTAGTGACATCATATTTGAAGATGATATGCCAACCACCACAACCCAAGCAGCTTTCTTAGCCAACAGCAGCAATAAGATGAGACTTATACAAACTCTACATGACAAAATGCTCATGGCTGGTATACGTGTCAAGCAGGCAGAAGCAGACGCCGACACCCTGATTGTCTCCACAGCACTAGCAGTAGCAGTCAGAAAAGGTGCCAGTTGTTGTCGTTGGTACAGACACAGACTTACTGGTCATGCTAGTTGCTCGGGCAACCCCTTCCACAGACATGTACATGCTATGCCGCAGTAATCCTGTCCTAGTCTTCAACATTCATGAAATTCAGCATGGCATAGGGGACACTAGAAATCACCTGATGTTTCTTCATGCTGTGACAGGATGTGACACGGTCTCTGCAATATATCGTCAGGGCAAGCGTAAAGCTTTCAATATGATGCACAAGAAACAGGACTATGACTTGCTGGATATCTTCACAGACAGTGGAAGCACCCATGATGTGGTAAAAAGAGCTGGGGAGGCCTTTATTCTTAAGCTTTATGGGGCCAGCAGTTTTGAATCTCTTGATGACTACCGTCACATCGTCACATCGCATACAAACGGGCAATTGGTCGCAGATCTCTGAATTCATCCTTTCAGCTAGAAAGTCTGCCTCCAACTAGTGCGGCAGCCAAGCAACATTCATACCGCACCTATCTTACAGTTCAAGAATGGATGGGTAACTATTTACCTCCAACAGAATGGGGCTGGAGCTTTCAGGAGGGAACTCTTGCACCTGTAGAGACAGACATTGCTGTTGCACCCGACACTTTGCTGAACATGGTAGCATGTGGGTGCAAACCAGATGGTTGCAGAAGCATGATATGTAGCTGCAAGAAACTTGGACCCTTTTGTACCTCGATGTGCAGTAAATGCAGTGGCCTCAATTGCAATAATACAGCACCGACACTAACAGATGACAATGATGATGATATTGCCCCAACGTCAGCGGACATTAACATTGAAGATACAGCATCCGACGATGAAGATGATGACTGATGCAAATGAGAAGTATACCAAGTTTGTGCACGTTTTGGATTTCGGGAAGAGCTTGAGCGGTTTTATTGGTACTTGTGTGTTTCAAAATATCTGAATAAGTATTTTATTGGATTCCTTGTGTCTCAAAACATATATTTAGACATTTAAAGTGTGTATTGGGGTTACCTAGTTGCACAGTTATGAGAAAAACATGAAATGGCGGCCATTTTGGACGCCATCTTGGATTACGGAAAACGCTCAAGGAGGATTTATGAGGACTTTTAGTATGTTATTCTAGACATATTCCTGAACCTATCCTGAAAAAATCAGCTTGTTACCAGAAATGTCCATGTTAAAACTAATGCTCTTGGTCTAATAGTAGGAGGATACAGAGAGGTGTTTACTGTCAGTAGTCCCAGACAACTGTGTTTCGGTGAGAAACAGAAGATCTGGGAGGGCAGAGGAGAGGTGGTGTTCCACAGGGTGGAAGTTAGAGGAAAGGCAACGAATATTACATACATTAATAGTAAGAGTGGAAGGTAGTGGTCCAGAGCATTTTTGCGAGTCGTTACCAGGGGACAGACTAATGGGGGTATTTCAAACACATACACACACACACACACTCTCTCTCTCTCTCTCTCTCTCTCTCTCTCTCTCTCTCTCTCTCTCTCTCTCTCTCTCTCACACACACACACACACATGCCCACACACAAATACGCCAATATTACCCATCGACAGAATTTCACCCCCCCCCCCCCCCCATCACACACAAACACATACCCAGCTTCAGTTCTTTACAGAATTGGTAACGAGGGCTTGCACCCAACTTAATACCTTTATTTAGATCCTTTCCACTAAATAAACACTACCAGTTATATGGATGTAGGAGTGTGCCGTGGTCCCACCCGTATTTGGCTCACCCACACAACCCTATGTTTATCACCCATACACCATTATGTGTACCACCCACACACCCATATGTGTACCACCCACACCACATTATGTGTACCACCCACACACCCATATGTGTACCACCCACACACCCTTATGTTTATCACCCATACACCATTATGTGTACCACCCATACACCATTATGTGTACCACCCACACACCATTATGTGTACCACGCATACACCCTTATGTGTACCACCCAAACACCATTATGTGTACCACCCACAGTCCCACACACCCATATGTGTACCAGCCACACACCATTATGTGTACCACCCGCCCACCATTATGTGTACCACCCACACACCCTTATGTGTACCACCCACCCACACTTATGTGTGCCACCCACACCCCATTATGTGTACTACCCACACTCCCTTATATGTACCACCCACACACCCTTACGTTTACCACCCACACATCCTTATGTGTACCACCCATACACCCTTATGTGTACCACCCACACACCCTTATGTGTACCACCCACACAGCTTATGTGTACCACCCACACACCCTTATGTCTACCACCCCCACACCCTTATGTGTACCACCCTCACAGCTTATGTGTACTACCCACACACCCTTATGTGTACCACCCACACACCCATACGTGTACCACCCACATCCTTATGTGTACCACGCACACACCCTTATGTGTACCACGCACACAAAATTAAGTGTACCACCCACACACTCTTATATGTACCACGCACACACCCTTATGTGTACCTCGCACACACCCTTATGTGTACCACGCATACACCCTTATCTGTACCACCCACACACCCTTATGTGTACCACCCACACACCCTTATGTGTACCACCCACCCACCCTTATGTGTACCACCCACACACCCTTATGTGTACCACGCACACAAACTTATGTGTACCACGCATACACCCTTACGTGTACCGCGCTCACAAACTTATGTGTACCACGCACACAAACTTATGTGTACCACCCTCAAACTCTTATTTGTACCCCTCACATCCTTATGTCACTCACCCACACACCCTTATGTGTAACACCTACACACCCTTTAGTGTAGGCATACCACACTCACACTCGTAGGTGTACCACCCGCACCCTTATGTTTACCACCCACACACCCTTATGTGTAGCACCCACACACCCTTATTTCACTCACCCACACAACCTTATGTATCCCACCAACACACCCGTTTATGGTCTACCCACACACCCTTATGTCATCCACCCTGATACTATTATGTCACCCACCCTCTCTTATATCTCCCATACCACCCATACATCCGTATGGCACCTACCCACACACCCTTATGTCACTCAGTAACACAAACACATATTTCTCCCACCCCTACTCCCTTTTGTCTCACACCCACACACCCTAATGCCTCCCACGCACACCACTTGCACACACAACTCGGCCACCCACATATAACACTGGCAAACAAACAAACAGCCACATTTCCTGGAGACTCACAGAGAATCATAATTTTCCTGCCTGTACAATACCTTTTTGTGTTCTTGGACCCTCTTATCGCCGCTCCTCTTCTTTTTCTTGACATTTATATTATCACTCTATTGCTCATACTCATTTTCCTCGGATATTTCATTAGTTTATACATGTATCACGTTTTGCAAAGATATATAATTTTTCTTAGAATTTTACTAACATTAATTTGTTGACGCCAGTAAATGTAAAAATGTTTCTTTGCCAACTTTCTTTGCTTCCTATTTTATATTTTACAGTTTATGAGTGTCATGTATTATATTTCAATGTTGCCATCACACCTATTTTCTGATAGCATGTATATAACTTTTTTCTTTTTACTAGTATATAATTTCTCTCACACTCACTTTCACGCTCACGCGCTCTCTCTCTCTCTCTCTCTCTCTCTCTCTCTCTCTCTCTCTCTCTCTCTCTCTCTCTCTCTCTCTCTCTCTCTCTCTCTCTCTCTCTCTCCACTAAACTTTTGATTAATCACAGCGCAGGTTGAACGATGCACAGAATACAGGGTTATATTAGTGGTAATTACACACGGAGCTTTGTATAAAACGTGGCCTCATGACGTATTTCACTGACGTATGGCCTTTGCTGTCTTTACATTCACATTTGTTTTTCGTCTGACATCTTTATTTTCGCATGGCTCGTAATATCACTTTCTTTCTTCGGGAGGAAGGCTTGGTGCCCTGGCCGGAAATTGGGGAGGAAGAGTGGAGGTGTATTGGTAAAGTTGAGAGGGGAATGGAAAGGATTTTTGAGAATATATTAGGATTGGATTGGAGGCAACGGGGGATTGGAAACTGAACTTTAGTGGGAATTATCGAACATAATTAAAGTGAGAGTGGGATTACTTAACACATGGATTGAGTTTGATATGGCTTGAGAGTTTATTTTAATACACAATTGATTTAACTTTTATTTCTAATTGTTTCATGATTTGATAGTGAATGCGAAAGTAATTCACTATCTTGGATGGAGAGTACTGTACTGTACATATAGAGGTAGCAGTAGGAGTATACTGTACATATAGAGGTAGCAGTAGGAGTATACTGTACATATATTGGTAGCAGTAGGAGTATACTGTACATATAGAGGTAGCAGTAGGAGTATACTGTACATATAGAGGTAGCAGTAGGAGTATACTGTACATATAGAGGTAGCAGTAGGAGTATACTGTACATATATTGGTAGCAGTAGGAGTATACTGTACATATAGAGGTAGCAGTAGGAGTATACTGTACATATAGAGGTAGCAGTAGGAGTATACTGTACATATAGAGGTAGCAGTAGGAGTATACTGTACATATAGAGGTAGCAGTAGGAGTATACTGTATACGGTTTCGATTGGATATTCAGTGGACTGGAGATGGCTTTTGGTGTGGACGGACAGGAAATGTATCGAGGAGGAACTGGTAATGAAGTATGTATGGAATGGGAGTAGGAATGGAATGTAAGTGTATTGGATTGAGAGTAGAATGATAGTGATTGGGTTAGGAGTGAAATGTGGTTGGTTTTGATTAATTGATAATGAATTTGGGTTCGGGATGTATTGGGAATACATTGTGTGAATTGGAATAGAATTTGTTGGAAATGTATTGTAATATAATTGGCTTAGAGCCTGCAGAGTCAGGAATGTATTGTAATATAATTGGCTTAGAGCCTGCAGAGTCAGGAATGGATGGGGAATGAGAGTATATTGAGTGCTAGAATCATATATAGAGGACGCCTTAGGACACGTCTAAATATTTTGCTGCACAAAAATCAACCGATGCTCTCACACATTTAACAGCCTGATTCTTCTTTACCAGTCACTGAAACTACGCTCACTTTTACGCCTATACAATCATACGTAGGGGAGGTGTGGTGGAGTGGTCTTGCCACTGGCCTGGTAATCCAAAGGTCCCGGGTTCAAATCCCGATGTATCAATGGGAAGATATTATTGGGATGGAATTTGTGCTGTACCTGGTATCAGTGCATTACCACAAGCCCACCGAAACGTCATTAAAATACCCTCATTGTTCCCTGATTAAATAGCACTGTATGAATATTCCCATATTCAAAATATGCTATAGGGGTGCAATGCCTGGTGAGTTATCTGCTCAACAGGTGGCGTTGTGTGTGTGTAAGTGTGAGAGTCCGAGTGTAGGGGGTTGAGACAGTGAAGCACGGGAACGAGGTGGCTTCAGAGATGGGGTCGTTTCGGGCCATGAGTGAGCACCGTGCCTCATGTGAAGGCAAGATGGCAGGTGCTCGTTGTACTCTACGTGCTTCACATGTCTCACTCCCTATACTGGAACAAGACCTCACGGGCTTCACTGTTCATTGTAAAGCGGTGAATGTTAAGGCTCTCAGCCTATGCCCGAGAGAAAGTAAGTTGGAAAAAAAAAAAAAAAAAAAAAAAAAAAAAAAAAAATACAATGACAACAGGTTTCATTCAGTCTTTTGGGCCCTTTGTTAATTGTTCTACTTTATATTTGTTGCTCCCTCATCAATTATCAATATGATTTTGAAATTCAGCATTATTTCCATTATGCACATTTTATTCAAAGAGTTTCCGTTTCCACTCTACACTCCCCCCATCTCTGTGACAATTTTGGGTAATACATTTGCATGACCTTAATTACTAAAATTGCACGCCCTTTATTCCCCATTACCGTACATCAGCCTCTCAACAGTACTATTAATTTAACATACAGACATTTTCACTATGACTTCTAACTGCTCTCATATCACTAACAACTCCACGCTGATCTCTTTCAATTTACACATGCAAATTGTATCCGATTGCTTTTAATATGTTCATGCAATGCATGCTTACGAAACTATAATTTTAAAATTCCCAGGTCCTGAATGACTATGTTCGAAATAAACAAGGCAACTACTCTTTAGTTCAAGGCAATTGCTTATTCACTACAATCGAGGTGTTCGAGCATCTATCTTTCACGTACAGACTGCATTCATCCCAAATGCATAGACACTCACCTTTAAACTTAATCTTAGCATAAATACAAAGCTCCCACATTCATATCATTATTTTAACCCACTATATAAAGAAAAATACATATTTGGTTGACACATTTTCATTCATGTTCAATGCTGGTCTTACACATTTACTTCCCTCTCATGCTTTGTATTATTATTATTATTATTATTATTATTATTATTATTATTATTATATTTGATTGCATATACTGTAGAGCTGATTATTTACATTTTCGTTTTTAAAACACTCATAGCATCCTGTATGTTTTGCTCTGCATACACTTATTTAACATTTCACACAACTATTGGAGCTTCTCGGACATGTTGAGGCCCGACAAATAAGGGTTCCAGCTACATGGCATGGTGGTTTCCTGCTAGCAATATATTGTGGAGCATTATATCCCTACCCAAATCCTCCTCAGCAATCTTCACCAGTAATGGCGGGAGTAAAGATTAATATATTGTATTCTTTTCTTGTTTATTCCACAGTTACCATTCGCACTGAAACCTGTTAGCTTGTAAGAATTATTGTAGTGGTTAGTTGATGAAAAAACACAATTAGTATCAAGTGACTAAATACTGGGGTTTATTAATAATATAATTTTAAATTATTAATGGTTCTTGATAGATAAGTGTAACGAATAATATATTATTAGTGCCTTTTTGACATAGCGGGACAATTATTAAACTTAAAATCAACCCAAAACTTTTATCAAATAGTAGTGCATGAAACTACTCATAAAATTGCGTCCTATTTCAGCTGAACACAATTATGATTGTAGTATATAATGATTTAAATATGGCCAAAGTAAATTACAGTAATCGTCATTATACAAGAGTGCATTTTCATGGACAACCTAGTGAAAACGAAATATAAATAAATTAAAAAATCAATAAATAAATACATCCAGCAAGGTATGAAACCCTCGCCCACTGCCATCGATTCTATAGAGTAGCTTACAGTGTTAGGCAAGTCTATGGAGACTTACCAAGGAAGTAAAGGTGACGTGTACTGATGGATGGACTGTATACGACTCACTATTATATGTGGAATATACTGCTTTCTCTTTGGAAATATAACCGTTCAATAAACCATGACGTTAATCTTATTTTATTTTGCTAGCATTAGACGAGTATATACAAAATAAAAAGGTTCTCACCTAACCAAACAGGTAACTTATATACATATTTCCCATTTGAATCCAAAATATATAATTATTTTCTATAACCAAAATTATATGAAGAAAGGGTTTGTAGTATACTGAAAGAAATAATTATAGGATATACTGTATTACAAAGTGGTGCACTCATTGCAAGTTACGACTTTAGCAAAACATGGATTATTTAAATCACTTTTACTGCAGCAGTGTACGTGCATAGACTGTGTGTTGTTCATTACGTTCACCAGACTGAGTTGTGTTTCATAATTACGGTCCTCTTATTGAGCCATCTCTATCTCTCTCTCTCTCTCTCTCTCTCTCTCTCTCTCTCTCTCTCTCTCTCTCTCTCTCTCTCTCTCTCTCTCTCTCTCTCTCTCTCTCTCTCTTATAAACAGTATAAATAAGTATATATATATATATATATATATATATATATATATATATATATATATATATAAGACGTGTGTATATCTTAACCATAATGGGCACTTACAATTTATCCAAAGTACCTTACTTACCTGCCCTCTGAGCCTCACGAGCCTCGATAATATCAGGTAATATCCCTCCTCCGTCATATGCCTCCCTCCTCCATATCCAGCCAGACCAATACATTCGTCATAAACGTAAATCACCGCCGTAAAGTGTAAAGGCAGGTTGACGACTTGACTAATGATCCTCCGACAGTCTTTCCACCAGTCTATCAATGATAGGGCATTACTTGTTGGTAAGGGTTGGTAGTTGCGATCGATTGTGCCATACACTACATAAATCTAGTTGGGTGGAGTATATATATATATACTGTATATATATATATATATATATATATATATATATATATATATATATATATATATATATATATATATATATATATATATATATATATATATATATATATATATATATACCGGGTATATATATATACGTAAATATATAAATATGTTTTTGAAAACACATCTTTTAGAAAGAGAGAGAGAGAGAGAGAGAGAGAGAGAGAGAGAGAGAGAGAGAGAGAGAGAGAGAGAGAGAGAGAGAGAGAGAGAGAGGAAGTGTTGAAACTAGGCACGAAAGGTATAATCACCACACTAATAATCCCCGCAAATCTATGGAGCAGGCAAGAAAAATGACATAATCACCCCTAACGACTGTGTTGGCCAAAATTAATCATGGTTGCTTATTGAAGGAGTTGGTCACTGATAAATTGTGCAGTCGATACTGGCGAAGGTGTAGAGAAGGTGAGGACAGGGGTGTATCGAGTGAGAGGGATGGATGGGGTGCTCATAGGAAAAAAGGTGGGGGGGGGGGGAGTTAGGAGCTATTGGGAAGGCGCCTAGGTAGTGAAGTGGGTAGACTGCTCTATACATTTACCCAATGAAGGTCAACCTATAACGTGGCATAAGTTTGAATCTAGTCAGGTGCCAGTCAGCAATGTAGCGAAGTATTGTGTATTCACTATACAGTATAATTTGTGATACACCCTCCTTTATGTCAGTTATTATCTTTCACATCATTTGTTTTTTATATAAACATCCTTGCCTTATGTCTCACCTAGCTCCCTTCTCTTGCATTTTGATAAATTTAAATTATTGATTAATATCAGCTCCGGTATGCACAGCTTGTGTGACCTATTATGGGTTTCAGAGGCCGTGTGGCATTGTTTTTCGGGAATAATTGATTAACAAACAATTAGATCAGTATGATATTTTGACACAGCTTTTTTCACACCGTGCCCTAATTATTGTCAATACAGTGCATTACCAAAAGTGTAGAGATAAGCCACTTGTCCCTGTGTCATGAGGCTAAAGTCGCACATTAATGACTAAGAAACGGACAAGGCTACCGTGGCTTACCTGTGAGAACCACCAAACAATTATTGCTCCTCCATCAAACACGGTAGTTATCAGCCACCACCCAACCCTACAATCGCATTTAAATTCAAGTTATCTGTCAATATCAAGTATATAATATTATATAGATTACAAAACAGTATGTATTTTTGTATATTTATACATGATATACACAGATTACTTGAATTTAAAGGCGATAATAGGGTTGGGTGGTGGCTGATAACTACCGTGTTTGATGGAGGAGCAATAATGGTTTAGTGGTTCTCACAGGTAAGCCACGGTAGCCTTGTCCGTTTCTTAGTCATTAATGTGCGACTTTAACCTCATGACACAGGGACCAGTGGCTTATTTCTACACTTTTGGTAATGCACTATATTGACAAAAATTAGGGGACGGTGTGAAAAAAGCTGTGTCAAAATATCATACTGATACAACTGTTCGTTAATAAGTTATTCCCGAAAAA
This sequence comes from Paralithodes platypus, assembly GCA_032716605.1. Lineage (NCBI taxonomy): Eukaryota > Metazoa > Arthropoda > Malacostraca > Decapoda > Lithodidae > Paralithodes > Paralithodes platypus. Next base: position 43,162,255 of record CM064519.1, read on the forward strand.
CGATGCCACGCGGCCTCTGAAACCCATAGTAGTTGAGTTGTGGCATCTTTGCTCACCAGGGTAAGAGTTCCCGAGTCGAGGCTCTAGACTAGTGAGGGTGTTCTCTGGGTCCGGGTTGACCCGCGTGGTGTACAGTTCCGAGTCGGGTAAAGAATTTACTCTTTCCGGTTCCAATTATGTACCTGAGTGATTTAATATGTAACTTTTCGAGTCAAAGCTCCAGCTAACTCTTTATATTGCATTAAAATTACTGGCTCAAGGTCCCAGCATATCACTCAGGATTTTGGAGACTCTGGTGTCCGGGTAGAGAACTCTGGCCCCCCAGGTACGCAGTGCCTTGGGCGACGAAGTTTTGGTGCAGAGTAGTCTTTTCTCCCGGTTGGCAGGGCCTCGAGTCCCGAATACACAGTTTTCCGGGTCGTTGTCCAGTGCCTCCGGGCTCCAACAGTATATCATGTTGTTATTGTCACAATGAATTATGAATATGAGAAAACTGGCCGGGTTGGAACAAAGTTCTGATATCTCCTTGTTAGTTTAGTAATCTCATGATAAAAAGCAATTGCTTGACACGTAGGCGGTATCACAATTGTAACAACCCCCCACCCCTCCCCCTATTAATTATGATACATTTTTACATTATCCATATGCACCATTGATTTCTGGTATGGATTTCAAGCAGAGTGGTGCTTCCCGACAGTGAGGTGCCTCTCCAGTCGTCCCTGGTATCTGCCGGGAGAGCGCCGTGTGTACCAGGCTACCCAGGGAGTGAGGTCCTGGCCACCTTTCACCCCGTTGGACTCTTCACCCAGCTGTTTCTTATTGCGGGTGAGTGTGCCTTTATTTTGCTTATTATTGTCAGTCATTCAGTTGCAGACAATTTACGTAAGTTCCGGGTGTTTACTTATTTATTATTAGTTATGTTTCACTCCTGTGATTCTTCCGCCTTGGTTGATTCTACAGGTTCTGTGTGGTCTTTGGTAAAAGGAGACTGCGGGCCAGTGTGGAGCATCTGCCCGCCTCGGACCTATTCATCAGTTTCTCAACACTGGGACCCTCTTCGTCCAAGCTGGCTCGTCTGGTCCCTCGAGAAATGTCGTCCCCGGTTGAGATAGTACTTTGCTCCCAGAAAGACTGCGAGAATCTTCCTATTACTGCCCATACTCAGTGTGCCTACCATATCAACCTTCTGGAATCCGAAAGTGTGTGAGCGTTGCTTACATTATCTACAGTGTAACCATGACTCTAAGACCTTTTTGTCAGCAACCATGTGTAAACAAGTTTTGTTATCAGTCTGGGCCTCTGTTAAGTCGTACATTTCTAAAACTTTAATGAAAACTCCAGTTGTTTATAAGCCAAAGTTTGTTGAGTTCTTAAATATTAATTTGTCTAAGTCATAACGCTGTACCACGCCTTCTGTTTCTAAACCTCCTGGATCTAGTAAGAAAAGGTCCCGTTCTGTTAGTCCTAAACATGGTAAAATATCTAGGAAGGCTAGCTCCAGAGAGAAGAGTGAGTCTTCTACTAGGAAATCATCTTTTAGTTGTACAGACACTATTGTAACTGACCCTAGCCCTATCAACTCTCCTCCCCCAGAAGTATTGACAGTCCAGTCTAGTCCTCCTCATATCTCTCTGGAGCAGCTACAAGCTTCCTTGGATGCTCATTTTGATACTAAACCTGTATTACTCCACAATAGTCCTTGTCTCCATCCTGAACTCATTACGACGACAGTCCAAGCCTAGATCCACAGGCCCCAAGAGTATTTCCTAGTACAACATAATGTGCAACCTATTTTGCCAGTTCGTGTAGAAGCTAAACTACAGGCGCCTGACCTCTTTGGCTTCGACTCCCAGGGTACTGAGCTAGAGGAATATAGTATTGGGGATACATTTACTGAAGGTGATACAGTTTGAGGGTGTTTTAGGTGATGATAATTAATTTTATGTAGAGACGGAGGAATCAGCTGCTGAGCTGTCATTTTCATTAGACCCAGGTGAGGGTTCCTCTTTTAGTCACCAAGATACGGCCCCTCCACTTCCTGCAGTAGCCGATCCCTCCACTGAGTTCTTGTCTATGTTGAACCAATTTATATCTGATCTGCTAAGCTCTTTTGATAGTAAACTTGCATGTGTCATTCAAGCGATAGAAGAGTTACAAGGTAAATCTACCATTTCTGCAACATTGTAACCTCCTGTAGTATATCCTATACCCCTCTTACATGTACCTGCATAGACACGACGTCCCACACCGGCCTTAGAGACTCCTACTCCAGTCTTGCCTCAGGTGTCTCAGCTTACTAGCCCTATGTTTATTTCGAATATAAAGCTCCCTTCCATTGAACAGAAGCCAGATGTTCTTAACCTTTAACCCGTACTGTACCGTAGGATACAGTAATAAAAGTCCCCAGCAGTCCCAAGCAATATGGCAAAAATGGCAGGAGAGACAACCTATCCACCTCCAAAGATGAGGCAACACTGGCTCTGTCACCTCTCAGTGGGTCTCATATAAGCTGACAAGTATTGCCAACACAGAAGCAGTGCTCAAAAGGTCATGGTGACTGGTACAGCCTTGTACAGGCAGTTACAAGGAAGGACATTACTGATGGATATATACGTCGCTGGGACTGGGGAGTTACTTATCTACTGACGTATATAAACGGCGCTGGGATTGGAGGGGTTAAACGGCGAAGCTATGGTATTTGAAAGTGCCTGCCAGGCGAACGTATTGAGGCTCATTCCTGATGAAAACCTGTCATTAACCTATAAATATCGTTATTACTTATTCATATGCCCTTATTTTACGTTTAATATGAAGATATTAATATGTAATAGCAATAAAACAAGTGGGAATAGTATTTGGGGGGTGAAAAAAACGAAGTGTTGCCGACCGGTTCATTCATGTTAGGAGAGCCAGCGCGGCGCACACCCTCTCCCTCTCACTTATCGATCAATACTGATGCCTTGCAAGTGAAGTCTCTCTCTTGCTACGATCTCTATATGCCTCCCCTTCGACCTTGGAACCGGGTGGGGGATATTGGTGTGGAAAATAAACCGATAAACAAGGGAATTGGATGAAAAATAGGTGATAATTGAAGGGGAGGGGTGGGGGGAAAGGGGGATTTGGACACATGTGGAGGAGTTATAGTAGATATGGAGGAGAACTATCTCACTTAATCACATATGTCTTTGTTTTGAGTGTCACTGGGGTCTTTTCAAAGGATTTTCTTAGGCCTTGGATCTTAACCCCCTCCGACTCATATGACACTAGTGCGTCATATGAACGTATCTTAATATCTCTCTAATAAGTTATATGACGCTCTAGCGTCATTTAGGCCTCAGTAAGTTAGGTAAGTTAGATCAGAATCTGTCGAATGGTGGCAACCCCAAGTTCCTCCGACTTCTAACGGTCCCTCAGTGAGATTTTGACTGTTGTGGGGATAATACCGTGTGTTCCGCCTCCTCGTCAGTAAGTTAACTATTTCAGTCTGAGGGGGTTAAGAGTCCCATCGCCTTCGCCCAGTAAAACCTCTTAAGAGTCTCGGCGCTGTTCCCGGGTTAAACAACCGCTCCCTTTGTTGTATGGGCCTCCTCGGTATTGGAAGCCTATCCCCTTTTCTACTCCACCACTAGCAGATACGGGTAACCCAGACTTCGTTCCGGTTCCACCCGAGTGGGTTATTGAGATTAACCCGGGAACTGCGGGGAGACTCTTAAGAGTTCCCCCGGCGGACTGCGGGGAGACTCTTAAGAGTCAGAGAAAAAAAATATCAACTTTTGACATCGAAAAAAAAAAAAAAAAAAAAAAAAAAAAAAAAAAAAAAAATGGCCCCTGGGCCATGCAAAATCTCAGTCCTCTACCTCCCCTCCTTCCCCACTTTCCTCCTCTCCTTCAGTTGTCACCTATTTTCCCTGTTATTCCCTTATTCTGAGGTATATTTTCGTGCTAACATTAGAAATCCGGTTGCAGGGTGTGGTCATCACTGATAGCAAGCGAATGCAAGAGAGAGAGAGAGAGTATCGATCGACTGTGCCTCAGTGGCCTTGGGGGAAATTGGCGGGAAAGCAGCTTGCCTCACCCATACATTATACAACTCGCGGGCTATATCTCCGATTTTGACCATCCAAACGCTGTTTTCACTCGTTTGATTGTTGTTTCAGGTTAATACCTTTATAATCAACCCATAATAGGCACATATGGATAAGTATTAATGCTATTAATGGTACAATGAATATTTTAGTGACGGAAACACCTCAAATACATGCGCACAGGGAGAGGTGTCTAATTACCCCTATGCGCACTTCAGAGGTTAATGAGCACAGACAGCTATGAGCTACGGATGCGGATGGCCAGATTCTTGATGTCACTTGTCACTATTAAACCCTTTCCTTCGGCCAAGAAGACAATGTTTTTTTTTTTTTTGTTTTTTTTTTTATACCAACTTCTTCCTCTCGGGCATAGGCTGAGAGCCTGTACATTCAACCGTACATTGAACGGCGAAGCCCGTGAGGTCTCGTTCCAGTCTAGGGAGTGAGACATGTGAAGCACTTTGGGATACAACCAGCCCCCGATATCTTGCCTTCCCAAGATGCACGGTTGCCCACCCACGGCTCGAAGCAGCCACATCTCTGAAGCTGCTTTGCTCCAGTGCTTCACTGTCTCACCACCTAGACTCGGACCCTCACTCCCAGAACTCTCTTTACATATACCCTGACACCAGCTTCCTTGAGGCAAACAGTTCAAGCCATGGTCAAACTTTACCAAGGCTGCCGGGCACAATGCTATAAAACCTTTAACTATCCTTTGTAATTCCACTGGCTGTACGGCTCACTTAAATGAGTTGAATAACCCAATGCTGGAGGTCTCCGGGCTTGGGCATGGTCCTCCGTGTGTTGAGTGAGCCAAAGAAGCCTAAAAGTTTGCTTTCACTTGCCTAGATACTACTCCCCATATGCTACCTCCTGAGGAACGTTCGTTTGCTTTACTTTATGTTTTTAAGGCTGAATCTCTCTCCTCTGAATTTTGGGAATTATTACGTGGTCCCAAAATAGTATGTAGAACATCTTCAGAAGTTCTTTTGACTGCTCCCACACAGACTATGATAGATAAGGATTTCCATCTCTGACAGAAGGCTCACACCCTACTTTCTCACTTTATTGTACAACGACAACTAACACATGCTATGCGAGATGTGGCAAATTCTATTCAAGATCACCACTCCCGAGCTGCTTTACATTTCATTAGACGGGCAGCATTTACTAATTCACTCATGATCGCAGGTGATGTTAGGCTTGCCATTTTTGAGGCAACCAAGGCAAGGCAGGACCTCAGAGTCCATCTCACTAAGAATTTCCCCAAAGAATTGGCGACTAGAGTCCTCCATTCTCCTCTTTTTACCAGCAGACTAATCTCTCCTTACATTCGGCGAGAGGTCCATGCTCTCCTCATGCGACCTGAGATGGGTTCCCATTAGGCAAGCATTAATTTACAAACAGAAACAATTCAAACAGTTTCGTGCCAAAACACCTGCCCAGCGAGGCAAATTCTGAGGCTCACATTCTTTCACTCCACACCAGTTTACACCTCAGATTTCCTTTCATTCCCAATGAGGAGGATTCTCTAGTAGAGGCCCTGACCAGCCCTGGGGTATTGGAACAACACGTCAGGACAGATTTCAGACTTCTTCCTCCTTCCCCCACACACAACATCAGAAACAACAATCTCTACACCAATCTCAACACCACAGACAACAGCAGTTTAGGTAGCAGTCCTATCAGCAACAACGTCAGCTGTGAGGACAACACTAACCTCAGCCAAGCAGTCTTTTCAGTCGTCCTAACAAAACTGACTTTCTAGGAGTCGTTAGCCAAAGAACTAACTAACGATTCACCCTACAGGTCATTTCAGGAACAACTATTTAAGGTGGACGTTGATCTACCTGTTCCCACCTCCAGACACAACACTCATGTGCCGAGTAATTACCTCTCTCCGACATGTGACGCGATGTTGAGCCTATTGGGGATACTTTAAAGCCTTTGTTACCATCAGGGGTATTTAGAAACCTTTTGTTTAGTTACTTCAACCGCTGCAGTTGTCTTTGAGTTAGCTGTGGGCAGAAAACTAATTTTGGAGAGATAAATATAAGAGAGAGAGAACTCTATTTCTTATTGCTAATCTGGCAACCTCTGCATCATAAATGCGTGAAAGGGTTAATTGCCTGAGAACATTCAGAGGTCATGTCACACTTGTAGCTCACATTTGGCCTATGCAGGTGTGGTTCAGTCAACTGTCACAGTGGTGCAGCAACCCCTATCCTCCGCACCTCTCACAATTCCACTTGGACTCAATTGGCAAGCTTCAGACCTCTCTAAATTTTGCATTTTGGACATTCTCAAATCCAATTGGCTCCCATCCTATGATCTAAGTGATCCAAATTAAAGAGACAATACATTGGAAACGGTTTACTACTTGGGTCGTAGAATCTAACCAGTAAGTACCCTCGGCTGGCTTGATTCTCAAATATTTAGATTACCTTTTTTATCACAAAAAACTAGCGGTCAATACTTTATACAGTAATCTGCCTGCAATTGAAGAACCTTTTTTGGCCTTAACCGGTCTCAGCTTACCTCAGAAAGATGAGATTGGTTTTATTAAAGCTTGTTTCAAACTTAGGGTCCCTAATAGACAACTGCTTCCTCAATGGTCTATTACCAAAGTCCTTAGTCTTTTACAATCTAGGCCCTCCTCTGTTCGTCCTACCATGGAGAGGTGACTAAAAAAGTGTGTATTTTAAATTTCACTGGTTACTGGGTTTCTGAATTAGCAGTACTGAATTGGTTTCTGAATTAGCAGCAATGGCGAGATCTCCAAATTGTCTTAGATTCTCTTCAAATAATGATTCTGTACACTTTGCACCTGCTCCTGATTTTATTACTAAGATTGAATACCAAGATCATGTCCTTACACCATTTACAATACCTGCTCTTAGGAAGGGTAGAACACATCATGCCTTATGTTATGTACAGTCTTTGTATTTATACACTAAGGCTATTATCCCTAGGAATAAGTCTTATTTCTGAGTCTCCCTCGATGGGCCGACTAGGATGGGTAAGAAGCAGTTATCTTCCATCATAGTGGATGTTATTAAAGAAGCTGAGCTTCAAGTCGTGGATTGTGCTCATGATGTCCATAAATGAGCTACTACAATTCGTTTCTTAAATAATTTTTCAGTTGACGACATCACCGAAACAGGACCATGGTCGTCACATAATATTTTCTTGACCCAGTACCTGTCGGTCCATCTAGAGAGACCCCAACTACCATGTATAGCTTCATGATATAAACATACTCCTTGAGTTGTTGAAAGGTATACATTTTCACATTATAAGTAGAATAAGGAACTTTGGTTTATCTCTTCCTCTCTCTTTATTTGGTACAAGTCTGTAAATAATTTGTTGTACAACAGTAAGTTAGCTTTACAAAGTAGAGGCTCCTGCTGTACTTCTTACTTGAAGATGGGGGGGGGGGGGCCTGTCCAGTCAGGGTATGGCAACATCAACCCTGTAAAGTAAAATATATTAGGTTATATGTGCTGCAACAAAATATTTTTTAATAAGGTATAATCTATAAGGAATTTAATTTCAAGTATATGGGCATTCAAAGAGATAGCTTACATTGCTTTGTGATATTTTACTAACTACAAGAGTATCATGGATTGCATATTAATCTTAATATTTAGTGTACTATGATAGTTATTCAGGGCAATAATATATATTCTTATATGTTATGTCTTTTCCTATAAGTACCCCAATAGTACCCGCCTTATAACTTTCTATGCTCTTCTAAAAAAATAGTTTGAAGACTTTAGCTGTTTTTTGCTACCTCCTCTTGTCCATTGTTTTTATGATGTTAAGCATATAAATGTCCCTCCACCGGTCGTGGTATTCTAGGTTCTCACGTCATTGACGGAGAGAATCACTGATACTACAATCATAATTATAAGGAAATACTACATATCGGCTCTCACGTCACTGACTACGGAACCACTGCTAAATATTAGGTTTTCCTTCCTTCCCTTCGGGTTGCCAAACCCATATTCTTTAATATGGAATAAGTTTTGTAGCCCTATCTTCCTAGTCTCCCTACGATGTTCCTGTAAACTGGAGACCAGAATTAAGCAAACTATTCTAGAAGGGCTTGTTTTAGAGCATTATAGAAGAAGAAAATTGATTTTGTTGTCCATTATTTGAACTACCTCGTAATATAGTCCAATAGTTTCTGGATATACTTTACCCTTCCATACTGTGCATGGAAAACCTTAAGTAATGCTAATCGGAACACCCAAACACTTTACTAAGTTAGTCACTTCTTGATTCTTTCCCAATTATGAGTAGTCTTACTTGAGTTTTACTTGAACGATATGCATCCCGTTATTATTCTCTAAGTTTAGTGACATATGCCATATCTGAAGCCATTCACTCAATTCAATTAGATCCATTCTGAATGGTTCTATTATTTGATAATGTTTACATATACTTCTAAGTTTTATGTCCTCTGCAAACTTGGAGATCATATTCAGCAAGCAAATGTCGATGTCACTGACATATATGATAAATAGCAGTGGCCAAGAAATGGATCCCTGTGACAGGAGTCCTTTCCAAAGAAACATCATTGATCACAACACATTACTGGCTACCTGTTAGCCAGCATTCTATCAAATTAGTGATCTCTTCATTGATGGCAAGTGCACACACTCTTAACATTAAGACAATTTTGAAATTATAAGTAACTTTTCTTATCATTCTGCTCCTGTCATACTTACTTAACATTTCATGCAAATGTTTCAGCAAGGTGTTAGTGCACGATCATGCACTACCAACTGCACTATTGATCGGTGTCATTTAAATCTGTAACATTTGGATTTCCAGGAAACATAATACGATTGCTACTAGTAATCCTTCTAACAGATTAAATGTAATAGATGTCAGGCAACAAAACAATACTTTTTGGGACAGTTGTAATCCCCAACCTTAAAGATTAGAGTCACTCTGGCCAGCTTCCAGCCTTCAGGGACCTCTCCAGCTTTTATTGATTTATTGAAGATCGCCGGTAAGAAAGGTACCACTTAATCTCATACTTCTTCTTGCAAGACTCGGGAAGAAAGCCATCAGAGCGAGTCCAACGGAGTCTATTTTATTTATCGATTATTTGTATTACCTCTTCTTGTGTATATATAATGATTGTAAATTCTTCACACTCACGAAGTAATCCTGGATTTAGTATGTCACTGGTATCTTCATTTGTAAATATTGACACAATATAATTATGAAAAAAGTCAGATATTTCACTGTCAGAGGCTTGTAGTTGGCCATTTTGGAAGTACTGTGCTACTTCTGAAAAGATTCCTACTGTTCACTTAGATGAAGTACTCTCCCAGACACTTTTTGTAGAAACTTGCAACACTGACTTATTTATTATTATATGCTTCTTTTATAAAAAAAATTGAGGAAGTTAAGATATATTTAATACTGGCATATTGTTGTGAACCAATTTGTTTGAGGTGTGCCTAATATGATAAGTTGGCAGTAGAGCTTGTCGTTTCATAAACTGTTCTATGGATAAGTACCAAATGACATGTTGTTGTTGTTGTTGTTGTTATTGTTCCCCAAGCCGCCTGGCCGAACAGCCCCAAGGCCCCAAGCAAGGCCAAGGCCATAACCGGGCGCCCCCACAGAACCCTCCCTGCCGACCACAATAAAGCCTGGGTGACCGAAGCCACTCCATGGCGGGGAGCTGAGGAGGGTGCGGAAACGTCCGGGAAACCAAAGCCCCACCCAGGGCCCTGTGCCCATCAGCAATTATGAAGAGAAAGTTGAGGGGCAAAGGAAAAATGTGACGCTTTGGCTTCCAATTTTGGTAGATTGGGAGGTCAATCCACGGAAGAGACGCCGTCACTTGAGATCTAGAAAATATATAAGTAAAAGGAACAGTCAGAGTAAGCTATGGGTATGGCAGAGATCGCTCAGTTCTCACTCTGATAGACCAGCCCATCACCACATGACTAGAACCCAATCCTCTCGGCATCAGCTAGGAAAGGACCTAGAAAGCCGCCTTTGGCGGGGGGATAGCTCCCCTATTTCAACCGCTTTCGGGGTTGGGCACCCGCCAAATGTCATTGAAATTCTTACCTTCCGATCTGATCTGGGATTACCTTTACTGACATCCTTAAGCTTTTGTTTGACAAATAATTAGTTTCCAACTCTGAGAACTGTGGTAACTCCTGCAAGATGTGCGAAGAGAGAACTCAATATAATTGTTTTTACTACTTCTTAGTGATTTACCAATAAATAATCTAGTTGGCTCATTCATTCACTCAGTCAAAAAGTTATAATTTGCAAAATCAACAAGATCCTTGTTATTCAACATCGTCAGTGTTTGTCTTTATAATTTAACAGGCAATTAATGTAACCTAAAATCACAATGCCTTTTCCAGTGATGATACCATTACCAGAGGCGCGTTTGGTGTCTTTGTGGAGCTCCCTAGTTCTTCCAATTTTTCAAAAGTTTCTGAGTTCCTGAGGTTGATACTTAATCTATTACGCTAATTCTTTGTTAACTATCAGATCATTCCCTACATGAAGTGAATTCTCAAAATGAGCTTGAAAATATTATTTTTCTATGCATATGAGGAGGCAAAAGGCAGGTTGCCTGTAACAAGTATCTCCCCCAAATCCAAAAGAGTGAAAGAGAGCCAAATTTAAGGGACGTTGGGGGTCAAAGTGCCAGGACACACAATATTTGAAACAGTCTAAGTAATAGGATGTAGGAAAGATTGATTGAGGGAGAGAGTTCGAGTTCACTTGTTGAGTAGAAGAAAGACTGACAAAATTTTATATTTCTTGAGTTGGAGAGCTGGACAGAGTAGGAGTGGGACTGTATTGAAAGGCGGGTGCCTCGCACTCCCGCCAAGGGAGGGGGTATGCATTGAGAGAGCTCTGAAGAACGCTGGCTTTTTTATAACAGCTCAGGGTTCAGCTACTAAGGTTAAGAATCCGAAGTGAGTAGGGGTTTTCTATTTTTGTTTTCTGTTGGATTATCAGCTTCTTACTCTCTGATGGACTAAGCTTTCTTCCAAGAGACTTCACACAGGAAGGTAATCACTGATTATATAATTTGTTCTCGGTTTGGTGGTCACATTGCTGCTTGTTCTCAACTAGTTTAAAAAGCTGATGATTTAGAAAATATCGAAGATAGGTTTCACTGCTGTTGCTTAGGTGTACTCGGTCATGAATATAGAGGTTATAATTCCTATCAAAGACTACCCCTGTCGGAGATCATAGATTTGCTAAACTAGAGTTTTCAGCCCCTTTCACACAGTCGTCCCGACATTCCCAGACCGCCAGGAAACCGGCATCCCCATGCTGTTTGGTCAACAGTTGTGCGTTGTCTGTCAGCGAGTCCGGGCACGGTCCTGTGTTCCGTGTTTCCGGTATGTGGTCGTCCTATGCCATTGTCGTCCGGTATGTGGTCGTCCCACGCCATTGTTGTCAATCCAATTTTGCTCATCGGGAGTGTCGGACCAGCTGTGTGAAAGGGGCTCTAGGCCGTTGATTACCACAACCCAGAACAAAAAAAATACGAGAGGCCATTTTGCAAAATCACCAATAATCTTCTCAGCTATTTTGTATAATATTGTAATTGGTGATAGGTATTGTTTATATATTTGTGGTATACTGGTTACTTTTCATTTAATGTTATATGGACCATTACCTCGCTACTCATGCTAAATGGAAACTGCAAGTTATTGTTAGATCGTCTAATGTATTTAGGAATTTCCTTTTCAAATTTAAAGTACTAAAATGTACACTTTTGGACCACTGATAATGAAAATGAGGCTTGGCAAGAACGATATACTATGCATAAACAAAGTTAGAGTTACTTAACGGTCTCCCTTAAGGCCCCGTCAACACATTCACGACTTGGCCAACAAGATGGCACGAAAAGCGTTTCTTGTTGAAGTCTCCATACCTTTCGTTACATCTTGCCACGTGTCACAGTGCCTCTTGTTATCTCGTGAAAGGCTACGCAATTTTAAGGGGTCCGCTAAAATTTCGTAGCGTCTCGTGACCTGACCTTTTATCGTAGTATGTCATTATGAATACGTTACAAGTTTGTATACTACGGTGTGGCGTTGTTGTGCAGTCGCAAAATGTTGTGGTAAAGTCACGAGACGTCACACCGAAAAATTACTTTGCCAATTTACTACGAGAACAGCTTGTAGTCATCAGGTACAGTCACGTAACGCCATCGAATACTAAGAAAGCACACTGACAACATCTCGAAATTACATCGACTTTTCGGCACACACAGACGACTTTTTACAGCTGATCACCAAATTGTCCACGTGTTTTGAAAGTAATGGTTATTTTTCTCCAAAATGGCATGAATATTGTCCCAGTACTATTCATTTCTCACTCATATCCTGCATACATGCCCAAATATTCCACGTGTTCTTTAACACTCAAGCCGCGGGGCCCGACATATGTCGGGCCAGAGAACCATGGTCACCCCTGCGGGGCGCGACATTTGTCGGAAGGGATATTGAGCACATTATCGGCTCTGAGAGAGAGTCCTAGCGTTGGGAGGACAATAGGCGGGCTCTGACCGCTCGGCACAGACCCAGTGCCACGATTGAGCTCCCCACCACAACATTCCACATGCACGGCCTCGCGAGACCAGGAAAAAACTCGGGAAATTACTGTATTATAGGGTTTTTCCCCTCGTGTTGCATGATCGTTGCAAGAGAACCCGTGGTCGTACAAGGGTGATATAGGTGTCATTGGAAAGCTCTATTATCGCCCTTTTCACGGCTACATAATTGTATTAAGCTGTGGCTCTTGTTTATGCATGAAAAAGAGCATGGAATGAAGCTCGTTTAGGGTAAATATGCCCGCCTGCCAGGTAGTAGAAGTTACAAACATCCCCGTTGGACAGGGCTTAAGTAATGGTAAAATTTCTCCAAAATGGCATGCATTTAGTCACAGTATTATTACTTTATTATCCATTTCCTGTATCCATGCCCAAATATTCCACGTGTTCTTAAAGTAATGGTACCGTTAATATTTCTCTAAAATGGCATGAATTAGTCCCAGTACTATTAATTTTCTCCACCCATGTCCTGCATCCATGCCCAAATTGTCCACGTGTGTTTAAAGTACACAAGAACATAAGAACACGGGAGTCTGCAGAGAGCCGACTGGGCCACACACGGCAGATCCCTTTCACACTCAACCCATCTTGTCCATGTACCTATCTAATTTTAAATTAAAGCTCTTTATCATTCTTGATCCCACTACAGCACTCGGTAGCCTATTCTACTTATCTAAAAGTCTGTTACCAATCGAAATATATCACACAAATTTCATTTGTTCACGTGTTTTGAAAGTAATGGTTATATTTTTTTCCAAAATGGCATTAATTTAGTCCCAGTACTATTATTTGCTCACCCATTTCCTGCATCCATGCCCAAATATTCCACGTGCTCTTAAAGTAATGGTAATATTTCTCCAAAAGGGGATGAATTTAGTCCCAGTACTATTCAAATTAGATAAAATTTGTTTTAGAAAAGGCATAGGCAAATATTGGTTTGGTAACAGAGTTGTAAATATGTAGAATATGCTACCAAGTGTTATAGCGGAATAACACAAAATTATAGAGCTTTAAGATATATTTAGATAGGGATATGGACGAGATGGGTTGGGGGTGAAAGGGATATGCCGTGTGTGGGCCACTCAGCTCTAATGCAGACAAAATTTAAAGTTTCAATTCTTAGGGTTCGGAACCACTTTCGCGTTCCCTTGCCCCTTTCTCTGTCTCGTCTAGTAGGTAAATTAGGAGGATTCCTAGCTCCCGCCACTTAAGTAGGAGAGACACAGACGCACACACACACAAACACATATAATCTTATATAGCTAGTTTAACCCCTCCAGCAGTAGGACATCAGTTTACCTTTTATTATGGATGAAGTTAGACAATGTTATGCAGTTTAATTAAGAAGGACTTACTTCATTCTGAGTATTAAATGAGATCGTATTTACACATATAAATCCCAGAGGTAAAGAAAATTGTCCAATGGTAACCAAGAATAAAATGTTTATGCAGTGTGGCTTATGGGCGCAGTCTTGTCACGAGACCTGTACGGTATCTGCATGTAACGATCACAAAATGTACTGGTTACTTTGTAAGTAGGTGTGAATTTTGTGTGGTTCGAACTCTTATCGCCCCCTAATCCTGTGTTAATCAGGATGGCTCGTATATCCTACGAGGTATTCTCGGTTTGCGTACGCATATGATAATAATCAGTACGAGAAGATCTCGTGATGGAAGTCACCGACATTGCCACAACATTCGTTTCGTGTCATGTCGTGCTCCAAATCGTGAATGTGAGCCGGGGCCTTTACCTCTCTCAAAACAGGATTGAAAGCCTTTTAAGATATCTCTACATTAATGATTTTACGAAAATATTGGATAACAGAATCCCTTGTGCCTCTGAACATAGTATATATGCTCAGGATGTTTCATTTATACTATTCATTATACTAAGAATTATCACAAAATTAAATTAGGTATTATATTTACCTGACACCGTGAATACATATGAATGGAGATAATTGGTAGCTATGCATAACTCCGGTGTTCCTCCGGGCTCTGTCCTATCTCCCATTCTCTTTCTAATTTCCATATATGATCTTCTCAACTGTACCTCCAGTCCCATCCATTCATACGCAGACAGACGACTCTACCTTACACTACTCAATTAGTTTTCCTGAACGCCCCAGCCAGCAATCCCTTAAAAACAAACGTAATGAAGCCATGCAACACTTATCTTCTGATCTAACTACTATTTCCAGTTGGGGCAGAGAGAAACCTTGCTGTCTTTAATGCTTCCAAAACCCAGTTACTTCATCTTACTACCCGTCCGGAACTCCCAGATGACTATCCCTTACACTTCAACAATACAAAAATAAATCTTTCATCTTCTCTCAATATTATCGGTGTCTCTTTTTCTTCTGCTCTCACTTGGAAGGACCATATTACCAGTCTTGCTAAGGCAGCCTCCCAGAAGCTGGGTGTGCTCAACCGCCTCAAAGGGTTCTTTACCCCTGCACAGCTTCTTGCTCTGTACAGGGGCACAGTGCGTCCTTGTATTGAGTATTGTTCAAATGTGTGGGGAGGATCCTCCCACACTGCACTCCTAGACAAAGTAGAAAGGAAAGCCTTATGTTGTATCATTAACTCCCGTCCACTCACCAACTCTCTGTAATCTCTCTCTCTTTGCCGCAATGTTGCATCTCTCTCGCTATTCTATCGCTACTACAATAATCAATGTTCATCAGAGATTTCCCTCTGTATACCACCTCCTCTATGTAGGGTACGTAGTACCCATCTTGCAAAACAATCCCACCCCTACTCTGTGTAACTCTCCAACCCAAGAGTGAAACATTATTCTTAGTCTTTCTTCTATTCAACTGCTGAGCTCTGGAACTCACTCCTAGAATCAGTCTTTCCCTCTTCCTATGACTTTAATTGCTTCAAACTCCGTCTGTCCAGACATTTTGGCTCGAGCGTCCCTTGATATAGGCCATGTCACTCTTTCAACTCTGGGGGAGGCACTCGATACAGGCAGTTCTGCATTTTGTCTCCCTCACTCACATAGAAAAAAAATAAAAAAGCCTCTTCACATCGTTACTGCTTCTGGAATGGCTATTCTACTGTAGATTGGCGTGATCAGCATTTAAACCACTGAACATGGCAAGTATGTAATATTAACAATAGCCAATACCTGTTTGGGTATTTTGCAAAATAACCAACATGATTAACGTCGATTTTGCAAAATCGCCTAACTATCTATCTATGCTGTATATATATAATGTATACAAAGGAAAACCATAGGAATGTAGGGTAGCCATACATGAAATAATATGTGATAATATACACACATATGTATATACTCATGAACTGCCAAGACACATGCAGTAACTTAGACATCTAGCAATCTGCAAAAAGCATGATATACCTCTATATTAAAATTTGTTATAGTTACTTATAGAAACAAGCAAACAAGTTTGTACTGCAAACAATTAAGGAAATACACATGCTGTATTGTAATGGAAAATACATATAAAGTACATTTTGGAAGTCACTTTGATCCCTGCCACGAGTACAAACTCTTCACAAGCAGTCGAGTAAACACAAGCAGTTAACAGCACAAGTGGTTGACTCCACTTCTTTTATCCTCTCTCAGGTCAAAACCATGTTTGTAAATACTTCAAATATCTTTCAAATATCCCTCACTAGTCGGTCCTAATTGAGTGATCGCTTTGTGTTGCTTGTTTACTTTATATCTTCATTTCTCGATGTGTGTTTTCAATTTTCCCCCCTTTTTAACAGCCTGAAACGCAATTGGTTTTCCCTATATATTACATTTGTGTGTTGTTATTACTGCTGATTGTGATACTCTTTGGTTGATCGACGTTGTTAATCTCTCAAACCCATATCAGTTTGATTATATCATTTGTACAGTATATTTTTCTCGAAAACAATGCTGCATATTATGAACTCACAACGTTGAGCTCTCCATTTATAGACTAAATATTATTATTATATCTATTTCCATACCTACAATTTTAACAATTATACTTCATTGAATTAGGCCAGCCAACTAAATTACTCCAGTGAGCCTCTGCATGATTATATACCTTCCTATTATATATATATATATATATATATATATATATATATATATATATATATATATATATATTATATATACTTTTATATATATATATATATATATATATATATATATATATATATAAATATATATATATATATATATATATATATATATATATATATATATATATATATATATATATATATATATATATATATATAATATATAAACCACAGCATCTACTACTTTAGATATTGGCCGCAATGCCTTGTAGAGTCACATACAGTCAGTACGAGAGTCCATGCTTTATTCCACTCCACCACGGCGTGATAGGACCTATGCAACCCTGTTCTATTTATTTTCCCCATCTCCTAAATATAAATAGAAAATAGTTAAGTAGGTTTTATCACGCCATGGTGGAGTAGGTTAGAGCATGGACTTTCGTCCTGACTTTCCGTGGTTCGATCTTGAATTAGAACAGAAATATACATGCATGTAACTCACATGTTTTTTGTTTGATATACTTCATATTAATGTAGCTCTACTGCATGCCTGGCTAAGAATAAAATATGATACATTCAACAAGTTGAGTGGGCCTAGTTGTAAAAATCCCTTGTATGTGTTCTCTAATAAATGGGTCCTACGACTTGATATGAAATTAAATATTGCCTTCAAGTGGGATGTCGCCACCATCTCCTAATTATATATAATAGTATGTATATGTATGTGTATACTCAGGCACATACCCCATAGTTGGGGCCAAAGTCAAAGGACGTTCGAGCCAAAATGCCTGGTTACACGGAGTTTGAAGCAATTTAAGTCATAGGAAGAGGGAAAGACTGATTCTGGGAGAAAGTTCCAGAGCTCAGCTGTTGAACATAAGAAAGACTGAGAGTAACGTTTCACTCTTGGGTTGGAGAGTTGCACAGAGTAGGGGTGGGATTGTGTTGCAAGACGGGTATTACGGGGCCTACGTAGATGAGGTGGTATACCTGGGGAAGCTCTGAGGAATACTGATTATTATAGTAGGGAGAATAGTGAGAGAAATGCAACATTGCGGTGGAGAGAGTTAATGAGTGGACGGGAGTTAATGATACGAAAGGCCTTCCTTTCTACCTTGTCTTGGTGGATCCTCCCCACACTTGTGAACAATATTCAATACAAGGACGCACTTGTACGCACTTACAGAGCAAGAAGGTGTGCTGGGGTAAAAAATCCCTTGAGGTGGTTAAGCACACCCAGCTTCTGGGAGGCTGCCTTAGCAAGACTGGTAACAATATTCAATACAAGGACGCAGTGTGCCCCTGTACAGAGCAAGAAGGTGTGCTGGGGTAAAAAATCCCTTGAGGCGGTTAAGCACACCCAGCTTCTGGAAGGCTGCCTTATCAAGACTGGTAATATGGTACTTCCAAGTGAGAGCAGAAGAAAAAGAGACACCAAGAATATTGAGAAAAGATGGAGGATTGATTTTTGTATTGTTGAAGTATAAGGGAAAGACCTCTGGGAGTTCCGGACGGGTAGTGACATGGAGAAGTTGGGTTTTGGAATCATTAAAGGCAACAAGGTTTTCTCTGCCCCAATTTGAAATGCTTAGGATTATTTGCACTCTCTGTGGTAATAAATATTTTGTTTCCCTGCCCTTATTTTTTGTTTTACTCGCTTTCCATTTTGTTTGTATAATGTGCTTAAGGGTTCATTGTTAGCACTATTTTTGCAAAGTATATGTAGTTTGTTTATCTCCTGCAAAGCCTTGCTAATATGTTTATATGTTAAATGCATGATTGCAACGTTTATCCCAACCAACCCAGCCCACCACTACTAGTTTTGCCGGTGCCCTTGCCATTTACTGTGTCCTTGATGGACACCCTGCCATTAATATCTCCCCTGCCAGAGACACCAAGGAAGAAGGGCCTATGTCACGCCAGAAATATAACAGTCTCACCTAACCGCTTTCATCAAAGAGAACGAAAGCAAACAGTCTCCCTTCCACAGCCAGCCAACAGAAAACGAGTCTCTGCTACCTGCCCCACCTCACATTATGCCTACAAATATTATTTCCTTGATAGAGGGTTTCACCTTTGGCCCTATCATAAGGGTCACCTCTGCCCTCGATCTTCTCCTACTGGTCAGCACAAAAAGAGGATAGAGGCCAGAATGCAGAAATTGTATGGCAGCACCTCTAACGCTTACCCAGGCTGGAAAAAAATGCGTTCACAGGTTCTCCATTGTTCTACGCTTACCCAGGGCACTGGCACAGTAATGCTTAGCCAGGTTACTGCGACACACAACACATTCACCAAGCCAGCCACCAGCCCAGCAGAAAGAAAGCGAGAACCAAGTGCCACGACTTCCAACCCTGACCACACCCGAGAAACTACGAAATGGAAGGAGGCAAGAGGAACAGGGACTACCCGAGACACATGGAAAGACTATCTTTCTGAGATAGTGAAGCATTGTACCTTCATATAGTAATGTTGTTCTCTATCTTTGAGATCCGAACAATAGGTTAACTTCAACAATACTGTTACCTTGCCTATAGCGATATGAATATATATGATATATATTGTATATAGGAGATCTCTTGATTATCAGTTCGAATCCCGGGAGGACCATATGCTTTCATTAGTTTATTCAAGTACAGTTGGTCAAAGTTCCAGCTGACCCACCCTCGCTCTGGGGCTCGCAGAATTAGCTGGCAATACTGGTGTAGTGGTGCAGGGATACCACTTGCCATTAATGTGTTACCTGTGTCTGTCCTGTATATTACTGCAAATTAGACTATGTAATGTTCACGTTGTGGAGACCAAATGCTCCTTCATTAAGGAGCCACCAATAAAACAGAAATATGTATTCTTATAAAATCGAGTAAAGTATGTTGTTGTTGTTGTTGTTGTTCCCTAAGCTGCCTGGCCGAACAGCCCCGAGTCCCTGAGGAAGGCCATGGCCACGATTGGGCTTTCCCACAGAGCTCTCATTGAGTGTAGATTGTGTTGTTGGCGTAAGTGGTTGTGTGAAATGCAGTCTTCTATGATGTGTTTAATGGTATGGGGTGCTGTGTTACATCCCGGGCAGGCGTCGACAACAGAGTCATCCAGTCTCTTCTGATAGCTCAGGAGAGCTGGATGGTGTCCGCATCTCAGCCTGGCCAGGTGGACTCTGTCCTCGCGAGGAAGGGAGGATTCGGAAGGATGGATTTCGGGAGGTCGTGCATGCAGCTGCGTGTTGTCTGTGAGTGAGTGGATGGATCGGTGAGAGATATGAGTATGGATGTGCTTCTGGAAGTTGGTTCGGGGTGGGCAGGGAGGGAGAGAGGACAATAATTGTGTGTGAAACCGTGTGCTGGGTGTTGTTTTGATATTTCTTGGTGTCTGTGGGTGTGTTGCCATGTAGTTTAGTGGGTGGTCTTGGTTCGTGGAGGCTGCTGCCAGGAATTGAGTGCCTCTCATGTCCAGATGGTCTTTGACTTTGAGGATTTTGGTTTCTTGATGTAGATGATCTGTGGGTGCAGTAGCTGTGCAGCCTGTAATGATCTTCAGGGCTTTGTTTTGAATAGTCTGTAAGGTCTTATGATGTGTTTCAGCTAGGTTAGAAGCCCAGGCTGGGCTTGCGTATTCCATCACTGATCTTATGTATTGTTTATATACTGTGGTGGTAGTTTCTTTGTTGTGTTCAAATTTTGTGTGAGCAAGTGACCTGAGGGCGTTAAGTCTGGGTGTCAGTTTCTTTTTAATGTTTGTGGTGTGCTGTTTGAATGTCATATGAGTATCATATGTTACTCCTAGGATTTTGGGTGTGTGCATATGTGTTAGGGGTGTGTTGTTTATGGTGAGTTGAGGGATGTATTCGTGTTCTCCTGTCCAACTTGTGAGCAGGGTTGCGGTGGATTTGGCTGGGGCTAGATTAAGTCTGTTTGTAGTACACCAGCCATGTAGTGTGTTGAGATAGGGTTGAAGGAGATCTGTTGCTCTTTTTGGGTCATGGTGTGTGCATGTGAGTGTTATGTCATCTGCATAGGAGGCTAAGTTTATTTGGGGCGTATTGGGTGTAGTTATATCGTGCATGTACAAATTGAAGAGTGTGGGCGATAGGACGGATCCTTGTGGGACTCCGTTTGGAAAGTTTCTGATTTTAGATGACTGACCGGCAAAAGATACGTGTGCACATCTGCCTGCTAGGAAGTTGGCCAGCCACCTTTTTGTGTTGTTGTGCATGTTTGTGTTGTAGATTTTGTTTGTTAGGTTGTGGCGGGGGATGGCATCGAAGGCTTTACTAATGTCGAGTGTGGCTAATAGTGATCTGTGTGGTGGTCTAGCTGAGTTGATGCCGTCGAAAGCTCTTTGTGTAAGGTCTGTGAGAAGAGTGTTTGTGGAGTGCAGTGGCCTAAAGCCATGTTGTGTTGGAGCTAGGGGTAGGTCAGGTGTAATTAGTTGTAATACTAGGCGTTCCATGACTTTGGAGGGGGAGCAAAGGAGTGTGATGGGGCGGTGCGAAGAGGGTAGCATGGGGTCTTTGTTGGGTTTGGGGAATGTGATGATGATACCATGCTTCCAAATGTCTGGTATTGTGTTGTGTGAATAGCTGTAGTTTGATATGTTAGTGAGTGCTTGTATGCCTTGTGGTCCCAGGTGTCTGAGGTGTATGTTGCTTATGTTGTCTAGGCCACAGGCGGGTGAGTGCTTGAGATTTTTGATGATATGCTTTGTCTGGTGATTGGTGAAGGGTGTATAGTCAGGGTCTGTGGGGAATTGTCTCTTACGTCGGATGACACGTCGGTCGTCTTTGTGAGGTTTTAGGTGGCTGACATATGAGAAGTGATTGATGAGAGTGTTTGCTTGTTGTTTACATGAAGGAGTAGAGTCTGTTGTTGTGATTGCAGCATGTGATTGTGTTGTGTTGCTGTTGGAAAGTGTGATGCTGTTTAGTGTTTTGTAGAGTTTTTTGGGGTTTGTTTTGTGATCAAGTGTTTGTAGGAAGTTATTCCAATTTAGTTTTTGTTGTTCTTGTATTTTGTTGTTAGTTTGGGTGTTGAGTGCTTGAATTTGTTGTGTGATGTCTTGTGTGTGGGGTGCTGGGGAGTGTTTCAGTATGTCGCGTTGTCTGATGAGGTTTTGAATTTCTGGTGTGAAGTTGGGGTTGTGTCTTTTTCGGTTACCTCTTGGAATGTGTTTCTTGTCAGCGTTTTGGATAGTTTTATTGAGTATGTGTACATCATTGTTGATGTTAGTGATGGGTGTACTGTTTAGAGTTGTGAAGTGTTGTTCTGTCTCATTTGTGAATGCTTCGCAGTTAGCTCTTTTATAATTGGTGTATGTGTGTTTGTGGCTAGCTGGGGTGAGTCTGGTTTTGGTGGTGATAATGATCGGGAGGTGGTCAGAGCATAAGGTTCTGACCACCCTCCAGGATGTTGTGGGGGCGAGTTCTGGGGAGCAAAAGGTGATGTCTGGAGATGATGGGTTATAGAGGGTTTGGTGAGGAATATGGGTATGTTGATGGATGTCGTTAAGGATGATGAGGTTATCGGTTTGGTTTTGTAGTACCAGCCCTCTGTCTGTATCTGTAAAGTATGTTGTGGCAGCCAGCAGGTTTTATATGCGTTGCCAATCAGTGGATATAATAACTTAAATATTTAAGCAAATCTACTAACTTTAGGTGAATGTTCGGGATCATACATAGCGATGTATGCATTTTTTTGGAGATAGGCTAACTTTCCCTTGTTTAGTATATGTTCTAACAATGATATAGCCGAAATCAGATCTACCAATCCCAATCTTTGTAAGACACACCTCCTTCCTACACCAGTATTGCCAGATAATTCTGCGAGCCCCAGAGCGAGGGTGGGTCAGCTGGAACTTTGACCAACTGTACATTGGGTTTTTAATGAATTATTAATGTTAAGAACGGGGTGTTTCTTAATGTCTATAGGTTCAGGAGCTAATGTCTAGCGAGGCCGATCCTTAGTGAACTTGGCCCCATTCATTGTTCTTTCCTCTCACTAAAACTATAGGCTTTCCATAATGCAGTTGGGTCTGAGTACATGATTAGATTGATATCCAAAATTCGAAAATGGATATTAATCGTGATTGTGTACTTAACCTTTATCTGTGTTGGTGGTGTAATGGTTTAGATGCTTATGTTCTGGGTGTAGTGTCCCGAGTTCGAATCCCGGGAGGATAATATGCTTTCATTAGTTTATTCAAGTACATTGGGGTTTGTAATGGATGATTAATGTTAAGAACGGGGTGTTCCTTAATTAAAGATATGTATTCCAACCTTACCGTAAAATCGCATTTACAGCACCACTAGAATACATAGTAGCTGCCCTCCCATGCTCCCCACTCCCCCTTACATATCTATGTCCTACCTTTTTCAGGTTCTACCTTGTTACCGAATTGTTTATTGTTGGGAAGTTGCTGAAAGATCAAGGCCCAGGTCAGGCAAACCTATAAGCCCTGTGATTGGCTGGCAGCGAACACCTCAATCTTCCAGCTGGCCATATAGGGATCCTGCGCCCACCCCGACTCCATCACCAACTGCTGCTGATAAAGAAGAATCCTGGAAAAAGGAGGAGGAAGAACAAGAAGTACTGAAGGAATTCATCAGAGAGGATGCAAAAATGCATAGTTTGGATATTAGAGATTATGCCAGACTTTATCGAAGGCTTTTGATATGTCTAGCGCAATAGAAAAAGTCTCACTGAAGTCCTGAAAAAAGGATGACCAAGAGTGAGTAAGATACGAAAGAAGATCACCATTAGAGCAGCCCTTAAGGAAACCGTACGGGCGATCTGAAAGTAGATTATGGGAAGATAAATGCCTAAGAAATTTTGAATCAAGAATAGTTTAAAAAACTTTAGAGATGCAAGAAGTGAGAGCTATTGGGCAATAGTTGAAATGTTGAGAGCTGTCACACTTCTTTGGGACAGATTGAATGAGAGCAAACTTCCAGCAAGACGAAAAGATGTTAGAGAAAAGACAGAGACAAAAGAGTTTGCCTAGGCAGGGACTCAGCACGTTTTTGAGTACAACAGGAAGGACACCATCCGGTCCGTATGCCTTCTTAGTATTAAGCCCAGAGAGGGCAGAAAGTACATCCTCAGAAGAGATTATGATATTAAGCATAAGTAAGTGAGAAAGGGGTGGAGATGGAGGAATAGCACTGGAATCATCCAAAGTGGAGTTTTTAGCGAAAGTTTGAGTGAAAAATTCAGCTTTGTCAGAGAAAAAGGTTACAGTGGTACCGTCAGAGTGGAAAAGACGAGGGAAAGACGAGGAAGTAAAGTTTTAGAGAGGTTTTTAGCGAGATGCCAGAAAGCTTAGAGTTGGGAAGTTCACAACATTTGTTATTGATGAAGGAGTTTTTGGCTAGTCGAAGAACACATTTGGCTTGATTCCGGGTAGAAACATGAGATGCATGAGATTCCGGGTAGAAACATGAGATGCATGAGATTCCGGGTAGAAACATGAGATGCATGAGATTCTTGAGTTTGAAGGTGACGGTACCCTTTGAATGCTTCCTCCTTATTGTGGGCAGCAGTAGAACAAGCTTGAGTAAACCAAGATTGCTGTGGATTAGTTTGAGAGAAACATATTAATGAAACCTTATATACTTTGACCTTGTACTCTGCCCTAGCTTTCGTCCTACTGTTATGTAAGATATACTGCACTCCTAAAAGGTTATTGACTACGGACCTATACAAATCTGTGGCCTTTTAGATACTATGTTATCATGTGTGGATGATAATGAGATCCAATGTTACCCCCATGTGTCTGTTGCTTAACATTTTGGATCAAATAGGTTCCATGAACGGAATTTATAATTTTTTGCGACTCCGAATAATTTCCGGTTATGAAATTTCAATCTAAATGGGGCAAATAGTAATCGTCAAGTATTACGCTTTCGTTCCCATGTTTTTTCTGTCTTCTAATATTTCGTATAAGTGGGTATCGTCGGCCTTGTTTTGTTTCAGTGGTCGCTACATTGTAGTTATATTGATATTCATATACTGCATTTCATATTTATTTTGACCCTCACTATTTCCACATTGATCTGCGGCAGCACCACTTCCACAGGATTTAGATCATTTGCTAAGTACATTGCGTCACTGCCTCTCGTTTTTTCATAGCTAGAACCAATCAATCAATGATTGATTACGCGCTGTGACAGCGCGTAATCAAACTCATCCTCCAATCAAACTCATCCTCCGACTCCACTCTGGGGGATTCCCCCAGGCGAGACCCCATCTGCCTGGCCCATATCAAGACTTAGTATCCTATCGCAAGATTGGTCGACTTGCCTCAGCCATGAGTTCCGTGGTCTTCCCCTAGGCCTCCTCCACTCAGGGTTGTCCTCTTTAGAGACGACCTGATGAACAGGGTTAGCATCAGGGAGGCGAACCACGTACCCATATAGCCAAAGTTGGCTATACATGAGCAAAGTCTAAATATGTTTCCGTTGTTGTTGATGTTGCTGTTCCCCAAGCTGCCTGGCCGAACAGCCCCAAAGGCCCCGAGCAAGGCCAAGGCCACAACCGAGCGCCCCCACAGAACCCTCCCTGCCGACCACAATAAAGCCTGAGTGACCGAAGCCACTCCATGGCGGGGAGCTCAGGAGGGTGAGGAAACGCCCGGGAAACCAAAGCCCCACCCAGGGCCCTGTGTCCCTCAGCAATTATGAAGAGAAAGTTGAGGGCCAAAGGAAAAATGTGACGCTTTGGCTTCCAATCTTGGTAGATTGGGAGGTCAATCCACGGAAGAGACGCCGTCACTTGAGATCTAGAAAATATATAAGTAAAAGGAACAGTCAGATTAAGCTATGGGTATGGCAGAGATCGCTCAGTTCTCACTCTGATATGTTTCCGTAATACATAATTATTATGTCAACTTTGTATTAGAATAATAGACATTTAAGTTCATCTAGTTCATTTCTGATTGAGCAGGACTTAAAGTATAATATGTTAATGTTGTTCCTCGCGGCAGTGTGTGTTTATTTAAATTTGGAGAGAGAGAGAGAGAGAGAGAGAGAGAGAGAGAGAGAGAGAGAGAGAGAGAGAGAGAGAGAGAGAGAGAGAGAGAGAAAGAGAGTGAGAGCGAGAGAGATTGATATATACATAGATAATCTATCCCATTGATGTATGTTCAATCCATATATTCCATTCCAACTTTCATATTTTCTTTCCCCTCTGCTGCTGCTATAGCTTGTCCATACTCTCCTTCTGTCCAGTTGTTCTTCACCCCTTGTGTTTACTTTGGTTCTCAGCAAACTATGAGTCCCAGTGAGACTCTACAAATCCTGATACCTCTCTCTCTCTCTCTCTCCAAAATTTCATCTATACTATCTAATTTACTGGTAGAAATTTTTTCATTCAGCTGGGAAAGTTTTTCCCTGCTGCATTACATGCCGACTCTTCGTCGAAGGGCGTGGTGGGTGGGGAGAGAGCCTTCTGCTTTGCTAGCCTTACCTTCCACCTAGTAGCAAACTTTGTCAGAATTAAGTCCGGACTGACTAGTAGGGGCCTCAAGGTTTGTGCAGTGTGTTTAACTCTATGTAACCCCCCCCCCCCCCTCTCTCCCTCTCTCTCACTCTCACTCTCTCTCTCTCCTTCTTTTAATACAATGAGGGAGGTGAACAAAAAATATATGAAATTGATGCTACGAACTGAAAATATAGTTTATATTGATGTGGGATAATTATGTAGTGGCTATTATGAGAGTTGGTGCAAGTACTAATATTTAACCAGAGGAAAACTACCATACATATGTTCCAATATTGTATCACTCACTCGTGTATGTTTTCTACTGACTTCTATCTCATTTTGTCGCTAGCATTGTTTTCTGTAGCATTCAATTTAATCCTACGTGTTTTATTTTACAGGCTTCCTCGACGCACCGCCCACCCTTTGGTTCTCAAGGGGGGTCACCGTTTTTTTTTGTTTTATCTTTCTATCCTTTTCTCTCTTTCCCTGGCTTGTATCCATTTGGCCCCATTCAGCCAACTGTTTTAAGACGTTTATCCCCGTCCAGGTGTCGAATTCTTCCTGGCGAGCGATAGCGAGCAAGCATTGTATGGAGAAATCCGGCTTCGCCGGAGAAATTATTCTTTCGAAATATTTACAAATTTAGCTTGCTGTCAAAACAAAAATATATATATATGCTGGCTCGCTACCGCTCGCCAGGAAAATATTGACACCTGGATGGGGGAAAACGTTTTAAAACAGTAGGCTGAATGGGGCCGCATGGATACAAGCCAAAGAGAGAGGGAGAGAAAGAGAAAACAAGCGAGGTGGCCTCCCTTAATCCTACATGTTTTATTTTCCAGGCTTCCTCGACGCACCGCCCACCCTCTGGTTCTTAATGCTACTGTTCATAATTTGTCTTCGCCATTTGTCATGGCTCTATTGACAGCTACTCCCTGCTCCTTCCCCTTTCCTGAATCTTGTATTCTGGGATTCCAGTTTTATTATATTTTAGTAAATATTTATTTTGTTTTTATCTACTCTTTCTTGCTACATTCTTGCTAACTCTGCTTGTATATTCTTTATTATTCTACTGCTGTTCTTCCCGGCAATTTGTGTCGCTGCAAATATCCTTTTGTATATTCGCTCTATGTTTATGTCATTTAGTCCTGGAAATGGTTGCGTCCCTAGCTACTTATTTTCAATATTTGTTCCGCTTTTATCCCTATGGATGATGGCAATATATTTGCTCCTACTTACTGCTTTACTTGTGTTCCATATATTTATTTTTGGTAATATATGTATACTAGCCTACTTTCTTTCTGTTTGCTTTTTTCCTGTTCATATTATGCCCTGCATATTATTCCCTGCCATACCTGTTTTCCTTCCTATTTCTTTAACGTTAATTTCTATTCTATTGCTATCATGCCAGACAATTTCTACGTCCCTATCAATTTCGTCTTTTTAAAATCAAATAATGTTCCTTTTTCTACTTTGCATGACAATATCTGTGGTCCTTCCTACTGATCTCAGTATTTTTTCCCTTCTGATATTTTATTATTTCCATTAACCCCTTCTGTACCGGTGCCGTCCTTTTAACTTTATTCTGGCTACTATTAGACGATTTTATTCAGTTTAAAAATGGCCTCCAGCAATTAACACCCTTCGAGCTATCTCACTTAACCATGTTTACTACCACAGGTCCTTCTTAAACTGCACAAAATCGTCTAAATATAGCAAGAATAAGATTAAAATGACGTCATCGATACAGTAGGGATTAATATCTGTATTTCTGTACTACTTATTGGGTCCATATTCATTGTTTTCTCTTGGTATTACTCCGTGCAATATCCTCGTCCCTGCCCTAACTACCCTCCATCGCCCACACCACCATCTAGCTTTACCATTTGTCGCCGCGGCCTTGCATTCTTCATGAGCCGCTCCCACTTAATCTTACCGGGGGCCGCACCGATCGCCTCAACGGGGAATATCTCTCATGGGGACTTCAAATGGGGCCCGGCTATCGATTATCTTTGGAGTGGTGTGTGTGTGTGTGTGTGTGTGTGTGTGTGTGTGTGTGTGTGTGTGTGTGTGTGTGTGTGAGACAGAGAGAGAAAGAGAGAGAGAGAGGGGGGGGGGGGGGATTTTGTGTGCGTGTGTGTGATTGATCCCAACACTAAGCAAATATCAATATAATGTTATGCTTTATTAGGATAAACACCATCTAAAGGAATTTAGTAACGCTCTAAATAGGATGTCTCAAATGTCATCATATGACAAGTTCCTATTTACTGCTAGGTGAAGAGATGCATCATACTGCTAAAAAATCTAATCAAGATCATCTCAGTTTTAAGCCAAGCACTATAACAATGCACAATAGGATCTATCTATTGTCATATGCCGTACTCACCTTAATGGGGGTGGCCATACACAAAATGCGGACCTATCCCCTGTAAGAGGGACAACCCCTGCCAGTTTACTGAAGGACTTACAGGACTGACTACTCAATTTAGGGTCCGTCCGACTCCGAGGCCTTTTATGTATGTTTAGCACTATTTTTCTACAGTGGTGTGCGGCTAATCCATCCACTACCCTGCTTCACCCTAAGGTAGCAGTACGGATTTGTATAAGGCTTACTCCCCTAGACAGGTTGCCGACCAAGGCTGACGAGTCCCATCCACCCAGATTTGTATAAGGTTATCTCCCCTAGATGGGTTGCCGACCAAGGCTAACGAGTCCCATCCATCCATTGACAATTTCTCAAGATTTATTCGTTTATGCCTACATATATGCTTTGTATTATGTCAACAAGGTGCGTATTTTAAAGTTATTGCAACAATTTAAAATATATTACTAACCTAGGCGTTAAGCACATATGCCTTGGGTGATTAACATTTGGTTAATTTACAATTGAAATAAGTCATGCGCAGGTTATTTGTTCTGTGATGAGTTATGCTATATTATCATGCTCTGTGTTGAGTGCCATGAGTGAAATAAATGACGTATGGATCCCATCCCTGTACCATTTGTTGTGTTTGACCAAATTATCGAAATGTGTGTGCATTAGTGTAGGTTAAAATGTGTTGCTGTACACTCTAGTGTGAATAAGGTACATTATGGATTATACTTTAAATACAATGTAGTGTACTGTATGTGTGCCTAACATATGTTTTGAATTTAGATGATTTCAAGTGAACATTAGATAAGATATGTTAGTATTGCTGCTTGATGTACAGTATAGTTAATTTATAGTGCTAATTTAATTATGTTAATATTCACACAGTTGATGTGGATACACTTAAGCTATGCTTTTAACCCAGAAAGAGCTTCAAATGCTAATCCAATGGTTTCATACTGAAAAAGTTGAAAACGAGAAGTACGACGACATTTAAAGTAACAGACATAATTATATTTCTAGAAAGACCAGTGAACAGGTGAATACTTTGATAATCACTATATACACTATCATATCTAGATTTTAAGAAGATCTCCCAGCCCCCCTTTCCCCACTCCCCGAAATTTGTTGGTATAAAGAAACCACTAAACAACCCCCCATTTATCATTTAAATGGTATACAGTTGACTTACAGTTGACTTACGGTGGGTGACGCTGGGTGAAAATCTTGACCAGATGATTACATTAATTTTTTCCAAATTATTAAATCACCAGCAGACAACTTTAGTCTGTGAATAACCAGCCATAGGCTTATAAGTAAAATGGTCAATGAGAACCAAGTTGTGGTATTTTATAGGCATGTGTTTCACCTACCTATAGTCGACACTACTAGTGTGGTGGTCTAGAAAAGTAACGACTCTGAGTGAAGGAGATCTTCGGATGTACTACGTAACTCATGGTTATACCAAGATTATGCATAATTCACTTAATAAGGAAAGATATGCAGTTTTATAGGTCGATTAGCTGAACCCCAGGGATGCAATTTGAAAGTTGTATCCCACTATACTGCCTCCTTGCCTTTGATGCTTGCTTAGAGGAGTATTAAAGAAATTAGATTCATTTTGAGGAACACTTGTCTCACTTTTGCTGGTGCTAACTATATGTCTTTAGCTTCTGGATACCCATACACTACTTTAGTCTGTTCATTCTAGGTTGGCCAGAAATCGTAACCTCTAACCTCTCTAACTCAAAAAGGACTAGAGTAATCGAGCTAATGTTTCTACCAAATAGGAAGACTTGGCCTGGGAATAGGTGTGGAAATTTACAGCTCATTTGCTCCAGCCGTTGTTGAGTTACAGAGGTTAGAGTTTACGATTTCTGCCCAACCTAGAATGAACGGACTATAGTCGACCTCCCTTTTGTACTCCTCGTACTTTCAATTATCGTTCGTTTTTGACAGGTTGGAGGATGCCCACTCACAATTATCCGTGATTCAAAGTGTCTTAAATTACTGAGCGATTCCTTAACTGTTATAGTTAAAGAGTTGTATGTATTTTCATTCTAATTAGAAGAAGCATAAAATTACATTATTACTTAATTCATGATTGCCTTTGTATATACTTAATCCGATAGTTTCACTCCCTCAGAACATTTACCTGAATATACATAATGTATTTTTTTTTCTAAGAATATTATCACCAGGTGATAAAGGAATGGTACGAATTGAACTAGCATATAACTTCCGAGAAGGGGGTAATATTCAACATAATAATCGTATAGCTAGCTTTGTTTGGAGTGGATCCATCACTTTATGGAGTATCAATTCTGTGAGTTTGAATGTTTGAAAGAATGACTTAGTTGCATCAGCGAATGATTAATGACGAGCATTTGATGGTACGGGAATTTTAGATAATACATTTAGATATACAGTAGAATATTGATCTCATCGCATGATGTTTGGAGTACTAAAAATATGTAAAGTTTAATTGTGTAGTTTACGCTAAGCTGCGCGTTTATGGAGGTGTTCAACTGATACAACTCTTCAAACATGCTTGAGTGAAATTGTATTTGACTTATTAACTCACACGAATCTAAGAATTTTTTCTTCAATCAGGTTGTCAACTTGTGGACAACGAGACCAGAGACCAGACAACTTCAATCAGGTTGTCAACGAGACGTTATTGACTGCAACACCGATGATTCTTTTAAACTTCACATAGACAAATATCTTGCCTCAAACCCGCGACTGACTGTGTTTGTAAATGAATAACTATATTTATTCCCCCTTCAGATTCATCAAGGCTTATTGCTTAAATAAATGACTAAGATGTTACTCTCTTTGTTCCCAGATATACGAAAGATCACTTATAACTGTGTTATTTTACTAACCCATCTGTCTCATACTGACATCCTAATCCTGCCACGGACATTAGTTCCAGGGCAGTAGTTCCCTTTCCAATTTTCCATTACCCACTCCAAACCACTGTTTGGACACTTGATCTTCAGTGGTTTGTAGGACAAGCAGCCTAAAGGGGTCGCAAGGCATGTTGTTGCTTGATTTCCATTGTACTCCTTCGTACTCCTTCTAAGGAATTATTCAATCTCCTTCCTTTCACCACAATGCAGCATCACTTTATTTTATTTTTGTGTTATTACGATCAGTAGCACTCAGTAATTTCTCAGTATAAACATTCTCCTTCGTAGACGATTGGTGACACCTCTCTTTTTTAATAACACTTCTACTAAGTTTATCTAACTCGCTAACTTAGTAATTAAGTTATCAAAAATCTTACTTCTACACAGGCAGTACAATTTGCAACATTCTGGAATTTGACAGTGCTATTAGGAAAATCTCCATTCATTCTACATAGGCAGCCCCTGAAAACTGAGGGATAAAATCTTATTTGAATTTGCACCTTACTGTGAGTCTAGACTCTAGAGAGTATTCAGGGTGAACAGCTCCGAGCAGAGAAGTACTACCACCTTGGATGTCGGGAAACTCAAGGAATAAAGGGTACATCACACAGTCAGGAGTGCGAGCTAGTGGGAGTCTAACAGGAGTCGCTAGAGTCACTAAGAGTCATCGATTTTCACCGTGAGCGAGTGGGAGTCTAACAGAAGTCCCTAGGAGTTGCTAGAGTCACTAGGAGTCATCGATTTTTACCGTGAATCGGCCCGCGAGTCCGAATTGTCCCCTACTCCTAGTGACTCTAGCTCGCACTCCTGACTCTGTGATGTACCCTTTACTATGATTCTTCTTTCTTTTAGGCCTTTGGCTGCTGTTTAGATTTTCTTTCTTTTGGATTTGGGAGCGTTCAGTTGATGCTATCAAGGCAATAATGTTTCTGCTTGAGCAATCATGATTATGATTAAGAAAGGTGAACGACATGATAGCCAAACAATGATTATAGTCTCTGATTGGTTAGTGGGTTTGATCAGCTGTGAGCTTGAAATTTTATAGTGTCGACGAAGATTATTAACGATGGCATTATCGGATAATTTAAAGCTATCTGATATGGTGGATTTTTATGGGCTTTAACCCTTTATAGGGCAAGTGACCAAATTTGATCATGCGAGGGATCAAGCAAATTTGGACCTATAAGCGTGCGAATTTGCACTCCGAGCCACAAAGGTTTAAACACCTAATTGGATATGGTAACGCCAATAAAGTGTCAAAAGACCGGTTTTGAGGTTTGTTATTGTTTACAAGTTTGCGCCGCTAGTCACTTCCGCGGCGTGATCATTGTCTGATTGCAAGAAGTCTCAAGCGTGATTTGTCGAATCAGAGGCTATCACTTCAGTAGAGTTTACACGTTTGTGTGATTGGGTGTACTGAATGCCCCCCAGGTTAACCCCATTTACACAATTGATTCATACATACAGTATATGTTTCACTTTCATCTGCTATCCCTCTCAATATATATACTAATACTTCATATCTAATGATAATGTCGGGCAGGTTGGGAGAGAAGTATCTTGACCAGAATTCGAACCCACTAACTCCAGATGCATTTGGGAGAGTTAGGCACCGTATTCACTCGACCATGAGCCGAAGCGTCGTCATAATATTTCTTGTTGTTAAGCATCATATTTCCTCATGGCTTTTATTAAGGGCTTTTAAAGTTGACTTTGTGGCTATTGGGTTCACGTGAGTGTTGTGGAATAGTTTCATAAATACTATTGTTTGGTTTGAAGATGACCTATGGACTGATCTGATCTTTCCTGGATATTATGGAAGCCTACAAAAAACCATTAGAATGGTTGGATTGTTTTTGGATTGATTAGGAACCATACAACATTTAAGTTACTGGCAGATCTATTATAACATTTTGTTATAGTATTAGTGTGTTATGGGGTACAAGTAATATATTGTACTTAAATTAAATTAGTTTTCTGTCATTCATTTATCTATTTTGAAAAGAAAAAAACACAAATAACAATAATAATATGATATACAAATT
This sequence comes from Paralithodes platypus, assembly GCA_032716605.1. Taxonomy (NCBI): domain Eukaryota; kingdom Metazoa; phylum Arthropoda; class Malacostraca; order Decapoda; family Lithodidae; genus Paralithodes; species Paralithodes platypus. The sequence continues at coordinate 43,195,793 of CM064519.1, forward strand.
ATATTTGGGCACCAACAAAATATCGCATATTGCAAATTATATAAATATATATATATATATACAGTATATATATACAGTATATATAATTATATATAATAAATTATTATATATATATATATATATATATATATATATATATATATATATTAAATTTGCACCTGGTGCAAATCTACACGGCAGATCAGAAGTAGTGTGTCTACTGTGTCAAACCAGCCAACCACAGATCATGTAATATTTGTGGCGTTTGCCGTGATAAGTTACAGGTCAATTTGGTCTATTATATGGCTTCTAACCCATGTATCTACTTGAATTTATCTAGTACATACTTCAAAGCATTATATATATATACTATTGCACATTGTGATTTTGACTACGGAAGTAGTCAAATATAAATATATTTAATAAATTTAAGAACACAAGCTGTTTAGCTGAATAAAACAAATTATTTGGGTTTCATTGTTCCAAAAAAAAATTGTTTACCTGTACTGGACAGACATAGGACAGACCGAATTATCTTTATTCGACGGACGCGTTTTTCAATGAATAAGCTTAATACATTTCTTTAACAATTTGTTGCCAAGCAAATTTAAATATTCCATGCATTTTCAAGCTCTGGTGTGATTACAATAGTAACATACTGTAAGCTTCAGTTGTATACAGAAAGACAGAATACAAATGGTATTATAGGAGAAAACTTGTGTCTTGCAGTATTGTGTGGGCATTTAACACCTCTTCAGATTACATCTATCTATCTATTGCCTGACGCCGTGATCCCCGAAGGTGTGGCCACGAACGAACGAACCGCCCCCATGCACCTCTGTCCCCAGTCAGTCGACGCCCCTCCCCCAACCAGCACCGCCCTCGTTCATGTACTTCCTCACTCCATCCTTCCACCTCATATTCGGTCTACCTCTCCCTCTCTGTCCCTCCACCTCGCTCTCGTACACCCTCTTAGTCATTCTCTCGCTTTCCATACGTTCCATATGGCCGAACCATCTCAAGTTGTTCCTTTTCACACTTTCCAGCACATCTACCTCCACACCACACCTCCTTCTTACTTCCTCATTAGTCTGTCTATCCCTCCATGTAACTCTGCACGCACTCCTTAAGTAATTCATTTCCACTGCTCTCACTCTTGGTCTGAGTCTCTCAACCAACGTCCATGCTTCGCTTCCGTAAGTCAGTGTCGGGATTACCACACTGTCATGCAAGGACTTCTTCACTTCCATACTGACCACCCTATTTCTTGTTACTTTTTTTAGCGTTCCTACAACCCTCTTCCCCTGTTGTACCCTCTCCCGCACTTCTTCATCCATAGTCCCATCTTTACTCAACACACTGCCCAGATACTTAAAAGAGTTGACGATCTCCATAGCCTGACCGTTCAGCTTCACCTCACACTCTGTGACTTCACCCCTTTCGAAGACCATAACCTTGCTCTTCCCCGTATTTACCTTCAAATTCCGTTTTTCGCACACTGTTCCAAACTCATTTACCAGACCCTGCAACTCCCATTCATTATCACTCATCAGAACTGTATCATCCGCAAACAGCAGTATAGGTAGCTTCCACTCAATTCCCTCCCTTTTCAGCGATACACCAACATCCACTGCTCTTGATAGTATTTCCTTCATGACTCCATCCATATATACAGTAAACAACCACGGGAGCATCACACACCCCTGTTTCAAACCAACATTCAGGTCAAAGAACTCGCTCTGCTCACTCTCCACACGTACTGCCGCCTTTGCACCCTCATACATGCTCTTCACTGCTTTCAGCAACTTGCCCTCTACTCCGTATATTCTTAGTACTTTCCACAAACCTTCTCTATCCACTCTGTCATAAGCCTTCTCCAAGTCCATAAAGGCAACATACACCTTTTGTTTCTTCTCCAGATACTTCTCCACAACACAATTCAGGGTAAAAATCTGATCTACACATCCTCTTTCCTTCCTAAAACCTCCCTGCTCGTCGCCTATCCATTTTTCCGTTCTCACTCTCACTCTCTCAATCACTACCCTACTGTATACCTTCCCTACTACGCTTAGAAGACATATTCCTCGGTGGTTACCACACACTCCTCTTTCCCCTTTCCCCTTATATAGGGGGACTATTATGCCAGTCTTCCAGTCATCGGGTGCACTCCCCTTCTCCCATGCTAGTTTGCACATTTTCCATACCCATTCTATCACTATCTCACCACCATACCTCAACATTTCCCCACACACTCCATCTGTTCCTGGTGCTTTCCCCAACTTCACTCTTTTCATGGCTTCCCACACTTCTGACCTCCTGATCCCCACCTCCTCCTCCACTACTTCTCTTCTTCTCCCTCCCATACCATATCCAACTATGTTTGCTGGCTCTTCATTCCTTACATTTAGCAACTCACTGAAGTACTCCCTCCATCTTTCGACTCTCTCTTGCTTCTCGGCTAGCATTCTCCCATTCTTATCTTTCACACCCTTACTGTTTCCCTTGCTACCTTCCCTAACTTTCTTGACTTCTTTCCAGAACAGTTTCTTACTCTCCCTCCATTTTACACTCAGATTCCTTCCAAATTCCTCATCTACTCTTCTCTTACTTTCCTTCACTACTCTCTTCACCACCCTCTTACTCTCCACGTACCTCGCTCGTTTCTGTCTCTCGGAATCTTCATTCCCTCTACTACCCAAACACTCTCTATATGCTTTCTTCTTTTCTTCCACAGCTATTCTTACCTCTTCTGTCCACCATGCTGTACCTTTCACTCCCCTCCCTCTTCTCCTCACTCTGCGAAGCAGAGTGGTATCGCGCACACAGATCTCGCCCGTATGCTGTGCACCACCAGTCAGCTTGTCTGTCGACGTCGTCGTCATCGTCGTCCGTCGTCGTCGTTGTCCGTCGTCGTCGTCGTCCGTCTGTCTGTCCGGAAACTCCTCCTAGAATGTCTAATGGATTTTCAGCAAATTTCACAGGTATATCCATTTGGTCAATGCGAAGGTCACTCGAAAAGCAATTTTCCATTTAACTTAAAGTTTAAGGTCACAGGTCAAGGTTAGAAATAAGGTCAATATTTCATATATTTTAGTTTTTACTCAAATATATTCATTTGCACTATACAAGTTACTGGTGACCTTAGTATCGTATTGAACAAATTTTAGGTAAATATTTTAAAGGGTAAGGTCAAAGGTCAAAGGTCAAAACAAGTTTTTCACTAGTATTTCTTATACTAACTGTTAGATTTTCACTAGGCTTACCATGTATATTCGGAATACCTAGACCAAGGTCATACAAGAAACTATACAATTCCATATGAAAGGTCAAGGTCACAGATCAAGGTCAAATAAAAGGTCAATATGCTATTTTCTTTACTTTTCATGCAAACTTCACAAAATTTGGTGAGATAGTTGCACATTAAATGAAAAGGAAAATACTATATGTTGACACATAATAAAGGTCAAGAAAAAGGTCAAAGGTGAAGGTCAACTATTCTATTAATAAATATGAAACTAACTGATGGGTTTTAATGAAATTAGGCTTTCTTATTTGATTTTCCAGGGCAATGTCAATGTAAACAAAAAAATACTCTAACATAAAGGTCAAGGGCAAAGGTCAACGTTTACAATATATTTAACTTTTTACTCAAATATCTTCATTTTCACTACACAAGTTACTGGTAACCTTGGTATCGTGTTGCACCAATGTTAGGTAAATATTCCAAAGAGTAAGGTCAAAGATCAAGGTCAAAGGTCAAAACAAGTTTTTCACTAGTATTTCTTATACTAACTGTTAGATTTTCACTAGGCTTACCATGTATATTCGGAATACCTAGACCAAGGTCATACAAGAAACTATACAATTCCATATGAAAGGTCAAGGTCAGAGGTCAAGGTGATATAAAACGTCAATGTGCTATTGTTTTTACTGTTCATGCAAACTTCACAACATTTGGTGAGATAGATGCACATTAAATGAAAAGGAAAATACTATATGTTGACACATAATAAAGGTCAAGATAAAGGTCAAAGGTCAAGGTCAACTATTCTATTAATATATATGAAACTAACTGATGGGTTTTAATGAAATTAGGCATGCTTACTTGATTTTATTGGTCAATGTCAATAAAACAAAACATGTACTCTTACATAAAGGTCAAGGTCACAGGTCAAGGTCAAAGGTCAACTTTTACTATATATTTTTAGTTTTTTACTCAAATATCTTAATTTTCACCATACAAGTAACTGGTAACTTTGATATCGTATTACACAAATGTTAGAAAAATATTATAAAGGGTAAGGTCAAAGGTCAGAGTCAAAGGTCAAAATAAGGTTTTACTAGTATTTCTTATACTAACTGTTAGATTCTCACTAGGCTTACCATCCATATTTGGAATACCTAGACCAAGGTCAAGTAAGAAACTATACAATTCCATATGAAAGGTCAAGGCCACAGGTCAAGGTCAAATAAAAGGTCAATATGCTTTTTTTTTTACTTTTCATGCAAACTTATAACAAAATTGGTGAGATAGTTGCAGTTTAAATGAAAAGGAACATAATACATTTTTAGACACATATCATGAAGGTCAAGGTGAAGGACAAAGGTCAAGGTTAACCATTCTAAAAAATATATATGAAACTAACTGATGAGTTTTAATGAAATTAGTCATGCTTATTTGATTTTTCTGGGCAACATCAATGAACAAATTTTTTTACTCTTACATAAAGGTCAAGGTCACAGGTCAAGGTAAAAGGTCAACTTATAGCCTACTATTTATTTTTAGTTTTTATTCATATGTCTTCATTTTCACTACAAGTTACTGGTAACCTTGATTTCGTATTGCCTAAATTTGTGATAAATATTATAAAGGGTAAGGTCAAAGTTCAAGGTCAAAGGACAAAATCGTTTTTTTTTAGTATTTCTTATACTAACTGGTAGATTCTCACTAGGCTTACCATGTATATTCGGAATACTTAGGCCAAGGTCATACAAGAAACTATTCAATTCCATATGAAAGGTCAAGGTCACAGGTCTAGGTCAAATAAAAGGTTGATATGCTATTGTCTTTACTTTTCATGCAAACTTCACACATTTTGGTGAGATAATTGCACTTTAATTGAAAAGGAAAATAATAAATGTTGAAACATATAAAGGTCAAGATAAAGGTCAAAGGTCAAGGTCAACTATTCTATTAATATATATGAAACTAATTGATGAGTTTTAATGAAATTAGGCATGCTTATTTGATTTTCATGGGGATTGTCAATTCAAAGACAAATTTACTCTTACATAAAGATCAAGGTCACAGGTGAAGGTCAAAGATCAACTTTTATTATTTATTAAAAAAGATTGCTCAAATTTTGGGAAACTGTTATGTGTTATGGCTTATTACTTAAATATCAAATATATCAAATTTCACATAAATATTGTAATAGTTAAGGTCAGAGGTCAAGGTCAAAACAAGAGTATTTGTAATGTTCCCTAAACTCCTCCTAGACTGTTTAAGGTATTGTCACCAAATTATACAGGCAAATTGAGTTGGTCAATGCGACGAACATCCAAATATATGTATTTTTTTTAAAGTCAAAGGTCAAAGGCCATGGTCACAGTATATGATCACTATTTGTAATCAATAAGTTTTTATACGAATTACATCATATTCATAACGCTAGTTAATACAAACATTGCTGTTAAGCTAACTAAATCCTTGATAAGAAATTCTAAGGTCGAAGGTCAAGGTCAAAGGTCAAGGTTAAAGGTCGAAATATGAATTTTACTAGTATTTCCTATTTAATGTAAGATTCTCATTAGGCATAACATGCAAATTCGGAATGCCTAGACCAAGTTCTTACAAGAATAAACATAAATCCATTTGATAGGTCAAGTCACAGGTCAACGTAAAATATAAGGTTAATATGCTAATTTTGTTTCTATAAATGTTAAATTTTCAGACATCATGGAGGTCAAGATGAAGGTGAAATGTCAAGGTCAATTATTCCTATAATACCTCTGAAACTAACTGATGATCTTTAATGAAATTTGACACTCTTAATATTTGATTTTCTAGGGTTACATCAAAGCAAACAAAAATATAATCCTACATAAAGGTCAAGGTCACAGGCCAAGGTCAAAAGTCAACCTTCAGCATAAACAAATACTCAATGTTCAATAAGCTGACGACTGTTAGTTGCATTTTACATAAATAACATATATTTCAGTCACATATATATATATATATAATACTTAAGGTTAACGGTCAAGGTCAAAGAACAAAAGAAGAGTGTTAATAATTTTCTTTAAACTCTTCCTAAACTGTTTAACCCTTTGTGTACCAGTGATGTCATTTATATTGTATATTAGCTATAATTAGACGACTTTGTGGAGCTTATGAAGGATCTGTGGTAATAAAAGGGGTTAATTAAGATAGTTGAAAGCCTGCTAATTTTATGGAGGCCCTTCATGAACTAAAAAAAATCATCTTAATATCCAGTATTAAATGAAACCGACAGAACTGTACTGAACGGGTTACGTATTGTCACCAAATTTTGCTGGCAAATTTGGTTGGTCAATGAAACGATTGCCGAAATTTTGTGGTTTTGTTATTCAAAGGTCAAGGTGAATGTTGAAGGTCACAGGTTATGGTCACTATTTCTTTCTTATTTATATTTTAAATTTGAATTACACCATATTCAAAATGCTACAAAATAGTGTTACGCTGACCTTATTATAGATAAATATTCTAATGGTTAAGATTCAATGTGATCATAAATGTAATTACATATACTGTACACACTCCCAGGCGGACATGAACCACCAACAGTCAAGACGAGTGTCCATGCTTTAATCCACTACACACAAGTACCCTCTATCACGCTGTGGTATATATATAGTGGATTAAAGTATGGGTTGTTCTGACTGTCGGTGGTTCAAGTCCGGCTGTGAGTATAACAAACATTTAGTATATGTATCTATATAATTATATACTGTATATGAACCGATTTTACCTAAGAAATTCATTACTATTTGCAGAATTCTAGGTCGCAGAGTTGCGTATGTATTTTTTGTTTTCTTTTTGTAATGCGAAAACTGCACACCTTCTTTATGATAAGTTGTGGGTAATTCAGTATAGAACGTTAATTTTTAGATATCGGTTAATATTTCCATAATAATACAATATGTTCAACACAAAATAAATATTTTCAATTACATAAAAAGAAATTCAATGAACATAGAGCTGTATTTAAGAACACTAGAACAGACAGACATTTACAGTTGTTTTAATTTTGTAACCAAGTACCCTATAGGATATGAACCATTATTCAACTTTAATAAAATGTTTTGGTGCTGACGCCTACATATTTGTCCCTGGGCAAAGTGGGGAGTATAAAACTCCGGTAATCCCCCATTCACACTCAATTCATGCTCTTTGTTCCCTCAAATCATCAATATGGCTCAAATTGGCATCAGTCGCAGACGTTAATTATAGGGGTTAAATTACTATGCCAGCCTTCTTGCCACAGGAATATTACTGGACAAGCAAAAAGTGAAGAGTAAATGTAAGAATAAAGTGGAATTCAGTGATGGGAAGGGTTATATCGACAGTGAAAGTAGGTGGTAAAATGGTCCAGAGGGAGAAATCTAACGGCGTGGAAAAGACTCATTAAGGTGAGGGAGAAGATTAAGAATGTTCTTATCTCATTCATTAACAACATAATCTTCTCCTTTGGCGTACACATTATGTTCTTATATCAAGTGCACGCGATGAACCCAAATGTAAGGGGTCACATTATATCCTCGATAAAATTAGTGTATTACGGAAATAAATCATAAATATCCAAACTACGAGGAAGTAGGCGGTCAATCTCAGCAAATCACAAGCTGTTTTATCGATCATCTTTCGCTTATGATGCCAACCGTAATCCCTCCCCCTCCCCCCCTCCGTTATAGAGTTATGAGCCAAACTTCCTCGACGTAGCACAACAACGAATTACATGAGGCCCGATGATTGGTGGGTGTGGCGGCCAATCGGAGCGCGCGGTATTATTCATAGGAAGGGTAATTTGGGCCCGGGTCGGTCACGGTTCACGAGTATCGCATTTCACTTCGTCTTGATAAGCTGGAGTGATTCGTAACTCTGTCGTGGTGCGCGTGCACGCGTATGTGTAATCAATGTCTGTAAGTGCACACTGATACTTTGTTAGTTTGTTTTTGAGTCTATGTATGTTTATGAACTTGATGCATGGGGATTAAGTTCATATTGGTATTATGTTTATGTGTGTGTGTGTGTGTGTGTATGTGTGTGTGCGTGTGTGTGAACTTGATATATGTTCTTAAGTGTTCACTAGTCTGTGTGAACATGCATGCAGTAGATTAAAGAGCATTATTAAGTTTTATAATGATTTGTTTATTTGTTATATTAAAGCTATGGACAAGGCTAGCTATTCTTTAGCACGCCGTGGTGTAGTTGATTAAGGCATGGACACTCGTCCTCACTGTCGGTGGTTCGATTCCAGCTGAGAGTACAATACAAATTAATACAGTATATATATATATATATATATATATATATATATATATATATATATATATATATATATATATATATATATATATATATTGTATGTACATCTCTTTCTCTCTCTCTCTCTCTCTAGGGCGGTACTCTCGTGGAGTGCTATAGGACAGCTGGTAAAGGTAGCAGTAACTCCTGTTTCATTATCTGCCCTCTTTTGCCGACTTGTCGGCGCCCTATAAACAGAGAGAGCAATTCCAGTTTTCCCTCCAAGTCACTTTCTCTATCTATTATTACACTATATCTCTAACATAATACATACGAAATCGTCTTTTTAAAATCCTATTAATAATGTCTCAATTACGACCTGCCTCGGAGTCCCCAGGGAAGGGGACAATAAATGCCCCATCAATTTGACCATTACTGGTGACGACTCCTCAAGATGTCCTGGACAACTGCTTAGTACTTTCACTATCAACTTCTGTAACATTCGTGGCCTTTCCTTTAACTTTCCCTCTGTGCAGAATCATCTTTCCTCTACCAAAACTGATCTTTTCCTCCCCGAAACCCAGTTATTTTAGACAACTGATAGCAAACCCTTCTCTGTATCATCCTATTATTTATATTCTCAGTTTCAAGCCAGAGGTTGAAACTGTGCACAACAATCTTACCTGCTCTAGTTTTCCCAACTTTGACTCTAATTAATTCTCAACTCTCTGGCCAATCTTATCACTCTCAAACTAAATATATTGTTGCTGTTTATCTCTCCAGTAATTCTACTGACTCCAAAACTCTATCTTACATCTAAAGTGGAACACATTCTATCCATCCTTCTATCTCCTTTCTCTGAAATCTCCATCTTGGGCGATATCTATGTTCACCACCACCAATGGTTCTCCTCTCATTTCATTAACCAACCTGGTGAACAAACCTATATCTTTCCTATCCTAAATGCCATTCAGCAACCTACTCATATCCCTGACTGCCTTGGAGATCGACCCAACTTTCTTGACATATTTTTATCCTCTAATCCTTCTACTTACCCTGTAAATCTTTTCTTTCCGCTGGGCTTCTCTGATCAAAACCTTTTATCTGCCCTATCTCTCTAGTGTGGCTATTTGATTATCCCAGCCGGTGCTTTGGCAGTCCTTTGATTTCCCTGGGAATTATGTTTGCTTTCTTGGTCGGGGACCCATGGAGTGTGCTGAACTCATGACCTAGACCTGGCATACACTCCCTTTTCTTTATCTCAATCTAATGCAAAAATATCTTGGTTTAGTCACGCTGGATTTACTGCTGTCCTCATTAGGGAGGAAATATTCAAACAGTATCATCCCCTTCAAACTAAAAAATCATGTTAGCTTCACGTTTCTGCCCAGAATCAAGCCAAATCTGTTCTTTGACTTGCCAAAAACTAATATATGGAACTTTACCGCTCTAGCTGTTCCTAAGCTTTCTGGCATCTAGCAAAACACTTCTCCAACAATTTTACTTCCTCGTCTTTCCCTCTACTTTTCCACTCTGACGGCACCACTGTCACTTCTTCCTCTGACGAAGCTGAACCCTTTGCTCAAACTTTCGCTAAAAACTCTAACTTGAATTATTCCAGTGCTATTCCTCCCTCTCCACCCCCTCTCTTTTAATTTTGCTTAATTTCTTCTAATGTTGTAATTTCTGCTCTCTCTGGGCTTAATATTAAGAAGGAGTATGGACCATATGGTGTTTCTCCTGTTGTTCTAAACAAAAAACATTCTGTGCCGACTCCCTGCCTAGACAAACTCTTCCATATCTGTCTTTACTTTAACATCTTCCCTTCTTGCTGGAAGTTTGCTCTCATTCAACCTGTCCCAAAGATGGGTGACCGCTCTCATGCTTCCAACTATTGTCCAATTGTTTCATTTCTTGCATCTCTAAAGTATTTCCATCTATTCTATATTCAAAATTTTCTGAAGTATCTTTCTTCCTATAATCTACTTTCATATTACCAGTATAGTTTCGTTATGAGTCGTTCTACTGGTGATCTCCTTTCTTATCTTACTAACTCTTGGTCATCCTCCTTTCAGGACTTTGGTGAAACCTTTTCTGTTGCGCATGGCATATAAAAAGCCTTAAATTGAGTTTAGCACATATCTCTAATTTCTAAGCAACCGTTCTTTGGTTTATATCAATCTATCTGTGCCTTTATCTCCAATCATATTTTTGACCGTTCCATAGCTGAGGTTGTGGACGTTCCTCGCTCACTTCCACAACCTGTCAACTCAGGCATTTTTCTAGGTTTTGTTCTATTTCCAGTTATTTTTAAAATATAAATTAATGTTATTTTCAACTGTGCCTCTAGCCCTATCCACTCCTATGCCGATGACTCTACCTTACACTGTTCAACTAAATTTACAGAATGACCCTCCATGCAGTTACTTCAAAATTCATGTGATGAGGCCATAGAACACCTATCTTCTGATCTACCAACTATATCCAATTGGGGCAGAGAGAACCTTGTCACTTTCAGTGCTTCCAAAACCTAATTTCTCCATCTATATCTATCCATCAATATCTTCCACAGAACTATTCCTAACTCTTCAGCAATACACATATCCTCCCTTCATCGTCTCTTAATATTCTCAGTATTATATTTTCTTAAAACATTTTTTGGAAAGACCATATTACCACTCTTGCTAAAACAGCTTCCCTGAAGTTAGGTGTGTTCAATCATCTCAGTGGGATCTACCCCCCCCCCCCCCCCCCCCATACAGCTTCTTGCTCTGTACAGGGGCCAATTACGCCCAGATTTCGAGCATGGTTCGCATGTGTGGGGAAGTTTCACCCATCCCTCACGTTTTAAAAGGTTAGAGTCAAAATAATTTTTTGTCTCATCAACATGCCTCCACTTCCAAATGCTCTACATTTTGTCCTTACATGCCGCAAGCTTGCATCTCTCTCACTCTTCTACTGCTATTACAATAATCAGTTTTCTTGAGAGCTTTTTCAGTGTATACCTCCTCCCTGCAAAAAGTGGGAGGCAACTTCCTTTCAACACATCCCCATCGCTGTTCTGTCCAACTCTCTAACCCAAGAGTGAACAGATTTTCCCAGTTGTTTTCCTCCCAACAATGAAACTCTGGAAATCTCTTCCTAATTTTGCCTTTCTTTCATCTGAACTCTTTGTTCACACCTTCGCTAAAAACTCAACCTTGGATGATTACGGTGCTGTTCTTCCCTCTCCACCCCCCTCTCTCTCACTTATACCTAATATGATAATCTCTTCTAAGGATGTACTTTCTGCCCTCTCTAATCTTTGAGCAAAATACTAAGAAGGCGTACGGACCGGTTGGTGTTCCTCCTGTTGTACTCAAATATTGTTCTTCCGTGCCTAGGCAAACTCTTTCGTCTCCGTCTTTCATCTAACGTCTTTCATTCTTGCTGGAAGTTAGCTCTCATTTAACCTGTCCCAAAGAAGGGTGACCCCTCTTAACCTTCCAACTATCGTCCAATTGCTCCCATTTCTTGCATCTCTAATATTTTTAAAACTATTCTTAATTCCAAAATGTCTTAAGCATTTGTCTTACAATAATCTACTTCCAGATCACCAGTATACTGTAGTTTCCTTAATGCCGGTCTATTGGTGATCTTTCTTATCTCACTAACTCTTAGTTATCCTCCTTTCCGGACTTTGGTGAGACCTTTTCTATTGCACTAGACACATCGAAAAACTTCGATAGAGCCTGGCACAAATCTCTAATCTCCAAACTACCCTGTTTCGGTTTTATATCCCTCCATCTGTGCCTTTGTCTCTAATTTCCTTTCTGGTCGTTCCATAAATGCGGTTGTGGACAGCCATCGCTCACTTCTTCAACCTATCATCTCCAGTGTTCTTTAGGATTCTGTCCTGTCTCCAGTTCTCTTTCTAATATTCATTAATTATCTTCTCAACTGTATCTCTAGTCCTATCCACTCATATGCTGATGACTGTACCTTACACTATTCAACTAGTTTTCCGCAACGACCCAGCATGCAATCACTCTAAATATCACGTGATGAAGCCAAGGCACGCCTATCTTTTGATCTATCAACTATTTTCAATTGGGGTAGAGGAAGTCGTGTTACTTCCAATGCTTCCAAAATCCAAGCTCATAATTTATCTACCCATTGAGAACTTTCACACGTCTATCCATTATACTTCAACAATACACAAATCAACCCTCAATCTTCTATCAGTATTTTTGGTGTTTCTTTTTCATCTGACCTTTCTTGGAAAGATCATATTACCACTTTTGCTAAAACAGCGTCCCAGAAGTTAGGTGTGCTCAACCGTCCCCATGGGTTCTTCACCTCCGCAAAAATATCTTGTTCTGTACGCCCATGTATTGAGTATTGTTCACATGTGTGAGGAGGTTCAACCCCTACTATACTTCTAGAAAAGGTATAGTCAAAAGCAATTTGTCTCGTCAACTCACCTCTTCTTACTAATTCCCTACAATCTCTCTCTACACGCCGCAATGTTGCAGCTCTCTCACTCTTCTATACCACCTTTCATCATCTCTTAATATTCTTGGTGTCTCTTTTTCTTCTGATCTCTCTTGGCAAGATCATATTACCACCCTTGCTAAAACAGCTTCCCAGAAGCTGGGTGTTCTCAACCGCCTCCATGGGTTCTTTACCCCTGCGAAGCTTCTTGCTCTATACAGGGGCACAGTGCGTCCATGTATTGAGTATTGTTAACACGTGGGGGTAGGATCCTCTCACACAGCACTTCTAGACAATGTAGAAAAGAAAGCCTTCCGTCTCATTAACTCACGTCCACTCACCATTTCTCTGCAGTCTCTCTTCCTTCGCTGCAAAGTTGCATCTCTCTCACTATTCTACCACTATTACAATGGTCAGTGTTCCTCAGAGCTCTCTCAGTGTATACCACTCCCTCTTCGTAGAGCACGTAGCACCCGTCTTGCAACACAATCTCATCCCTATTCTGTGCAACTCTCCAACCCAAGAGTGAAACGTTATTCTCAAACTTTCATCTATTCAACAGCTGAACTCTGGAAGTCTCTCCCAGAATCAGTTTTTCCCTCTTGCTATGACTTAAATCACTTCAAACTCCGTGTGTCCAGGAATTTTGGTTCGAACATCCCTTGATTTTGGCCCTGTCACTCTTTCAACTCTGGGGGAGGCACTCGCCACAGGCAGTTCTGCTTTTTGTCTCCCTCATTCACATATAAAAGCAAAATTTTTTTGCTATTTTGCAGATCACATTCTACTGTCGGTATGACCAAAAATCCAATGTGAATATACTCTCTGAAACCGATTCGAAACCCGGTTGTATAGTCAGTGAGTCAGACGATACCAGAATGGGGAGAACAATAAATTCAGATAGCGACATAGAGTGCCTCCAAAGGGATCTAGATACTTTACACGAATGGTCAGTAAATTAGCAGATTAATTTTAACATTGACAAATGCAATGTATTAAAGATAGGGAAGATGAATACAATTGCAAAGTATAAACTAGCTAATATGGAATTAGAAAACTCAGACTGTGAGAAAGATCTAGGTGTGTTTGTTCGCAATTATTTGAAACCTAGAAAACAGTGTATAAGCGTTCGTAACAAGGCAAACAGGATTATCGGGTTCATCTCTAGGAGTGTGAGTAACAGAACTTCTGATGTTATCCTAAATCTTTACTTGTCATTAGTGAGACCCCATATGGATTATGCTGTTCAATTTTGGTGTCCTTAATATAGAATGGACATAGATTCCTTGGAGAGAGTACAACGTAGAATGGCATAAATGATCCATAAAATTAGAAATCTTTCATATGAAGAAAGGTTGAAGAAATTAGGCTTACATTCATTAGAGAGACGCAGAGTTAGAGGGGATATGATAGAGGTGTTCAAGTGGGTTAGTGGGATTAATAAAGGGGACATGATAGATGTACTAAAGCTCAGTGATAGCGAAAAAACTCGAACAAATGGTTTCAAATTAGATGAATTTCGTTTCAGAAAAGATATAGGCAAATATTGGTTTGGTAACAGAGTTGTAGATAGGTGGAATAGGCTACCAAGTGCTATAGTGGGATCAAGAACGATAGAGAGCTTTACAAAAAAATAGATAAGAATATGGACGAGATAGGTTGGGTGTGAGGGGGATCTGCTGGGTGTGGGCCAATCGGCGCTCTACAGACCCCCATTGTCTGTCTTCTGACCGTTTTGGTGAGGTCGGTCCTCATGGTATTAGTGAGTTGGGCCTATAATTAGGCCTAGTAATTGGGGTTGGGTGTGAGAGGGATCTGCCTTGTGTGTGTCAATCGGATTTCTGCAGACTCCCACTTTCTTATGTTCTTATGTTCATGTTCGACTATATAAGGCAAGTGACTCATCTCCCTGACGTTGTTCCTCCCAAGGTGTATGTTTTAATTTATGTAAGTGTGTTGAAATGTATGGAGTGCGAGTAGTTCTTGATTATAACAAATTATTCTGTCAAATTATCTACTTTTGATTCATAACTTATAGTTTAATAATTACTAGACTAGGAGTTCAGAAGCATACTTACTTTTATACAGTCATGTATATGACTATAGGTTGCGGCAACGAACTTAACAATTTTCTTGATCCCTGATCTCTCTGTAACTCAAAAGGGCCTTGAGCAAACTGGCTGTAAATATCCACACCTATTTCATGGTGGACTCTTCCCAAACAATAGAAACGTCAGCTCGATTAATTTTATTCATTTCGAGTTATATTAAGTTAAGGGGTCAACATTATTGTCAAGTTCGCTGGCGCTACTTATATAATCTTCTTCTCTTGATTATATTGTTCAACCCATATACTCTATGGTTCAAACACACCCGTCAATATTTTCAGTTGTTACATAAGAACATAAGAACATAAGAAAATGGGAGTCTGCAGAAAGCCGATTGGCCTAAGCAAGGCAGATCCCTGTCCCACACAACCCCAATTACAAAGCCCAATTATAGGCTCAACACTCTAATACCCTGAGGATCATCTTACCAAACCGGTTAGAGATTAACGCAGGATTACGGGGGTCTGCAGAGCGCTGATTGGCCCAACCCGGCTGATCCCCCTTCACACCCAACCCTCTCGTCCATATGCTTATCCAATTTTTTCTTAAAGCTCCCTATCGTTCTTGATCCCACTATATCACTTGGTAGCCTATTCCACCCATCTACAACTCTGTTACCAAACCAATATTTGCCTATAACTTTTCTGAAACGAAATTTATCTAATTTGAAACCATTGGTACGAGTTCTTTCGCTATCACTGAGCTTTAGTACATTTGTCATGTCCCCTTTGTTAATCCCACTAACCCACTTGAACACCTCTATCATATCCCCTCTAACTCTGCGTCTCTCTAACGAATGTAAACCTAATTTCTTCAACCTTTCTTCATACGGAAAATTTCTAATATTATGGATCATTTTTGTCATTCTAAAACGCTGAATTCTCTCCAAATGAATCTATGTCCATTCTGTAATAAGGACACCAAAATTGGACAGCATAATCCATATGGGGTCTCATAATGACAAGTAAAAGTTTTAAAGATTAACATCAGCAGTTCTTTACTCACACTCCTAGAGATGAACCCGAGAATCCTGTTTGCCTTATTACGAACGCTTATACACTGTTTTCTAGGCTTCAAATCATTGCTAACAAACACACCTAGATCTTTCTCGCAGTCCTGAATTTTTCTAATTCTAAAATTAGCTAGTTTATATTTAACATTTGTTTGCATCTTCCCTATCTTTAATACCTTGCATTTGTCAATGTTAAACTTCATCTGCCAATTTACTGACCATTCATGTAAGGTATCTAGATCCCTTTGGAGGCACTCTATATCGCTATCTGAATCAATTGGTCTCCCCATTTTAGTATCGTCTGCGAATTTACATATCCTACTAGTTATACCTAAATCTAGGTCATTTATGTATATAAGAAACAACAGGGGACCTAATACCGATCCCTGGGGGACACCACTTTTGACTGCTCCCCACTCCTGACTTGGTACCATTTATGCTGACTCTCTGTTTCCTACCAATTAGCCATGACCTAAACCATCCCAATAACGACCCTCCTATTCCATGTGCCTCAACCTTTCTCATCAATCTCTCATGAGGGACTCTGTCGAAAGCTTTACTGAAATCTAAATATATAATATCATATGACTTGTCACTATCTACTGCTTCATATACCTCTGAGCAAAAGCTAACCAAATTAGTAAGGCACGAACGTCCCTGATGAATCCATGCTGAGAAGAATTTATTAAGTTAAATTTTACTAAGTGGCTTCTAATTTTTCCTAGCAATAATAGACTCTAGCAACTTTCCTATGATTGATGTGAGACTAATGGACGGTAATTGGATGCTATCGATTTATCACCTTTTTTGAAGATCGGAACTACATTTGCAGCTTCCAAGCTTCTGGAACTAAACCTGTTTCTAATGACTTGTTAAATATAAATGCTAATGGACTACTTAACTCATCTCTGCATTCTTTTAATACTCTAGCATATACCTCGTCAGGACCAGGCGATTTTTGAGGTTTCAGTCTGTCAATTTCCTTAAGCACATCATTTCTACTTATACTAACTGTACTTAACATATTTTCTATACTATCACTATATACCCATATTGACATCTGGAATCTGTGGCAAATTATCATTAGTGAAAACGGAAAGAAACAGACATTAATGTACTGCACATTTCTAAATCATTTTCTGTTATTTCTCCTATTGAAGTTTTTAGGGTGCCTATTACATCTCTAACTTTAGATTTATATAGTTGGTAAAAAGCTTTAGGGTTATTTTTTGAGTCGCTGGCTATCCTTATTTCATAATTTCTTTTTGCTTTCCTTCCTGATTTCCTTTTTGACCTGTCTTGATAGAGTCTGATAGTATATATGTAAATTATTTTCACCTTTCTTTATTTTTCGATATATTCCTTTCTTTTTTCCTATAAGATCTATTAGCTTATTAGTCATCCATTTTGGTTGGTTGGTTCTGCGTCGATCTAAATCTTCTTTTAGGGATATATTTATTTTGAGCATTGTGGAGTGAAGCAATAAACTGGTTATATGTAGGTGGCAAGTTTAACTCTGGCATATCCTGACTTAAACTCGCTTAACAATAGGGTCCACCCTTAAGTCCTCTTCTTAGCCCACCATAATCGGCTTTTCTGAAATCTGGGATAAGTGTCGTATTCTCTTTAGCATTTCCTGTGTATTGTATGTTAAAATAAGATTTATGATCGCTATTTCCTAGTTGTACCCCTATCTCTACATTATTTATCATATGTTCATTATTACTGAGAACTAAATCAGAACTATATTAATACCTCTAGTCGGCGTATCTATGAATTGAAATAAAAAACTATCTTGTACTACCTCTATAAACTCTACTGAATCGGAGTCGCCTATTTGGTGCTGCCAATCAATGTTCGGAAAATTAAAATCCCCCCATAATGCACACATTGCTAAACCTTGATGCTATTTTAATTTCCTCCCATAACGATTTTCCGCCGCCATTTCTACTCATATTAGGCGGTCTATATATAACTCCAATAACTATGGTCTCACTACCTTCGTTAACCTCTACCCAAACACTTTCATTATCATTATTTAGTCTAATACCTGATTTAATACAGCTTTTTAATGTACTCCTGACAAACACTGCTATACCCCCGCCCCTCCTACTTGTTCTGTCATATTTAAACAAACTATATCCTGGAATATCAAATTCTGCTAAAAAATGCCTAGATTCTGTATTAATCCACGTTTCAGTTAGCGCTATTATGTTACAGTAAGTGATAGGGCCTAAGCTCCACCTGTGTTATTGTAGTTATGTTATGCATAACAGTGTTAAGCAAGCTCTACAGACTCAATATATCTATTGGTTTGTTATGTTTTGCTTTTGTGCTTGTTATGCCCAGTACAATCAGGAATGAGTAACATACGGAACTCCTGTCGGTTTTCCTGTACCTGGATGCATAAGAGAAAGTTAGATGCAAATTTTACAAACCAAATAGGTTAATATTGCAAATTAAAAAACAATTGACCTTAGATTTATTAATATAGCCAGCGTTATGATAATTAGTAATATACTCCTTCATTGCAGTGATGATATTAGTTTTTGAATATCGGTTGTTGTTTATATCATATGCTGCAACTTAATCATCAAGGGTGAATAACTTATCTAGGGCCTAAATGTTATTAGAACTTTAAACCCCACTCTGTCAACATTGCTATATGGATTTGTATTTGTTTATTTTTGTATGTCCCACTTATATTATCAGTGCAAGTTAAATTCCACAACGGCATCACTGGCAGTGTTCCTTAATTATATTGTATTTTATTTATTTGTTGATCTATTTATTTATTTATTTCTTATTTTAATATATATTTGTTTCTAACCAAGGTGGTGTAATGGTACACCCTAATACTTCATCTGAACGTGTGGACGTCGAATTATAATGTTTAATGTTCTACTGTGTTTCAGTGATGGGATGAAAATTTAAGATCTTGATACTTTTATTTTGCCACTATATAGCGGCCCCTTTCTTATGCATGGTACAGCTCCCCATGTTACTTTAGTATGTGGTAGCCTGCCGATTTTGGCGGGACATATTCAATACTCATAGTTGTAAGAGGTACAGGGAAACTCATATTACTAATATTTGAGCCATCAATTATATAATCCATAAAGTTACGGTGTTGTGCCTCTTTGACCATTGAACCTCTGGGAATCAATTCCGAAATGGCCCATTGGAAGAAGCGTTCAAACTTGGGGACGACTGTCCCCCTTATAATAAACACTGTATACAAGATGGTTGAATTTAGACTTGTGGACTCATAATACCAGAAATTATGAGTGACACTCGTTGTTTGAAATACGAAACTTGATATAACCAGCTCAAAAGCTCAACATCCACAAACAATTAGGAGCACTGCCGACTAGGCTACAATACACCTTCATCACCTGGCAGGTAATGAATTTTTCTGACATGATAATAAATATGTTCATGAGATGTAATTCAATATTTAAGTGAGCACTTCTTTGAAATTGCAACTTGTCTATTTAAATTACAATTACATTAAAGTTCAAATTGCTAGTAATAATGATTAAAAGGAACCAAAACCTTATCTGTGATTCTATTTTATTATAGTAAAAGTTTATCATTAAACGCAGATATTATAAACATACTTCTTGTCGAAACTCGACAGTTATACATGCATAAAGTATATTCAACAGTGATTTAGTAATAGGAATATACTGTACATGTACATCATGTTTTCCATAGATTGTTCTGAGTTAAGTACATTCCGATACTCTATAGTTGATTAATACGCATTATAAGTATACAAATGAACTCGGATCTAAGGTTCTATATTATTTTCCTTTCGCGGCAGTCAAGTGAATATAACGCTCACGTGTGAATCTGCTTGACCTGGGTTCCATCCCACCCAAGGCGTACATATTTAGTAGGTGTGGTAGTGCATCCTAGCGAGTTTCACATGCTTGCACCCAGTCGTGGGACACCTCGACGACGTATACACACATAACATAGTCACTCGAACAGTTTTCTTTCTCTCCGAAACACCTTCTCCCATCTCAACACTCTTCGAAAAGAAAATAAGAGGTGCCGTTGTAAAGACTTATCTCTCAATATCTTCACTTGACGTGACCTCCTATAGCTTATAGATATTATATAATCACTATAACTATATTAATATATAGGTAATGATCAATGTATATGAGAATGTAGAAGTGTGCCTTAGGGGGCTATATTACATTGCAAACACACAAAAACTTATTGCAGTAAGCATATGTTGATGAGAGATAAACAAACTCTCTCCCACTCTCCGATCTGATCAAAGCTGTCTAGACCTTAAATTGTGGTTTGGGATCCTATATCTGCCCAATCCTGGACCATCGACGCTCTACTTCAACTTTTCGATTACAGATAAACCATATTAACCAATCATTAGGACTATTTTGTTTTTATATGTGCCAGATTAATGTGTTGAACCATAATATTCAATAAGGTAATTTTATTATTTTCGTGTTTGTCTATACCTTTTGTTGTTTAAGTCCCAACACTTCATTAAACATATTAATTTAAAAACAAGTTCCTGTTTCGTCAAACAGACCAATTAATGATTGTCTTGATGATCGTTTAAAGCCAAGGAGGTGATATTCCATAATAAAATATGATATTTTATGTTACTGCGAAAGCTAATGCAACCATCAGTGTTCATAGACTTGTAGATAAGTTTCGTCATGGCTAATGGATTATAGCATACATAAGACACGTGGAAACTAATGAGTTTTTAAGAGAGCTACAAGTAATTTGATACGCTAACCGGGTACTGCTTACGCTACAGCCGCTTTATATACGCCTTGCTCACCTGCAGGAGATGGTAGTAGGCCGCAGTACTTTAACCTGGGAGAGCAATGATGTCGTAAAGCACTTGTGGTGGTGGGTGAGGCGGGCAGGTGTAATCAGACCCCTTAATGACCTGCCACCTCACCTGATCTACCTCATCCATCTGCACCTCACGCCCTTACATCTCTCTCTCTCTCTCTCCAATTCTAGGTAATTGATATATAAGCCATCAATGTCCTTAACACTATTCGATTGAATAACACTTTACGCAATCTAAATGTTTTATTTCTTTTGGATTATTACGAGGAATGTTGGTCTTCTTAGTTTCATAATTGCTTTGAAAACCTAGAAACACTGCAACGAACACTATAAACGATAAATAAACCTAGAAACACTGCAACGAACACTATAAACGATAAATAAACCTAGAAACACTGCAACGAACACTATAAACGATAAATAAACCTAGAAACACTGCAACGAACACTATAAACGATAAATAAACCTAGAAACACTGCAACGAACACTATAAACGATAAATAAACCTAGAACACTGCAACGAACACTATAAACGATAAATAAACCTAGAAACACTGCAACGAACACTATAAACGATAAATAAACCTAGAAACACTGCAACGAACACTATAAACGATAAATAAACCTAGAAACACTGCAACGAACACTATAAACGATAAATAAACCTAGAAACACTGCAACGAACACTATAAACGATAAATAAACCTAGAAACACTGCAACGAACACTATAAACGATAAATAAACCTAGAAACACTGCAACGAACACTATAAACGATAAATAAACCTTTTCAGACTAACAATTATTGAATGTCATGATAATATGAATATCAATAAATATTCGTCAAACTTTCACTGAATTTAGAGAATAGGTAAGTCCTTCCACTCACTTAAGGTTCCTTTTTACGTTCATTCATAAACTTCTGAAAGGGGCTACCTATCAAAGTCACAGATTGAACATTTTCCAATACTTTCGAAAATCGCCTTGACAACTGTTTTTTTTTCTCTCCTGATTGATACAATCTGAAAATATGGTCGATTTGTCTGTCTATTGCCAGGCGTAACTTTCTCTACCACTATTTACCCAACCAACTAAACCATATAGTATAAAGGGTAAGTATAATCTTGTACTGACGGGGTTTTCTTTACAGCCCACTAAAACTTACTTAATCGTATATTTTGTTGTCACCGTCATTACAGTAATTACTAATATATTCATTATCATTAGTTTATCCTTTATTCATATTTAAACTATTTGATACAATTAATCAATCAATTTATGTACTTATGCTTTTATGTATATATATATTTTCCATGTTTGATTAAGTACGTGTATATATTATATATATTCTCCGGATTTTACATTTGTTTAATATATTTAGTATTGTAGCCTAATCACTTGGAAGAACGGCAATATACTGTATAGCAATGAACAGATCAGTGTAAATATTGATAATGCATACAATAATTGTACAACACTTCTATAGAAGATTTTCTAATTGATAATTAATTAATACACTATATAAATACCAGACAAAACTCTCCTATAAATATGTTATTGTTACTATAAAATATGTATGTTCAGTATGTTACATCCAACATTCTAAGCAATCGCCATTACAAGAGACAGGTGAGCGACATACTGATTAGGCCTAATGGTTCTTTCTAAAGAACTGTTAAGTACTCAACCAAAAATATTATTTGTTACTAGAAAAAGCCTAATGCCTCAGCTCTCACCTTTGCTCGGCCTCTTTCTGCTTAGGAGGCCAT
This sequence comes from Paralithodes platypus, assembly GCA_032716605.1. NCBI lineage: Eukaryota > Metazoa > Arthropoda > Malacostraca > Decapoda > Lithodidae > Paralithodes > Paralithodes platypus. Next base: position 43,218,478 of record CM064519.1, read on the forward strand.
GTTGCTGCTTTTAGCTTCACTGCTGTACTAACTATTGCAAATAAATAACAATAGTCTTATTTGATTGATAATTAATGGAGGCTACAAAACCTTTGAAGTTATATTGATATAATACATACGTAGAGCAATGAGAGACTAAATTTAAGTGAAGACAGCCATGCTTGGGTAAATACACTACTATACCACCTTGGGTGTTGAGGAACTGACGAAATTATTTGGATTCCGACTATTCTCCTTTGCCCTTAATTATTGCTGGTTAAATTGTCTTCACATTGTGTGGATTTTTGCTGACACATTATCGGCGATGATGTTCATGGTTTTATGCTAAATAATTTGATTGGACGGGCGTATGTGCTGGGAGATATTTATATAAAGTGTCATTGTTTTGGCTTTGAGTTAGGCCAGAGACCTGGACAGAACTTTTCTAGGTATTGTGGAAGGTTGTGAACATCTAAGGGAGGTGTTGTATTAGGATGATCCTGAACCATATAACGTAAATGCAATAAAGAATATCATTCCATAAAATGTTCTGCATTTTGTTGATGTACGGTCGCTCTAATAAGTCATGTTTCAGCTATTATTACGTTTGGCTCGCTCTGTGCTGTATTAATGTCTGCCAGATGTTGAGTAGGGTGGGTAAGTGTAGGAATAGGTTTGTATATCCCCCTTGAAATGAATAAATTAAGTTTAGATATTGCTGAAACCAATTATGGATCAAAATATACTTGGTGCCGAGACATCACTTATTAGGCCGACTGTACTGGTGCTTTAGGAGCTTGCATCAAGAAAATTGTACACAACTAACTGAATGATGATGATTTCGCATGAATGAAGGATGTCATTGGTTATTTGGATTTCGTCTGTTAATATAAAAATTTTCCTTCTGGCATTACGTATGATTTTGTTTGTCTCTAAGCTGCTTTATTTTTTACGAATACAAAATGTTTTTTATTTTTATGAAAGTTACTTACATGATGCAAGAGAGAGATACAGAATGTCAATATTCTCACTAATTTACCTGATTTTAATAGACGACGATTTATTTTGTTTCTTAATATTGTTATCGGAATATTATAATCGGCTTAGGAAAAATCTATAGGAATGAAAGTGTTAAAGACATCCCCTAACATTGACAGATCCTTTGAAAGCTGCTTAAGCACATCTGAAAGTAACCAGATTGAAACGGTATCTAACGCCAGGTGATTGCAAGGGTAAAGTTATCAATGTAAAACAATACAAGTCATAGTAGTTATCAACACTCAAATTGTAAATTCATATACATCAAATTGACGAAACATATACTAAAACAAAATGGTTATATATATATATATATATATATATATATATATATATATATATATATATATATATGTATATATGTACTGTATATACTGTAAATATATACTGTATATATGCATATATATACAGTAATATATTTAATATTCCATATTAATTAAAATGCGAAAAATGCTTCACACCCAACATAAAACAAAATCAGTGGTTCAATTCGCAAAAAAAAAAAAGATCTTTTACAGTATATATTAATTTCATTCAGACATCAACTTCTGTAGATTTTATTTTATTTGTATTTTTTTTTTTTTTTTAACCTGCTTTCACAGTTTGGCCACTGTGGTTATATACTGGAAAGCAAGTACTGCATCACAATAACTATCTCATTCACTCTCCTTTACCACCCAGGCTTCTTCAAACTATCCTCGTCCATCCCTCCAGGTTACACACAATATTAGCTCAAACTACTCTGAGTGGTCAATTGAGATAAAGTGCTTGAATCAAGCTTAAATTGGTCAATCAAGGTTGAACAGCCAATTCCAGCCAAAGTGTTAATTTGAGTCAACTGATCAAGGCTGTTCAAGTTGATTTTTTCTGAACTACCATTTATGGTCGAGTATACAATTTGGGTGGGACACTTCAACTGACCACTTGCGAGTTACGGTCTATAAGGAAGTTGGAGCCGTAAACATCGATATTAAACACGCATACAATAATAATGTGAGTTTCTGATTGATAAAAGGTATGTTTAATTGAGTTTCATGTATTTATGAATGTACTACGACCGTATTTTAGCTGGTAACTTTGCTAAATATCGATGTCTACAGGGCCAACTTCCTTATAGAACGAAACTCGTAAGTCGGCAATTTGGACCAAGCGGCTGTTTTGAACTGAGGTGCTGATTTGGGCTATGTGGTTATTTTAAGCTAAGCGCTTGTTTTGAACTGAGCTGCTGATTTGGGCTATGTGGTTATTTTAAGCTAAGCGCTTGTTTTGAACTGAGCTGCTGATTTGGGCTATGTGGTTATTTTAAGCTAAGCGCTTGTTTTGAACTGAGCTGCTGACGTGTGACGAGTGGTCGATTTGGGTTGAGTAGACAAAATATGCCGAGTAGGCATTAATGCCAAAGAGGTGATTTTAGCCAAACAGTTGCTTTAGGCTGAGCAGCCAAGTTAGACCGAGAGGCTGAATTAGTTTGAGCGATCAATTATAAATCACCTGTCTCCATCATGTAACCCAAGGATTCTTAGAGATCTTTGTGGAATCTTGCTTAAGAACTTTACAGTATCTTACCCACTCCAACAACAAGTATATCAATTACACTTAGTCTAAGTTCCATATAACTTTTGGTAGTTTACGCAGGTAAGTACAAAACATGAACCTGTGTCACGCCGTGAAAAATAATCCAGGCTAATTTCTTAGATACTATAATAGCTATAACCATTCCAAGCACCTGCTTAGTATTTCATTCAATAATCAGTAAGTTTGCAGTTGACGGTATGCAATATTTTCCTACAATGTTCAAAATGTGATTTTGTGAAATTCTGTGAAAATTTAAGCCCTCTAAATATTTCATATCGCATTCGATATATTTCAGATACATTTACCAGATACATTTAATTGAATATCCCGCCATGTATTTTCTGCTGCAAGAATGGTCTACAAGTTAATAAGTATTTCAAAGGACATTTAATTGCATACTTACGTAAGTTTGATAATTTATATAATTTTCTTTAACAACATAGGGTTCAATTTGTTAAGTTTGAATGTTTTGCCATGTCATCATGTACTCTTTGTTTGGATAAGGTCTAGATCTTTCTTCCTTTCTTTTTCCTTGTTCTCACTTTCTCTCCTACTACAATATATTTCCCCTTTCTATTCTAACCTGTAGTACCCCAAATATGTGATACCTTGATAACAAATGTTAAGTAGCAAATTAAAGAAAAACAGTGTTTATATTGGGACCGTCATTTAGGTCATAGCAATATGCTTGCCATTGTATTCCATTATCTCAACAAATGCGACGAAAATCAATATGGTCTTTCACAAAGGCAACAAGAATAACATGCACAACAAGAATTAACAGCAAAAAGTATAATTCATTGATCTTTCGTGTTCTTCGTAAGTAAAATCAATGTTCAGGTCAATCTACAGGTACAGGTACTCCTTTAATCCGCAGTCTCAGAAATTGTAGTCATGTAATTTTATTGTTTTCAGATGACTGTAGAAAACAGTATTGCTTATTTCTCGATTCATCCCTTTTCCACTTTATATGTTGCGCATACATTGCATGCATTAACATTTAAGCGTATAATAAACCTACAAAATATTCTGGAACTGCGAATTAAACGAGTTGACTATACAGTATACCTTTCTATATAAAGTAGTTCAATCGCTAGTATAATAACTTTGTGTCCTATTTATATACTGTATATTCTTTTCATTTAAAGTATACAGTCAAGCTCTGAAGATAACAAATAGGTCACGACTTAGCTATCATCTTCCTGCCGTGATAGCTCCAGTCACACCCATTACCCCTTCCATCTTCCCTCTCCTCCAGTCAATTGTTTTCTCTCCTTCCCTCAGGTGGTGAGGCCAATCTCAGGGTAAAGTCAGCATCACACGAACGCCTATTCCCTCAACTCTCGTTCGCAACTCTGACCTGCGAGTTACTGAAATACATTTGTATAAGAATGTTGTAGCTTTTAATAATCTTCCTGCAGTCTAGATGCCAACACTTGTGCAAAATGTTCCAAGAATAGAGTTGTGGATCAACAGTTGACATTAAGTTTAAGTTCGCAAGTATGTTACGTTTCGTCTGGTAGCATTGGTACATTTTGGCCTAATGAAGAGGAATATGGTGTCCTTTTCTTCCAGGCATAACATTAATGACGTAGACAATATACTTTAAAACATGCAAAAAAAGCACACTATGTTAATTCTCATTGTAAAAATGTATGAGTAAGGACAATAAAAACAAATTGTTCAATATTAATCACACCACAGTTGAGCGAGGTATGTATGTACTGAAGGAAGAAGTAGCAGGGGATAGTTCTAAGGCCCTCTGAGTATTAGACGTCATCCCTAAATTGAATAAAATTGTCTGGAAAGGTTAAGATAGTTACGTGACTTGCTTACGTTTCATTTATTTACTCTTTTTCTGTTATTCCTCCTCTCAAAACTGTGAAGGGAAAAGTTTAAAAAATATTTACCCAGATCCCAGTGAGCCCTCTACTGATGATTTCCTTCCCGGCCGCCTGTGTGTCTGTGCTGCATTATGGGGTCGAGGTGCGCAAGAAGTGTCTAATTGGGGGTTCTGGCCGGCAACAAGGTGATATCAGGGCCCCGGAATTGAGACAGGTAACTGGGATGGGAGGTGGGGGGAATGAGAACAGTACATTTTAAAGTCGGTTGAAAAATGCTGAGGCAGGTACCTTTAAAATAGTGAGAATATAATTCCATACAGTACCGATGACGTCCTTTTCTATCTATTGTGGCAACTATTAGGCGATTTTATTCAGATATGGAAGGACCACTAGCAATAATAAGGCTTCAAACTATCTCAACCAACCCTTTTAACGAACACAGATCCTTCCTAAGCAGCATAATATCGTCAAAATATAGCCAGAATAAAAGATAACACATGTCGCTGGTACTCAAAGGGTTAACGAAGGTAGGAAAGGGATGGGCCGGAAATCATTGCAATATACAATACATAGGTTTGCATACGATTGGTAATAGAAAATAAAATAGCAAACACAATAATGGGCTGTATTGACAATGGTGTATTTTGATGGATTACAAGGTCTTTTATGACCAAATATATAAGGAAACATCAGGTTTGTGATAAATTGAGTGTATGTTCAGGTCATAACGACATTGTAGGCTAAGGCTGATAGTTATCGAATATTGAGCATACCATCATTCTATGACGGTATTATACTGCAATGCAGCATTGGCATATGTAATGTTGCTAAGGATATGGAGAATAATGCACCGTAATCATTTATATTATAACAAATATTATTATGGGATGGCAGAATTTTTGTATTTTGTGAAGATGACTATCATTTTAGTACAATATAATGCAACCAAATATGCTATATACATTATTGTATGCGTTAGCACATTTAAAGATATTGTAATTTCAGCAATTCGGCAAAAACTACAAAGGAGTACAAAGGAAATCAAGCTACAACAGGTCTAGTGACCCCTCTAGGCTGCTGGTCCTCCAAAAGACTGAGGATCAAGTGTCCAACCAGTGGTTTAGAGTGGGTAATAATATATACATGATAATTGTATTATTTAATCGAAAAATAAATGTTTGGCTGAGTTCATACTGAGATTAACGATGTGATCGTTATCTTATTCTGAATGGGCAGTGGATAATTTGTGCACAATATTAGTAGACAAGGATTGTAATGGTGAATAACAACACCAATAGTTGTGGTAGGAGTGTATAGATAATGTGAGGAAAAAGTATGGCATTTAGTTCTACAATTAAACGATATACTAAATGTGTTCAACTTCACAAGATGAATTGGTATGATGTTTGTATTATTAGCATAATATTTCTAATATACAAATGTTATATATTTCATATAATGGAGGTGAATTCTTACAAAGGAATAAAACGGGCGAGGTGTAGAATAATCTCAGTGTAGAAAGAAGAAAATGCGACCATACTCATTATATGATACAAGCTATTCCTAAGTATATTACATATCCAGATTATATTTTCTAGGAACCACGTAATCAATAACGCTTCCCTGATTCAGCCCCGAGACCCTACAGAGCTAAACCTCATCAGCTATGATTTGATGCAGCACAGGCTATCATTCTGTGTAATTTGTTGCGAGGAATGATATTTGTATATCTCATTTCAAGGGCCTAATTCTGAAAGGGGAGAAGCCTGGGGAGAGATGGAGCACCGCCAGACACGTGTGACACCAGAACTCCAACCATAAATGACTATAAAACGAGACAAATGACGTGGAACCCTCGTGTGTTGCACCATCTCAAATCTCGCCCCTCTGATCGTCCGTTTCTCCATCCGTCTGGCCGGTGCGTGACGAGATTGCATTAGCAAACCGAACCCGTAGCCAGGTAATAACACACATCACATCCGCGATCACTCCTTTAAAGAATCGCCGCTGGAGAAAAAAGTTCGGGGAAAAAATCGTCGTGAAGCTTGAATTTATTTTATCCTCAAGGTATCGTCTCGGACATAACCTCAATGTGTCTTAACTACAGGTGGGAGGCAAAGAGAATCACCGACCTCACGCGCAGGTCGGCATTAATACGGAAGGCTGTAGTAATCGGCAGGGTGAATAGGATGGCAGTACGTGTGATTTGTACGTTGGGAGCAGTGATAAATCCGGCAATATTACACGGTGTCGCGTGATTGGGTGTCGCTCTCACCGCCTCCCATCATGACACCTGAGACAGGAAGACGGGCACATCTTCCTCCGCCTAGGGTCTTCGGGGGTGGGGGAAGAACCATTTACGGGAAATTAGGACATGGCTTGGGATGGAAGAGGAAATAATGGTTGTTGGAAACTGAGTGGGAGATTTAATGATGATGAAACTGCAATATGATACTATTTAGTGGCATGATTATTTGTTGTCCTAATATTGAAATCAGAGAAGTACGTACACTAAATATTGCTGATTCCTCACTATATTTTATCTCTATTGGCCTACGCCTTGATCCCTACGGCCTCCATGTCTTATAAACTACTAGGAGGGGTACCCGGCGTTGCCCGGGTTTAAATTCTACTACCATAATCACCATCATCAATCACTACTACCACAATCATCACAATACTACTACTACCATAATCACCGGCCTCGACCTCCCTGTGCTTCATTAAACGGCGACCTCGATTTCGGCCGCTAAATGACCTCCGATTTTGGATCTGACCTCATCGGTACCCCCATTTTGGGGAGCTGCGAACAACTTTCGTTCAATACACCTTTTCGATCGGAGGGACCCTCCGATCGAAAAGGTGTATTCTGCCCCAAACGGCCATTTATTTCGCATTTTTTTTTCACTCCCGTATACTACATAAGTTCTGCCGAAAAGTTTATTAAACAAAAGTGTCTCTGATTTCCACTAAACTCGCCTAAAACCATCTCCAAAGCCTGGGCTTTCCAACGGTGCCCCACACTCCCACCTGGCACCAAAACTGTGGGAGGAGTTTAGTAACAAAAGTCGGCTAACTGACAAACAGACAAACATTGACCTTTATTTATTAAGATGTAGGTATGCTTATTTTCCAAACAGATATTTATTTTGAATTCCAGGCCAGCAGGATGGCAGTCGATTTATTATTCCATAAGGTATTCATTAAAATAAATTATATTCTATCCTATATACTCAGGCCCAATCCCCACTTTTCCTATTTATTTTTTATTTGTTCCCCTCTTTTCCTTTTTCTTTTTGTTTGTGGGGGGGGGGGGCTGACTCAAGACAGAGCCAGAATAGGGACAACACGACAACAAACAATGAACACATAATACTAATAAACCAAACGAAAAAATAAACTTTATGCAGTGTGAGCTAAGATTGTATTATATAATTGAAGTTGCTCGTTGCAAACACAATTCAGTATTCAAACATCCCACACTTGTTAACGCTAATATAACCTCTTTTACAGCAACTTTAAACTTGTACTAGTATCATAGCTGAAAAGGTTCTTCTTACGGTCTTCGCTATAGCAAACCAATCAAGTGACACTAATAATATATATATAATAACTACTATAACCCATCTATTCAACACATCTGCCCTCGTGTGGGAGGCAGACTAACGTATTCACCCATAGTTTGATAAGATATGTGAAGTACTTCTGCATCCAAGTGGATTCCCACGATTGGGGTGGGGTGACACGTATAATCACCGCCTAATCTGTGGGAGAACATGATTTACACACCTAACGCCGTATTTATAAACAGTGTTAAAATTATTCTTAAAAAAGGCTCCTATGCTGTTAAGTCTTGGTTGTTACTTCACCTTTGACATACTAAAATTAACTGAAACTAAAAACATTGACCACATTTGAGACGATTTGTTTTATTTATAAACAGAGAACAAAAAACGATTTAACGTTTAACGAGTATAAAGGAATTGAGCATTCATTGATGAAAAGGTATTTAATATAATATCGTTCTAAAAATCTACCAACATGTCTGCTAATTCGTCCAACAATTCGAAGGGTTTCACGGCAGTATATATATATATATATATATATATATATATATATATATATAGGGTATAGTCTTATGCTTTAGCACTTATAGTTTTAATATCCTTGAGGCAAAATTGGAATTCATTATCAATGCATTCATATGGAACTAATTTTGAACATAAGAATATCCTCCGATTCACTTGAAGGTAGAACGCAAGGATAATTGTAACAAATGTATATTATTATCAAGTTATAATGAACACTAGCTTCCTCATAGCTTAATTACTGCAACACTACTACAACCTTTACAAGTGACTCAAGAATTAACTAAAAAATGTCACCAGCTTATGAATGATCGAGATTATTGTATTTTATAGCAGTTCTAACTTTAGTGATTAAGGTTACACTAAAACAGTGAAAGTATATTAACGCTGGTTCAAATTGTCTGTGTTATATTAGTATTAGGCATTATATTTAGGTAATGTTATCAAGGTGCAATAGTTAATAAGGACGTATCATAGTATACATTAGTAGAAGATGAAACCTGTTAACCGTTTATCTCCATTTAATTCTAAAGTTATGAAACATCATGAGAGAGAGAGAGAGAGAGAGAGAGAGAGAGAGAGAGAGAGAGAGAGAGCATTATAACACCTAGCACTTCGGATGGGAAATACCATCAAGAATGAATATTCTTTATTCTTGGGTTTTGTGAAATAAATGATAGTTATTATTTTGTAAAGCCACCTTTGCTTTTGCTTGTAATATATTTAGGATGTGGAAAGTCACAATAATTTAATAGTAAAGGGTTGCTCTTCACAAATTATCCAAACAGGTGCTGGTTTGAAATGTGAGATATTCGAGATTTTTTGCCGTGTGACTGTTTGCTTAACTGAAGGATTCAAATAAGGAAATATCTTTTGTTTTACAGTCGATTATTAAAAATATTTTTTAATTAGTAGTGGAGGAGGTGTGGTGGAGTGGTCATGCCACTGGGCTGGTAATGGTCCCGGGTTCGAATCCCGATGTATCAATGAGAAGATATTAGTGGGATGGAATTAGTGCTGTATCAGTGCATTACTACAAAGCCCACCGAAACGCCAAAAAAATACCCTCATTGTTCCCTGATTAAATAGTACTCTATGAATATTCCCATATTTAAAATATACTACAGGGGGGCAATGCCTAGGTGGTGTTCTGAGAGTAAGGGTCATTTGAACATATTATAGTAAATAATGTACATAAAACGTGAAATGCTTCACATATTATATTCAAACAGGAGTGGAGGGAGAGAGACTGTCGTGACTGAGGCAGTGCAGGTAGAGAGTGACAGGAAGAGACGCACAAAGGAGGACGGTAAAAAAGTTATTGGACAGAAAGTTGCAGAGTGATATATGAGGTAATTCGCGGAGTGTCTGCTGTTAGGACTGGGAAAACCTTAAATGGAGATAATATTGCTGAAAATATATAGAACGACTCATTAAAAATAAAAATAAATTAATTGATAGCTAGGAGAACATATATATATATATATATATATATATATATATATATATATATATGTATATATATATGCATACATTTGTTTTTTATCACCATCTACTGTAACAGTGAAGCAAAAGTTAGTCACAAAAGGTGTATAAATGTAAGCTAATAATCTACTTATATTTATCTGTCTCGTTTTGTAAGTCTCTCTCTCTCTCTCTCTCACACACACACACAACATACACACACACAGGCACATACACTATCATTAAAATCCTAATTGTGCGGTTATACTATGAAACTTAAATATGGAAGACGCTTGGCTTTGTTGAATATTTTCAATATCAGAGACATTTATACATAGTTACATACTAAAGATAAGGAAACTGGACAGGACAAGAGAGAGAGAGAGAGAGAGAGAGAGACCTATATAAGACTTAAAATATCAAGGAAGTGCCATATAACTCACCACCACACCACCTCAGCCCCTCCCACCGTGACCTGTGTATCATCCTATCATAATGAGCTTCCTGTTTAGAAAGAAATTACTAATACCCGAGACATTTCCCTTTTTAAGCCAGCAATGACACCTCCTGTGCGTCTATCATTTCACGCACGCACGCACACTGACGTACCGGTGTCACGGACCTTACGTACCGCGGGCTAAATGTGTTTACCACTCTGAACAATGATTTGCTGTGTATAGTCGATGATGATTATCTTCATGTAGACCATCTTTATTATTTGAATGCATTTACTATTTTATTTCTTATTAATATGAATATGAATATGCGTATGACATAACTACGAGAGCAGAATTGACAGGAGAAAAATAATATTCAGCATGTAATCTATGTTTTGACCACTGGGCAAAGGTCGAGAAGTCTGCAAGCGAGGAGAACAAATCTTATTTGCTTGGAAGAGGGCATTAGGTGGTACCGACACTCATAAGTAGAAGACACAAGTACTGAACATTTTATTTGTCAAATTAATGAGGTGAGGTAGTGTGGTTAGAAGGCATCTTAATGGCATAATATATATATTTATGTATGTAGCCTATATAGAACGCAATGTATGTTGAAATCTGGTAAATTCCCAAATTTATGGTAATAAAATCGCACCTGTATGGATCACAAATATAGAACAATATCTACTACATGTATAATATGATTATGTGGGTTAACATGCGAGATAGAATAACCATCGAGGTACATTCAGACCGTGACAGTGGGTCCCTCGCTAACTGGGGCGGATAATGATACGGTGCTTGCGTGACCTGCGCCAACCGGACCTCAAATTAGGTGTGTTCGCGCAGGGGTGCAAATCAGATGGTGGGAAGTGTCCAATTATCCTGTACCGGAGTCTTATGGAACATATTTATCCCGGGTTTCTTCCTTCCATGTAAGGTCTAATTAATTTGTCAGTCTCTCTCTCTCTCTCTCTCTCTCTCTCTCTCTCTCTCTCTCTCTCTCTCTCTCTCTCTCTCTCTCTCTCTATCTCTCTCTATCTATCTATCTCTCTCTCAGCTAGTATTGCAAAGAGGGGACAGCATGTCAACCAAGTAACGAAAATTCTCAAAAAGATTGTGTACATTTTTGTTTTCTTATTGTGCGAGGATCAATATAAGATTGTTGAGAGGTGTATGTTGGAATCTGGTGTTATTATTCTGGCCACCTGTTTCCTTCCCTCTCATCTTCTCTCTTCCTCCCTGTTGTCCCCCCCCCCCCCCCCTTTCCTTCCCCAGTGTGTGAATTTGTTTGTTCGTGTATTTGCTTCGTATACACCAATACTACGTTTTCTTAAGTTTCCATCTGCCTTTACTCAGATCATATTTGATCGATTTTGTATATATATATATATATATATATATATATATATATATGTATATATATATATATATATATATATATATATATATATATATATATATATTCGTCTTTTCTCATAAACTTGTATTGTTCTCTTGTATTATCACCTCTATACAAAAAAAAATCTGTATTTTTCGCCATTACCCTTATAGTTCTACAAGTTTTACGCCACTTCTGAGTGTTTCCCTCTTTCTTTTTAAATACTCATTTCCGTGGGTATTATTCAAATCCCTCCCCTTTTAATACTGTTTGCAAACAAACACTAGAAACTAGCGGTATAGTCATTTTGTCTTGGGTAACTAGGTACGGGTGTGGCAGTGTCAGTGATGTTGTGGCAGTGATGGTGTGACAGTGATGGTGTGACAGTGATGGTATGACAGTGGTACTGTGACAGTGAGGGTGTGACAGTGTTGGTATGACAGTGGTACTGTGACAGTGATGGTGTGACAGTGATGGTGTGAGTGTGACAGTGATGGTGTGACAGTGATGGTGTGACAGTGGTGGTGTGACAGTGGTACTGTGACAGTGATAGTGTGACAGTGATGGTGTGACAATGGTGGTGTGACAGTGATGGTGTGACAGTGGTGGTGTGACAGTGGTACTGTGACAGTGATGGTGTGACAGTGGTGGTGTGACAGTGATGGTGTGATAGTGATGGTGTGACAGTGATGGTGTGATAGTTATGGTGTGACAGTGAAGGTATGACAGTGAGGGTGTGACAGTGATGGTGTGATAGTGATGGTGTGACAGTGATGGTGTGATAGTGATGGTGTGACAGTGATGGTGTGATAGTGATGGTGTGATAGTGATGGTGTGACAGTGATGGTGTGATATTGATGGTGTTATAGTGATGGTGTGATGGTGATGGTGTGACAGTGATGGTGTCACAGTGATGGTGTGATAGTGAGGATGTGACAGTGATGGTGTGACAGTGAGGGTGTGATAGTGATGTGTGACAGTGATGGTGTGATAATGATGGTGTGACAGTGATGGTGTGACAGTGATGGTATGATAGTGAGGATGTGACAGTGATGGTGTGACAGTGAGGGTGTGACAGGTAAAATACCCTACAGTATACGAATATTCTGATATTGTATTGACAAGCATTTGTCAGAGTCGGTGAGAGGTTAAGATGCGTAGGGAATATGAAAATACATCATGGATAATGGTTTAAGATAAGGTAGCTGTGAGATTCAGTCGATGAAACAGTCAATCCTTAGCGAAACTGTCACAATCCTATTTCCCTGTATACACCTATGAGTTTTGCAAGTGTAAGCAATGGTAGGAAACTGCAAAGTCGTACTGGAAGATGATGATCTGGTGTTCCAATTTTTCACTATTCAGAGGGGTAAGTAAACTATGAATCCTTACTGCATAACTGCTGAAAAACAAACAAACAAACATTAATGTAATCGTAAGGGAAAGCCCCTATGAATAAATGTTATGTCGGGGTGACTGTAATTTAGTCCGTGAACCAAATACTCGTTGAGTAGCTTTGTTGCAATGATCCAATGGAGATTGACGATTTAATGACACTTCAAGAAACTTTAAGAGCTGAAGCCGAAAGGACTAATGTTGCAAAGTTTTCCTTTTGAAGTTGTAGTGTGGTGATAGGGGATAAATGTTGAGTGAATGGATGAGGTGGTGTCGTGAGGTTCGGTCATTAGTGAGTGAGGGAGGGAGGGTGGAAGAGAGGAAGTGAGGGAAGGTGTAAGGGGAGTGAGAGATGGAGGGTGTGTGGGAAGGAGGGAGGGAGTGAGGAAGGGAGGGTGGGGATTGGGGAACCACGTATAGTTTAGGGTACATACTACACCTGATGAGAACTGAAGCATTGAGTCATGAGCTTATGGACAGGTGTGTATAGGAGGAGAAAGTGACAAATACACACACTAACTCTCACTCTCGCTAAAAACCAACACACATACACTATCTCTCTCTCTCTCTCTCTCTCTCTCTCTCTCTCTCTCTCTCTCTCTCTCTCTCTCTCTCTCTCTCTCTCTCTCTCTCTCTCTCTCTCTCTCTCACACACACACATACAACACACAAACACAAAATATTAAATATATACATCTATATCATGGTTTATCTCTTATCCAAATAAAAGTGGACAGGAAATATTTGTATATGCACTCTCGCACTATAATCAATACTTATATTTAATATACTAATAATAATTATAACAATAATAACACTATTACTAATAATAATAGTTATAAAATTAATAACTGAAGCTATACAACAAGGTAACCATTAAAGAAGGTGAGGAGACAAATGAAGGTAAGAATTAATCTACATCCCATTACACCACATCCCACCCCGCCCCTCACACACTCATAAACAACACAATCCTTAAATTATCCCATAAGTTTGGAGAGCCAGCCAGTCAAGGAGGTCAAATTGGATTCGCAAGTTGGATGCACCCCGATAAAAAACATCAAACCAGTTCCAGGCAGACATTAGATTCACCTCGACAATCAAGAATGCACGAATATATCAACTTGGCATCCTTTGTTTTTATTTTGCGTTGTCGTTTTTTCGGCCCTCTATATGTCAATTAATAATCTTTTTGCGACACAGGAAGCATTAAAGATCGACAAAAAAGTCCTACGATATTTCTGAGTGGTATAAAAAGGTGGTTTCTTTGTGTGCTAGGGAGGACAGGGGCCGGTAATCAGTCATGGCAGGCTCGTAATTTTTGGTGTTTGATTTACGATTGTCGGTGTTCTTAACTGGAGTGGCCAGGGGCGTTTAGAGGGATTAAAGTAATAAGAGATGGAAAACAAACAGGTAAAACAGCAACATCACCATAGACAATATCAATAATAATAGTAATGGTACACTTGGATGCCATAGTCTCTAGCCCACTTATAAACATTATCGGACGTCACCTATTTCTAATTTTGGAATTATATATCTGGAAACAAATTTATGATTATAATTGTCCATACATCAACTACAAAACTATATACTGTATACTGTTCATTGTAAAGCAATACCCATCCAAAAAATCAATTCATATTATTTTATTGATTTATTATCACTATTATTATTATCATTAGGGGTTCAAGCCTACGGCGGGGAACCCCTATTGTAATCGTTAAGATTATTATTATTATTATTATTATTATTATTATTATTATTATTATTCTAAATTATTTTTGCACACCGGTTTTTATGCAATAACTCGAGAACCGCTTATCGGATCGGGATCAAACTTTGACACAAGGTGCGTTTTAGTATTGAGCAACGTTTGATATGCTAAATATCCAAAATGGCAGCCAGACACGCCTATGGCAGCCACTTTTCTGACAAATTTAAACGTAAATACCATCTCTCCCACTCATAGGAAATTATTGAGCTTTGGTATATAGACTCCACTACCAATGCTCCACAAATGTTATAGAAAAGGTTCTGCCCTACACATGGGTTTTCTTTTCGGCCATCTTGAGAAAAAAAACTCAAATTAACTTGAAAATCCATATCTTGATAAGTATGCGGATGATCAAAGCCATTTTTGCGTAGTTCGGCGAGGCTCTCACTTACGAATGGTTTGGTACCATAATAGAAGAAATTGATTGAATAGTTTGGCTGCAGCATTGAAAAACTGTCTATTCAGAAATGAGTTTAAAAACGTACTCTGTATACTACACAACGTTTTCAGTCTTCAGTCTCGGTTCCCCGAATCCTCTAGTTTTGCTTAATAATCCTTGGCTTCATCATTCAGATCCTTGCATTTATTTGCTTTAACTCTCTAAAAAAAAATCCATACGAATTCCACCAATTTTTAACCAACTTACCTATACATACCTACCCTACCAAATAATAATGATAATTAAAATTAATTTTTTGTGAATAGCAGAATATTTGATAAGGTTTTTAACTATTTGTCACTTTCCCAAATGCTTACTTTAATAACAATGATCTGGATCTTCAAAGTTTTGACAATTTCCTGTGTGACTTACGCTACGGTTCCCTCCTCCCTCATGCAGCATTCCCATCGTCCAGCATTACTGCTTCATAATTATCAGCTAACTTGACATAGCCATATAGGGGTTGGTTTGTAATATAAATGCAAAAAGTCGCTAGAATAATGCCACAATCACTACAATATGTTTAGATTGTTAGCTTTGCAAGTTTTACAATTTAATATGGGTTTGTAATGTCTGAATTTTGTCGAATATCCCTAAAAATTATGCTGCTAAGATATATATTTAGGGGAGGTGTGGCAGAGTGATCTTGCCACTGGACTGGTAATCCAATGGACCCGGGTTCGAATCCCAATATGTCAATGGGAAGATATTATTGGGATGGAATTTGTGCTGTACCTAGTTTCAGTGCATTACCACAGCACACCGAAATGCCAAGAAAAAATACCCTCATTGTTCCCTGATTAAATAGCGTTGTATGAATATTCCCATATTCAAAATATGTTACAGGGGGGCAATGCCTAGTGAGTTAATTGCTCAATAGGTGGCGTTCTGAGAGTGAGGGTCCCAGTGTGGAATATGAGACCGTGAAGCGCAGAGGCGAAGCGGCTTCAGAGATGGAGTTGATTCGAGCCGGGGTGCTTCGCATGTCTCACTCCCTAGACTGGAACAAGACCTCACGGACCTAACCGTGTTCAGCGGTGTAGTGTAAAGGCTCTCAGCCTATGCCCGAGAGGGAGTAGTTGAAATATTAAAAAAAATATATATATATATATATATATACCGTATATATATATATATATATATATATATATATATATATATATATATATATATATATATATAATGGCCGCTAGATTGCAGTGAATACCTCTAGAGTTAGCGGTAAAGTATCTAAATTGGCAACACTGCAATTCACACTGGCCAGATTAGATTGCCAAATACTGCCATACATCTCCCTACTGGAATTTACCTACATTATATCTAAAATATTTCATAACAAATCCCTTTAAAACGGTATCGATGTATGCATTATAATAATATTTACGCACTAGTTACTTACTAGTGTAAGTTAACTGAAGTTTGGAAAATATAACTAAAGTATTGTAAATTAAGTAGAAAGTAGGAATGGAACAATAATATCATACCAAGAAGTAACTTTTACCAAGTCAAAGGACTAACTTTTACATTTCATTATAGCGCTAAGTCATACAAATATCACCAGAACAAAATAGGAAAATATTAAATTAAATGCCCTCGGTATTTGAAATTATGCAAATAAGTAAAATCCATTATGATATATGATAGTAAGGGTTGAATCGTATCTGGCAACACTGTTAACAGGGAATCGCAGGCCCCGCCTCCAAATGTTATCTTTACACCCAACCACCTCTCCCACAAAGAAACAGGACAGATGGGAGAAAGAAGGAAAGACAGAAGAAAGAAAGAAAGTGAAAGGAAGGTCAAGGACATTACTCTAAGTATGGTTTGAGAGAGAAAGAGAGAATAATATTATATGTACCCCTCCCTACTTCCTTCTATCTTCGTTCCCCTTCCCTCCCTTCCCTCTCCTCCAAGCAAGGCTCTCTCTATGTTAACCATTTTTCCGTGGTTTCTGGATCTTCGTTCATGGTTTAGATGACAGTACCGTGGTTTCCCTATCACACATGCAAGATCTTGCACACATGCAACTCGATAAACCACGGAGATTTAATCATACATACGTCTGGCAGTAATGTAGCAATATTGAACCAAGGGTAAGAAGCTGATTCTAGTCTTTATATATCTCGCACAGTACAGCACTAATGTGTAAAAATGTGTTCAAATATTATACTGGATATAATTAATAACATACCCCCAGGGGGTAAGGGCGCCTTCACCTATGGTGGAGGAAAAAAAAAGAGTATGCCTCTCGCATCCTACTGCGTGTGTCGTACAAGGCGATTAATAGGGGGGATGGCGTTAGACTTGCGGACACACAGCCATTACTATACAATGAAGCCTTATTATTGGTGCTGGCATTGTACATATGACAGTGCTGTGACAGGGCTTCATTGTTCTTGATCCCAGTTGCCTAATGGCGGCACACTGGCGGTGGGTGTCGCTCCCTCTGGACCCGGACCTGGCGCCTTGGGCCCAACCTGGACGAAATGGATCCAGAGGGTACAGTATGTAGTGTTTCCCCGGACTGGCACTTTCCGCCCAATAGTATAGGAGCCCGAACCTGGTGGTAGCGCTCCAGGAGGCTTCCCTAACATTGGGCGAAAGATACCAGGCCAGTCGTAGTGCCATGTACGCGCACAGGGTGCGTCCCTGCGGCTGGTTTTGGGGGGGGCGTACCGAGGCCACTGGATCCTACCCCCTTGTAATCTCTTTGGGGAAGGTGCTGGGAATGGTCCCGGGGTAGACTGGAGCCAGAGTTCTAAAGGGGGGTGATGCCCATCTGCCAGCCAACTTACCTAATATGATTAAAACTAAAGAAAATAAACGTAAGTCCGATGATCCAAAACCGCACAGGATAAAGACAAATGGCCCCCACAATCTCAGACATTCTAGTGTGAATGTTGGTAGTTTGAATCTGCGTGCAAATGAAGTAGCTGAGATGTGTGAGAGGAGGCGAGTGGACGTTTGCTGTGTCCAGGAAACGCTCTGGAAAGGGCCTGGGGTACAGTGGATTGTCGGAAGAAAGAAAAGATATAGGATCTACTGGATGGGGGTGGAGACTGATAAAGCGAAAGGAGGAGTGGGTGTTCTGGTGGCTGAAGAGCTGGCGGAAAGTGTGCTTCAGATTACGAGAGTTAGTGAAAGGCTGATTGTTTTGAAGTTGAAAGTTGGTGAAAGAATTCTGAATGTGATATCTGCATATGCCCCACAGGCTGGTCTACAGAAATAAATAAAAGAGGACTTCTGGAATGACACCGTCAGTGTCATTTCAGGCCTCTCGGGGAATGAAATAACAATCGTGGGAGGGGACCAGAATGGTCACGTGGGAGCATCTGCAGATGGATACGATGGGGTACATGGAGGAAGTGGTTATGGAAGGAGGATTTTGGAAGGCTAATATATACTGGAGTCCTGCATTGCACTCAACATGGTTGTGTGTAACACGAAGTTTAAGAAAAGACAGAGCCATCTGATCACATATAACTCTGGGGTCTCCAGTAGCCAAATAGATTACTTCTTGGTTAACAGGAAAGACTGGAAACTGGTTCGGGATGTAAAGGTCATCCCGAGCGAAGAATGTATCCCCCAGCATAAGCTACTTGCATGCGATATGAGCTTATACAGACATCCTAAGCGCAAGAAGGAATACATACTGTTACGATCCAGGTTCTCAAAGACACAGGGCTCTTCAACATTGGACTAGATAATGGCAAAATGCAACGACGGTAACACTAGATCCAACCCCTGCCTTAAACACTGGAAAACAAAACACCATTACCGCCCTGAGTCGTGCCTGGACAACGAGGTATCCTATGACTCGGTAACTGGTGCACACACACTAGGCTGACGCTCGATGAAACAGCCTATTCTCTAACAGTAAAAGATTACTCGATTAGGTTACACAAAGAAAAGATAGTTAACGTGATTAATTAACGTTACGGTAGATACTCACATAACTGGCACTCCTGTATTAAAGAAAGTGCAATGCTAGTCCTGCAACATCAACTGGAAACTTCTGAAATAAGTCTGATGCTGGGAAGATGTTCGTAAAGAATCTTGAACAATTATAATGCAGAATACGGGTCACAATAAATGCTAGGACATATAGTAATAATAGGCAGGCGAATAATAAAGACTGCGCAAAGGTAGTAATGCTCGACAACTAAAGAAATGCTTCGTGACACAACGCAACAGCCTACTAGGGTTGTGCAACTCAACAACAACCTCGGCTCAAAAGTGCAGTGAATAATAATGCTGCATACATATAATAATGGGGGCTTATCTCTAACCAGTGTCTGCTCAGTTAATAAAGTCTAGCTGGGGTATCAAGGCAGGGCAACAATGGGCGAGCATGCGGCTCGTAGCCTAACGTTGTCCGAAGGTGGTATAATGAAGATTACGTTATATGACGGGGATGCTCTCTTGATAAATCTAGGTCTCTAGTACCTAGTTCTATCCTGGCGATCCCTCAGAAGTCAACACAAAGAGGCAGCACTATGTTGTGAGGGATAGGCTATGGCCCTCTCACACCATAGCGCTGTGCTCGCAAAGTAAACCCACCCGAAGACAACTTAGGCTCCCACAGTACCTGTCGATGTCGTGCAGGGCTTAGCTAACACTGCACACATCGGAGACAACGACACAGTAACCCTATCCCTAGTCTAGCTTTAGATAACCAAGCAGAATCACTCAACACCTGGCCAGGGAGACATATACCGGTCTACAACCTTCCCGAGAGAGGACACATACGGAAAAGTCCGTCTCTCCAAAACCTCATTAAAGCCTAATACATGGATATATCTGAGAGCTTCGCGTACAATACGACTGGCCGACGGTGAACGTCTATGCTGAAACCAGAAGGGATGTTGAGTTTAATTAAGATTAGAGAATGAGAAAGGAGAAGTCGAGAGAGAGAAATAGTATGCAAAGTGGCGAGTATGGGGGACAGTATTGCAAAGGATGTAGACGATACGCGTGTCAGGCAAGCTCTGAGCTGGTAAAAAACACGAGGCCGCGATGGGCAGGGACTAGTTGACCACCCGGCCGCCAACGCCGTCAGCGCCCAAGCGAGCCGCGTGATAGCTCACCCCGCTGCCAGGTGTACCCCCTCACCCTCTCTCGCTCGCCTCCCACACAAGCAACATTTATATTATAGCGAATATAAAATATAAGGCGCGGTCACAGACCAAAACAAAGACCATTTCTAGACTGTCTGTGGCAACACGACACTAATAAAATAAAGCAGATCATTCTAGGACAACTGTAGCCTATCCCCCCATCCTGGCGAGCGCTAGCGAGCTGCAATGCCCCACGCAACCATTCTGCCAGCGCCGGGAGGCGTCACCCCCCCCCCCAAGATATTGGACACTCAACCATGAGCCCATATCTGAACAGGCAGAATGTCGCTAGAATCTGCCACTCCTAACCACTCTGCCACTCATGGAATGCAAGCTCAGTCTCCTCAAAAAAATACAACATTTATATATAAACAAAAAAATCTTATCACCCTTCCCAAATATAATACATTAATTCATAACATTGTGCTCCCAGAGCGAGCTTTAAGAAGCACAGCCTACTGAGGGAAAATCATCTGCCCTCAGTACTCAGCTACAATATTATCTTAAAATTAATTATAAAAAAGAAAGAGTTTTTATTTAATGTTTTCATATTTTATTTTAATGTTGTTTTTGGCGGCTACTATAGATGTAGCCTAATTTTCGTCTAATCAAAGCCAACAACTCCTGCCCTGCGACCCTATGCTGATGCTACACACGCGAGCCAACAAGCACCAGCGCAAAAATACAACGCGAGCCAAGACAGGAGGCTATACCAACATACTGTGGTAGCCTACCCCGGATCCTCCACCCGCGACAAACAGTCCGCAATCACATTCTCACAACCGGCAATATGGCGAATGTCTAAGTTGTACTCTTGCAACATGAGCGACCATCTGGTCAGCCTCATATTCCGGTTGTGGAATTGATTGAGGAATTTAAGCGGGTGGTGGTCGGTATACACTACCACGACTGGCCCATAGGCAGGAACATAGACCTCAAAGTGTCTGAGCGCTAACACGATTGCCAGCAGTTCCTTTTCAACAACCGAATAGTTTTTCTGTGCTGAATTAAATTTCTTTGAAAAGAAACTGACTGGATGCTCAAGACCTTCCTCGTCTGTCTGCAAAAGTACGGCACCAGCCCCTACTCCGCTGGCATCAGTCGCCAACTGAAATGGTCGTTCAAAGTCCGGGGCCCTGAGGATAGGGTGAGTGCATAAAAGGTGTTTAACTACTCGAAACGCCTGCTCACACTCAGGTGCCCAGTGGAACTTTTTATCTTTAGCTAGTAGATCTGTCAAAGGAGCTAACACAGTAGAATAGCCTCTTATAAAGCGGCGGTAATACCCAATCATGCCCAAAAATCTCATGATCTGCCGCTTGGTGGTCGGCCTGGGGAACAAGTCGATAGCCTGTATCTTCTGTTGGGGCGGGCTCACCTGCCATAACCCAACCACAAACCCCAGATACTGCACCGTGGCTTGCACAAAGTCACACTTGCCCAGATTAACCACCAAGCCTGCTTTACTAAGTTGACTAAATAAGGCTTCTATGTGCTCACAGTGACTTTGGAAATCGTTGTCATAAATGATCACGTCATCAAGGTAGACAGTACAGTTTGGGATGTCTGCTACGATGTCGTTCATTAAGCTCTGGAAAGTGGCCGGTGCATTTTTCAGACCATATGGCATCACGTTGCAACGGTAAGTACTGCCATCCACCACAAACCCGCACACCTCTTTAGCCCGCTCAAACCGAGACTCTCTCCAGGTACTTCTCTTGCCGCGAACAAAAACCTCTTGCGGGTAACCATACCGCGAGCAATACAAGAGCAGGTTCCGGACAACAGTTTTCGCCGTGCCATTTCTCATTGGATATGCATCAGGATAACGAGTGGCCACATCCATGATAGTTAATAGAAATTTATTACCGGCACTAGTAGGGGTTAGGGGTCCGACCATATCAATGATGACCTTACTGAAGGGCGGTCCACTGACAGGAATGGGGTGCAACGGGGCTCTCGGAATTGTTTGGTTAGGTTTTCCATCCCTCTGGCACGTATGACACCTTGCTATCCAGGTTACCACCTGCCCCTTCAACCCCGGCCACCAAAACAATTTTTCTAAAGCCGCCACCGTTTTTCTCACCCCTAGATGTCCTGCCAGTGGTATGTCATGCGCCAACCTCAGTAGACTATCCCTGCACTCCCGTGGCACCACCAACTGGTCCACTACTCCGGACCCATCTTGCCAACTACGTTTAGGGTCTTGAAAACGCCTATAGAGGATGCCTTCTAAATAAAAAAAATCTCCTGGCTGTGCATCGCCGTCCTCGTTGAGCTCTACAGCTCCATTAGCACACGTTTGGAGCTCAGGGTCCTCTAGCTGCAACCGACGTATATCTGAGGGTGCCAAGCGATCTAACTGCTCCCGGAGCAATGCATGACCTTCCCCGATACTGGGCTGCTCCCTCTGTCTCTCTCGATGTACATAACGTTGCTGTCGTGGAGACTCGTCATGCCCAGCCTCGTCACTCTCGATGACAGGCCCAGGGGCTACTCCAGAATTAAGTAATGGTGCTAATACTGAATCACCCAGGAGAGCCGCCGAGTCAAAACTCTTAAAACCAACTCCAGCTTTAGCCTCCTCCTGTTGATCGTTCCTCCGCTGGTCTGAAGACGGAGGACTAGGCTGTGACACTTTAGCTGCCCGAGCTCGGGTGACAACACACGCCATGGGTTGTGTCTGGCACCGCTCGACCCACTCTTGCTCTTCCCTACTCACGTCGGCCGGCCTCTCGGCAACGACTAAGGGTAGAACCTCAGAAGCGGGCATTGCAAAGTCGTTGCCGAGAAGAAGGTCGACGCCCTCCACTGGCAGTTCTCCACAATCCCGACATCCAATTCACGTGCCACACCATCCACTTCCAACTCCAACCGCACCAGCGGGTATGACCGAGTTGCATTAATACCCTGCACCACCACCACCCGAGCCGCGTTTATAGGGTAGCCAGTCAAGTTTTTCATCAGAGTCTGGGAAGCACCTGTATCACGCAAGACCTCTACTCCATGCTTGCGCCCCGCCCACATCACGCAACCCCGCCCTCTATGGTCGCAAAAAACATCCTGAGCAGGGTTCGAGCCTCCCAGGTGCTTCTGCATTGGCTGTGCCTCAGCCTCTGACGAACTGCCCCGGGCAAACTCAGACGACTTCGGAGACACACCAATGTTGCAGGCCAAAGACACAGCTGCTGTAGGTGGCTTGCTAGGACAGACTCTTGCAAAGTGCCCCTTTTTATGACAATGATAACACTCCAACTCCCTTTGGGCTTCCCTTGGTACTGGGAAGGGCCCGGCCCCTTCTTAAATGGGACGGTGCTAGTCTTGTGGTCAGTCTTGGTATCATGGCTCTTGTATTTGTTTGCATAAGGTATATCACTAACTCGGGGGGGTGGGGCGTCACGCCCCTTGTTACCTGCCTCACTACGCTGGGCAGACCCGCACCCACGAACTAGTGATAGCCGGCGGTCAGCCATCTCAGCTGCCTCCTGTAGAGTTTTTGGTTGCTTTTCTTTCAGGTTTAACGTCAGGTCGCCACCCGTGCATTTGAAAAACTGCTCTAAAAGCACCAACTGTTAAATGTCGTCAAACGTAGTAGCTTTCTCCGACCTCAGCCAATTCCCAAAAGCATCGGACAGCTCCCGGGCATGTTCCAAAAAGGTGCTCTCCCGACCTTTGGTAACACCCCGGAACTTCAACCTGTACGTCTCTGGTTGTAGTTCGTATGCTCTCAGGACAGCCTCCTTGAGTTCCTCATAGATAATACAAGACTCTATAGGCAACGCATCGTAGGCCTTGAGTCCCTTGCCCACAAGTCTAGAGGAAACAAGGGCTGCCCACTTCTCCCCAGGCCACTGGTGGATCTGGCACTTCTTCTCAAAGCGTGCGAAAAATTCTGTAACACCACTCTCATCAAACACCGGAACCAGTTTCAATAAGTGCGAGAGAGATTGATCATGAGCACGGTTACCAGCCCAGCGTAGTGAGGCAGGTAACAAGGGGCGTGACGCCCCACCCCCCCGAGTTAGTGATATACCTTATGCAAACAAGTACAAGAGCCATGATACCAAGACTGACCACAAGACTAGCACCGTCCCATTTAAGAAGGGGCCGGGCCCTTCCCAGCCCCAAGGGGAGGTGTGGTGGAGTGGTCTTGCCACTGGCCTGGTAATCCAAAGGTCCCGAGTTCAAATCCCGATGTATCAATGGGAAGATATTATTGGGATGGAATTTGTGCTGTACACTAGTATCAGTGCATTACCACAAGCCCACCGAAACGTCAATAAAATACCCTCATTGTTCCCTGATTAAATAGCACTGTATGAATATTCCCATATTCAAAATATGCTATAGGGGTGCAATGCCTGGTGAGTTATCTGCTCAACAGGTGGCGTTGTGTGTGTGTAAGTGTGAGAGTCCGAGTGTATGGGGTCAGACAGTGAAGCACGGGAACGAGGTAGCTTCAGAGATGGGGTCATTTCGGGCCATGAGTGAGCACCGTGCCTCATGTGAAGGCAAGATGGCAGGTGCTCGTTGTACTCTACGTGCTTCACATGTCTCACTCCCTAGACTGGAACAAGACCTCACGGGCTTCACTGTTCATTGTAAAGTGGTGAATGTTAAGGCTCTCAGCCTATGCCCGAGAGGAAGTAAGTTGGAATATAGAAAAAAAAAAAAAAAAAAAAAAAAAAAGCCGCTGTCCCGTTGTCTCTACTCGTGACTTCTCTACGTCCATGTCGGCACAGTACCTAGTCGACTCTAAATCAGCTTGGATTTTTGCTAGCTCTATGTGCTGCTGACTGATAGTTTTTCTCTCTTCTATCTTGGCTAATTCTAATTGCTGCTCACCCACCCTGATAGCCTTTCTCTCTTCGATCTTAGCTAATTCGAGCTGAAGCAATAATTCTGGAGATAACCCTTGAGGAGGTGAAGGTGCTACAATGTTTGAAATTACCGGTGGTCCCCCCAGGGGCAACCCACCCTGCCAGTCACCACCCAACTGCGGAAGCGTACCCGGGGTCGGCAAACTACTGGGATGGCTGGGAGTCGAGTGTAGGGGAAGCATGGCCGAAGGGCTCTGAGCACTCAACCCATCTCGCTCACCAGTCACCCTGCCCAGTACACACGTTATCAAGTTATCCTTGGTCATGCTGCTAGTAACCGCATGACCGATAGCTGTGGCCAGGCAATGAAGACCGTACCGATCCATACCCTCCAACCGCTCGGCAGTAACAGGCCATTGCAAAAATATCCTAGCATCCTCCTCACAGTTCACCCGATTAACCCTTTCATCATGCTGCTGTTCCTCAGTTTCGACATTACGTACTGTGTCTCCATTCTCCTCTGACCCGGTATAAGACATGATGCTCACAAAAATTTCTCACCACAATATTCAGAAAAGAAGTACCCCAAACTCTTATGTAGCACTATTCACTTGCCAAAAATGTCTGAAGACTCTCAAGTGCTATACTACTTTGCCGAAAAAAAATTAACGTGCCCACTATATTCCTCAATAAAACAAATGACCACAACAATCCTGCAATTATCTCTTAGTTCACAAGATCCTGAGCTAGGTCGCCATTTGTTACGATCCAGGTTCTCAAAGACACAGGGCTCTTCAACATTGGACTAGATAATGGCAAAATGCAACGACGGTAACACTGGATCCAACCCCTGCCTTAAACACTGGAAAACAAAACACCATTACCGCCCTGAGTCGTGCCTGGACAACGAGGTATCCTATGACTCGGTAACTGGTGCACACACACTAGGCTGACGCTCGATGAAACAGCCTATTCTCAAACAGTAAAAGATTGCTCGATTAGGTTACACAAAGAAAAGATAGTTAACGTGATTAATTAACGTTACGGTAGATACTCAAATAACTGGCACTCCTGTATTAAAGAAAGTGCAATGCTAGTCCTGCAACATCAACTGGAAACTTCTGAAATAAGTCTGATGCTGGGAAGATGTTCGTAAAGAATCTTGAACAATTATAATGCAGAATACGGGTCACAATAAATGCTAGGACATATAGTAATAATAGGCAGGCGAATAATAAAGACTGCGCAAAGGTAGTAATGCTCGACAACTAAAGAAATGCTTCGTGACACAACGCAACAGCCTACTAGGGTTGTGCAACTCAACAACAACCTCGGCTCAAAAGTGCAGTGAATAATAATGCTGCATACATATAATAATGGGGGCTTATCTCTAACCAGTGTCTGCTCAGTTAATAAAGTCTAGTTGGGGTATCAAGGCAGGGCAACAATGGGCGAGCATGCGGCTCGTAGCCTAACGTTGTCCGAAGGTGGTATAATGAAGATTACGTTATATGACGGGGATGCTCTCTTGATAAATCTAGGTCTCTAGTACCTAGTTCTATCCTGGCGAACCCTCAGAAGTCAACACAAAGAGGCAGCACTATGTTGTGAGGGATAGGCTATGGCCCTCTCACACCACAGCGCTGTGCTCGCAAAGTAAACCCACCCGAAGACAACTTAGGCTCCCACAGTACCTGTCGATGTCGTGCAGGGCTTAGCTAACACTGCACACATCGGAGACAACGACACAGTAACCCTACCCCTAGTCTAGCTTTAGATAACCAAGCAGAATCACTCAACACCTGGCCAGGGAGACATATACCGGTCTACAACCTTCCCGAGAGATGACACATACGGAAAAGTCCGTCTCTCCAAACCTCATTAAAGCCTAATACATGGATATATCTGAGAGCTTCGCGTACAATACGACTGGCCGACGGTGAACGTCTATGCTGAAACCAGAAGGGATGTTGAGTTTAATAAAGATTAGAGAATGAGAAAGGAGAAGTCGAGAGAGAGAAATAGTATGCAAAGTGGAGAGTATGGGGGACAGAATTGCAAAGGATGTAGACGATACGCGTGTCAGGCAAGCTCTGAGCTGGTAAAAAACACGAGGCCGCGATGGGCAGGGACTAGTTGACCACCTGGTAGCCAACGCCGTCAGCGCCCAAGCGAGCCGCGTGATAGCTCACCCCGCTGCCAGGTGTACCCCCTCACCCTCTCTCGCTCGCCTCCCACACAAGCAACATTTATATTATAGCGAATATAAAATATAAGGCGCGGTCACAGACCAAAACAAAGACCATTTCTAGACTGTCTGTGGCAACACGACACTAATAAAATAAAGCAGATCATTCTAGGACAACTGTAGCCTATCCCCCCATCCTGGCGAGCGCTAGCGAGCTGCAATGCCCCACGCAACCATTCTGCCAGCGCCGGGAGGCGTCACAATACCCAAAAGGAAAGTGTGGCTGCTGAATAACAAGGAAGTTAGTGATAGGTTTCATAGTGAACTGGAGGAAATGAATAGAAATAAGGAAGCTAGGCCTAACGATGTAAATAGTCAATGACATTTTCTTAAGCATAGCCTTCTCGCTGCCACTGACAAAGTCTGTGGGAAAACAAAGGGTCACCCCAGGAATAAGACCTCCTGGTGGTGGAACGATGAGGTAGAACATGCTGTGAAAGAGAAAAGGAGATGCTTCAAAGAATGGAAGAAGGGAGGCAGCAAGGAGGAATACCAGGCAGCTAAACGAACTGCCAAAAAATATATTTACAATGCTAAAAAAGGCATTAAGGACCTGGTCCTCGAACAAGTGTGTAACACTGATAATTCCAATGGGATCTTCAACCTAGCTAGGCGAGTTAAAAATTACAGTAGGGATATTATAGGTGAACAGTGTGTTTGAAACGATAATGGGAAGATTGTGTATGCAGAAAATGAAATCAGAGAAGCATGGAAGGGACACTATGAACGATTGCTAAATGTAGAGTTTGAATGGGATAAGGAACAGCTTAGTATCGAAAAACCCAATATCTGGACTCCCTCCTTTGATAGCACCAGCTGTAGTGAGCGACGCAATCAATAAAATGAAGGACGGTAAAGCTCCAGGGTGCTCTAACATTGTCGCTGAGATGATAAAAGCCTCAGAGGAGACTGGTGTCAACTTAGTCACCGAGTTGATGCACACCATTATTAAAGATGAGAAAATCCCAGAGGATTGGCTCAAAAGTGTAATAGTAAATATATACAAAGGAAAAGGGGATGCGCTAGATAGAGGAAATTATAGGGGCCTGAAAATGCTTGACCAAATCATGAAGGTCTGTGAGAGAGTCAGGCAAAGCATCTCCAATGATGATATGCAGTTTGGTTTTATGCCAGGACGGGATACAACCGATGCTATCTTCGTAGTCAGGCAGATACAGGAAAGATACTTACTAAAAGGCAGGGATCTTTACTTTGTGTTTGTAGACCTGGAAAAGGCCTTTGACAGGGTGCCTAGAGAAGTTGTGCAGCGGGGTATGAGGAAACTTTGTGTGGAAGAGTGGCTGGTGTGTGTGATAATGAAGATGTATGAGGATTCGCGAAGTGCGGTGAGGGTGAAGGGTGTACTGAGTGATGAGTTAGCAGTCCGTGTTGGAGTCCATCAGGGTTCAGTGTTAAGCCCCCTCCTCTTTATTATGGTCCTGGAGGCACTGTCTAGAGTTTTTAGAGGCGGACTCCTGTTGGAGCTGTTTTATGCAGACGATTTAGTCCTAATAGCTGACAGTATGCAAGATGCTGAGGCCAAATTCAGAGAATGGAGAGAGGGCATGGCGAGCAAGGGTTTAAGAGTCAATATTAACAAAACCAAGGTTGTGCATTGTAGATTGAAACGAGGCAATGTGGAAAAGAGCGGTGCTTATCCATGTGCAGTGTGTGGAAAGGGTGTGGGCGTTAACGGGATTCAATGTAGCATCTGTCGACGCTGGGTGCACCATGGGAATAAGCGCTGTAGTAGAATAAAGGGACCCCAGCCAAAGGATAAGTCAGAAATAGAGAAATTTGAGTGCGTAGTGTGCAAAGGTGATCTTGTGTTAAATGATGATCCTGTGGCTGTGAATTTTGGAAATGATTCATTGGAGCTGGTGAACAAGCTTTGTTACCTAGGAGATACCATCTCTGCCGGTGGTTGGGCCGAGGCTGCCACTGTCGATAGAATTGGATGTGGTTGGGAAAGTTCAGAGAACTGTTGCCAATCCTGACCATGAAAAGAATGCCTCTCCCCCTGAAGGGAAAGGTGTATGCCTCATGTGTTAGAAGCGCAATGACGTATGCCTCAGAAACATGGGCCGTTAAAGTAGAGGATGTCAACAGAATGGAACGTAATGAGATGAGAATGGTGAGATGCATGTGTGGGGCCAGGCTACAGGATAGAAAAACAAATGTTGAGCTGAGGAGACGTTTAGGTATAAAGAGTATTAGCGAGGTGATGCGTACAAGTAGACTGGGATGGTATGAACATGTGGAGAGAATGGATGAACAAAATTGGGTGAAAAAATGCAGGTCTGTGATTGTGGAGGGAGCTGCACCGAGGGGTGGACCGAGGAAGACCTGAGATCGGACTATACGTGCCAATCTCAAATCCAAAAACTTGACAAGTGAAGCAGCCCTTAACAGGGTTCCCTGGAACGCCGCCATTAGGACAAGAGACTGAAACTGCACGTATGTGTGGAGCACTCAGTCTTAAAATGTTATGTATGTATGTATGTATTAATAATACAGTACTGTGTATTGTTTGTGTATCTGCATATGCGTGTTTGTACTTGCTGTGGTGTCGCTGTGTGTGTGCTTGATTGAGTGTCGCCATACGTATGTGTGCTTGTTTTAGTGTTGCTGTGTGTGAAAGTATTGGATATCGGCATTTTATTTTAGATCCTTTGCTAAAATTTCTGTCCTTTCAATTCTCGCAACCAGAGGTCTCAAGTGTATTCTTATACACTTGAAACCTCTGATGGACGCTTCTGAACTAGCGCCAAAGCTACGACTGTCGACATCAACAATACTTAACACCTAGGACATGCACAGTTTATCATGATTTCTAGTGATTATACTTGCTTTTATTATACAGTATACGACTACACGAAATTCTTATAAAGTATAGTAGTCATGGGAATGTCCATATGCAGCTGATTAAATATCATAACAAAAAGGCGCGAACATACCCGCTGACGTTGTATTGTAAATATACGTTATATATGGGTATGGGTGACTTTAAAATATAAATAAACAACAGTATGCATAGGCTATAATATGTGTCAGCTACATAAATTTAGACAGACCGCTTATAATAAAACAAAATTGAAAGAGAGAGAGGGTGCAGAGATCCACGACATATACAATTTCCCATGATGCACCGCGGTAAACATTGCATTCAGCGCCTCTGTCGGCCACTTTTGGCATTTGTTGGTAGGGAGAATTCCCTTGATACCGACATGTGCTGGAATCATAAAAACATAGTCTGCAGAAAGCCGATTGGCCCACACAAGGCAGATCCCTTTCACATCCAACCCATCTCGTCCTTATGCCTATTTAATTTTGTCTTTAAGTTCTCTATCGTTCTTGATCCTACTATAGCCCTCGGTAGCTATAATATTTCTATGTAGATGAATGAATTGAAGTAATACACAGTCTTGTCTATTGGTATATTAAATGTAGGTACAGAGTAGAGTGGATGCTTACAGCAGAGCAAACAATGAGCATCGCAAAAATATATTTACTGGAGAGGACACATATTATTAATGGATCGCCCTCCTCCCTAAAACAAAGAAGAAATCAAGAAAAGTAAATATGCCCATATTATTATTATACCAGATGAAGATCCAATAATTATAATGCAAGTCACAACAACAGAAAATGCAGCAAATGGAAGGGAATATGAAAGGATGGTAAGGTGATAAAAGAACAGAGTGTTCGTTGTGCATCAGGGAGACAAACTGACTCCAACCATTTCTTCTCTATCTGCCGGAAGATGTCTTGGAATACAGACGAAAGCTTGCAGCTCAGTGTTTCATTTTCCTAGCGAGTACAAGTAATAATTTTGGGGAGATTGTAGGCACCAATCGATCAGGGCTAGACCCAGGTGAGGTTATAGGCATGTGATAAAGAGTCGCTGGAACTCCTGTTTCATTTGCTTGGCCTCTCTTACTGATTTTCTTTGTGCCTCATTTACACTGAGAGCAATCCAGCTAGCTCTCACAAACACCTCCTCCTCCTATCCACTTCACTACACTAAACATGCACACCACACTTCATTCCTCCACACCAAAATTAAAAAAACACAAAATTATGAATTGTAGCCCAGCCTCGGAGTCCCCAGGGGGGGGAACCATAAATGCCCCCTCACCCGACCGACCATCCCCTGACGACCCCACACAATTACCTGGACCTCGGCCTGTTACTCTTTCTATTAATTTCTGCAACATTCGCGGACTATCCTCTAACCTTCACTCTGTTGAGCACCATCTCTCCTCCTACAAACCTGATCTTCTCATCCTCACCGAAACCCAGGTGTCTGTAGCAACATCCAGCAACCCCTTCTCTGTATCCTCCTACTTTCTCTATCCTAGTTTCAAAGCCAAAGGCGGATGTTGTGCATATGTGCACAACAAATTCACTTGCTCTCGTGTTCCCGATTTCGACTCCTCTGAATTCTCAACTTTATGGCTCAAACTTTCCTGTCATTCTCTTACTAAATATTTCTGTGCTGTCTATCTTTCCCCTAACTCTACCAACTTTCCCAAATTCTTTGACTATCTAAACTCTACAGTGGAACACATTCTATCCATTTCTCCTTTCTCAGAAATCTCCATCTTAGGAGATTTCAACGTTCACCACCGCCAATGGCTCTCCTCTCACACTACTGATCCACCTGGTGAACAAGCCTACGTCTTTTCTATCCTAAATGACCTAGAGCAGATAGTTCAGCAACCCACCCATATCCCGGATCGCATCGGAGATCGGCCCAACATTCTTGACCTGTTTCTAACTTCTAACCCTTCTACTTATACTGTCGATCTTTTCTCTCCTTAGGGCTCCTCCGACCATAAACTTATCTCTGTCACCTGTCCTATCTCTCCAGTACAGCCACCCGATCCTCCTAGCCGGCGGCGCTTGTGGCACTTTGGCGCTGCCGACTGGGAGGCTCTTCGGCAGTACTTCTTTGATTTCCCATGGAATGATTTCTGCTTCCATGGCCGAGGACCCTCGGAGAGTGCTGAACGCATTACCGAGGTAATCCTATCGGGCATGGAAGCATACATTCCATTCTCTTTCTCTCAGACTAATGCTAAAAAATCTTGGTTTACTCACGCCTGTTCTACTGCTGTCCACAATAAGGAGGAAGCATTCAAACGGTACCGACGCCTTAAAACTCAAGACTCTCATTCTTCATATGTTTCTGCCCGGAATCAAGCCAAATCTGCTCTTCGACTTGCCAAACACTCTTTCATCAATAATAAATGCACTGAACTATCCAACTCTAGCTCTTCCCAAGCTTTCTGGCATCTAGCCAAAAACCTCTCCAACAATTTCTCTTCCTCGTCTTTCCCTCCCCTTTCCCACTCTGATGGCACAACCATCACTTCTTCCTCTGACAAAGCTAAACTCTTCGCTCAAACTTTTGCTAGAAACTCCACCTTGGATGATTCCGGTGCTATTCCTCCCTCTCCGCCCTCCTCTCTCTTACTTATGCCTAATATCCTAATCTCTTCTAAAGATGTACTTTCTACCCTCTCTGGGCTTAACACTAATAAGGCGTATGGTCCGGACGGTGTTCCTCCTGTTGTTCTCAAAAACTGTGCTTCCGTGCTGACTCCCTGCCTAGGCAAACTCTTTCATCTCTGTCTATCCTCTAACGTCTTCCCTTCATGCTGGAAGTTTGCTCACATTCAACCTGTCCCAAAGAAGGGTGACCGCTCTCAACCCTCCAACTATCGTCCAATTGCTCTTATCTCTTGTCTTTCTAAAGTTTTTGAAACTATTTTTGCTTCCACATTTCTTAAGCATTTCTCTTCTCATAATCTGCTCTCAGATCGCCAGTATGGCTTCCTTAAGGGTCGCTCTACTGGTGATCTTCTTTCATATCTTACTAACTCTTGGTCATCCTCCTTTCGGGACTTCGGTGAGACTTTTTCTATTGCACTAGACATTTCGAAAGCCTTCGATAGAGTCTGGCATAAATCTTTAATTTCTAAACTACCCTCCTTCGGTTTCTATCCCTCCATCTGTGCCTTTGTCTCTAATTTCCTTTCCGGCCGTTCCATAGCTGCGGTTGTGGACGGCCATTGTTCACTTCCTCACCCTATAAACTTGGGTGTTCCTCAGGGCTCTGTCCTATCTCCTATTCTCTTTCTAATTTTTATAAATGATCTCCTAAACTGTACCTTAATTCCCATCCATTCATACGCAGACGACTCAACCTTACACTACTCCATTAGTTTTTCAGAACGCCCCAGCCAGCAATCCCTCAACGACAAACGTAATGAAGCCATAGAACTCTTAAATTCTGATCTAAATACTATTTCCAATTGGGGCAGAGAAAACCTTGTTAACTTTAATGCTTCCAAAACCCAATTTCTCCATCTATCTACCCGTCAGGATCTCCCAGCGGACTATCCCTTATTCTTCAACAATACAAAAATCAACCCTTCATCTTCTCTCAATATTCTTGGTGTCTCTTTTTCTTCTGCTCTCATTTGGAAGGACCATATTACCAGTCTTGCTAAGGCAGCCTCCCAGAAGCTGGGTGTGCTCAACCGCCTTAGGGGGTTCTTTTCCCCTGCACAGTTTCTTGCTCTGTACAGGGGCATAGTGCGCCCTTGTATTGAATATTGTTCACATGTGTGGGGAGGTTCCTCTCACACCGCTCTCCTAGACAAAGTTGAAAGGAAGGCCTTTCGTATCATTAACTCCCGTCCACTCACCAACTCTCTGCAATCTCTCTCTCTCCGCCGCAATGTTGCATCTCTCTCGCTATTCTATCGCTACTATAATAATCAGTGTTCCTCAGAGCTATCCCAGTGCATACCACCTCCTTTACGTAGGGCACGTGGTACCCGTCTTGCAACTCAATCCCACCCCTATTCTGTGCAACTCTCCAACCCAAGAGTGAAACGTTACTCTCAAACTTTCTTCTACTCAACATCTGAGCTCTGGAACTCTCTCCCAGAATCAGTCTTTCCCTCTTCCTATGACTTAAATTGCTTCAAACTCCGTGTGTCCAGGCATTTTGGCTCGAACGTCCCTTGATTTTGGCCTAGTCACTCTTTCAACTATGGGGGAGGCACTCGCTATAGGCAGTTATGCCTTTTATAAATAAAAAAAAAATACAGTATATAGTGTGTGTATTTGTGACTTGTTCTATCTCTCTTTCTCCACACATACACACACACACACACACACACAAAAAGAGTGAGAACGGAAAAATGGATAGGTGACGAGCAGGGAGGTTTTAGGAAGGTAAGAGGATGTGTAGATCAGATTTTTACCCTGAATTGTGTTGTGGAGAAATATCTGGGAAGCAACAAAAGGTGTATGTTGCTTGATTGGACTTGGAGAAGGCCTATGACATAGTGGATAGAAAAGGTATGTGGAAAGTACTTGGAATATAAGGAGTAGATGGCAAGTTGCTGAAAGCAGTGAAGAGCATGTATGAGGGTGCAAAGGCGGCAGTACATGTGGAGAATGAGCAGAGCGAGTTCTTTGACCTGAATGTTGGGTTGAAACAGGGGTGTGTGATGTCCCCGTGGTTGTTTACTGTATAATGGATGGAGTCATGAAAGAAATACAAGGAAGAGCAGTGGATGTTGGTGTATCACTGATAAGGAAGGGAAATGAGTGGAAGCTGCCTGTACTGCTGTTTGCTGATGATACAGTTCTGATGAGCGATAATGAATGGGAGTTGCAGGGTCTGGTAAATGTGTTTGGAACAGTGTGCGAAAAACAGAATCTGAAGGTAAATGCGGGGAAGAGCAAGGTTATGGTCTTCGGAAGGGGTGAAGCCACAGAGTGTGAGGTGAAGTTGAACGGTCTGGCTATGGAGATTGTCAGAGCTCATTTAAGTATCTGGGCAGTGTGTTGAGTAAAGATTGGACTATGGATGAAGAAGTGCGGGAGAGGGTATAACAGGGGAAGAGGGTTGTAAGAACGCTGAAAACAATAACAAGAAATAGGGTGGTCAGTATGGAAGTGAAGAAGTCATTGCATGACAGTGTGGTAATCCCAATACTGACCTACGGAAGCGAAGCATGGACGTTTGAGAAGAGACTCAGACCAAGAATGAGAGGGATGGAAATGAGTTACTTGAGAAGTGTTTGCGGAGTTACATGGAGGGATAGACAGACGAATGAGGAAGTAAGAAGGATGTGTGGTGTGGAGTTAGATGTGCTGGAAAGTGTGAAAAGGAACACCTTGAGATGGTTCTGCCATATGGAAAGTATGGGAAGTGAGAGAATGAGTAAGAAGGTGTACGAGAGCGAGGTGGAATGACAGAAAGTAGACCGAAAGAGAAGTGGAAGGATGGATTGAGGAAATATATGGATGAAGGCGGTGCTGGTTGGGAGGAGGGGCGTCGACTGACTTGGTCTGGTTTCAGGAAAAGACCCAATAAGTATTGCCACTTCACTTTCCAAAGAACTAGAATCATGTAGTGAATAGCTAGTGGACAATAGACTATCTCTTCACCAGGGCAAGACGGAAGCCATCTTATGTGGAACAAAACGCAAACTGAAAGACATTGTGGGCTTCTCGGTCAACTGTAATGATATTCCTATAACAACAGTGTCACAAGTTAAATATCTCGGACTTAAACTGGACGCGAGTTTGTCAGGTGAAACAATTTTGGAATCTATCCTGAGTAAGTGTAGAGCACGTATAAAATACCTGTATAGACAGGTGGGATGCTTGCCCGCGGCGACCAAAAAGACCCTCTGCCAAGCGCTTGTTCAATGTCATTTTGACTATTCTCTGTCATCCTTGTACTCTGCATCATCTAAATCAGCACAGCACAAACTTCAGGTCACTCAAAATTTAATGGTTAGGTTCATGC
This sequence comes from Paralithodes platypus, assembly GCA_032716605.1. NCBI lineage: Eukaryota > Metazoa > Arthropoda > Malacostraca > Decapoda > Lithodidae > Paralithodes > Paralithodes platypus. Next base: position 43,254,922 of record CM064519.1, read on the forward strand.
TGAACCTAGGACCCAGATCACATGTTGGCCAGGAACAACTTCAGTCACTAGGTATGCTCAATGTCTCTGACAGGGCCAAACAAATCAGGCTCACTAATGCCTTCAAAATGTTCTATGACAGAGCTCCAGAGTATCTAAAGAATGATTTTGTTAAACCAAATGAGAGGAGTGGACATAATACAAGAAACAGGATGTATAATTTTAAGGTCCAGAGAATCCAAGGACAGGGTAAGCAAACATTCTTCTTCACTGCCATCAAAGACTGGAACGACCTACCCCAGTCAGTCCGTGAAAAGAGAACACTGTATTCCTTCAGACATAGCCTGAAGGAACACCTGAACCGGACAGCTGCGAGAAGGGAGCACCAAGCTTATGTCTACTACTAAATACGACATAAGAGATAGACAAACCAAACTGAAATGATTACTGATTACGGATTACTGATATTTACTATAGGATGTAAGGTATCTTAAAATAACCCCCTAGAAATACTTTCTCTAAAGTATCTATTTCTTTATCCTCCCCATTTCCCCAGCTAACCTAATCCCACAAGGACCCCAATGGAAATACGGCTAACGGCCTTATTGGGCTATCCTTAGTTGGAATTATGCAGGGCTGGTACATGTCATATTTGTAACATACTATGTGGTACCAACTCTGTAAATTGCTAACTGAATAAATATTATTATTATTATTATTATTATTATTATTATACTGTATATACAGTATATATATTTTTTGTTTGTTTGTTTTCTTTTTGTTTTTATATATTCCAACTGAGATATATAGGCTGAGAGCCTGCACATCCAACACGGTGAAGCCCGTGAGGTCTTGTTCCAGTCTAGGGAGTGAGACACATGAAGCATTAGAGTTCAACTCACGGTTTGAAGCAGCCCCATCTCTGAAGCTTTCGTGCTTCACCGTCTCACTACCTAGACTCGGACCCTCACTCTCAGAACGCCACCTATTGAGCAGTTAACTCACTAGGCATTACCCCCCTGTAGAATACTTTGAATATGGGAATATTTATACAGTGCTATTTAATCAGGGAACAATGAGGGTATTTTTGTTGGCGTTTCGGTGGGCTTTGTGGTAATGCACTGATACCTAGGTACAGCACAAATTCCATCCCAATAATATCTTCCCATTGATATATCGGGATTCGAACCCGGGACCATTGGATTACCAGACCAGTGGCAAGACCACTCCACCACACCTCCCGGCATATATATTTAGTATACCTAATAAATACATGTGAGCTACTAAATGTTTTTACTTGCAGCTGGGGCTCCAACCACCGACAATCAGGACGAAAGTCCATGCTCTAATCAACTAACCATGGCGAGATTTAGAATATTGAACTTTTTCTTATTCATATTGCGAAAAAGGAGAAATCGTACTTATATTTGTCTATGCGTATGGAGGAGACAAAAGGCAGAATGCCTGTACAAATTGTCTCCTCCCAAAGCCAAAGGAGTAACAGAGCCAAATTCAAGGGACGTTGGAGTCAAAAATCCTGGACACACGAAGTTTAAAGCAGTCTAAGTCATAGGATGAAGGACAGATTGATTGAGGTAGAGAGTATTCCATTTCTTACACAAGTCGTAAGACCCATATGCTGAGTACCATACAGGGAATTTTACAAGTATTCCCATACAACTCGGGTTGAATTGATTTGATTTAATTCTCACCCAGCCAAGTAACATATCGCGCCGTGATAGAGTTGATGAAAGCATGAACTCGTCCTGACTGTCGGTGGTCCGAGTTCCAGCTGAAAGTAAAAACATTCAGTAGCTCAGATGTATTTGTGAGATATACTTTTTATACTGTATATATATATATATATATATATATATATCCTACTGCACAATATCACTCCAATCTGACTAGCCGTTTATTAGCTAAATGATATTGGCTGGCTGTAGCTAGGTTGAAATTAAAGACGCCATCATATTCAATTTATAATATATCAGTTTTAAATGTTTTATACTCCCAGTCGGACTCTTACCACCGACAGTCAGGACGAGTGTCCATGCTTTAATCCGCTTCACCATGGCGTGGTGTAGTGAATCAGAACATGGTCACTCGTCTTGACTGTCGGTGGTTCGAGTCCGGATGGGAGTATAACACATTTAGTAGCTCACGTGTATTTATTTATGAGATATACTTGATAATATTATATCAGGTTTAGTAAAGCGTGCTAGGTTATTTTGTGAATGGACATGTTAAGTCGGAATTGTATGTAATGTTATGTAAACTGCGTCTAATGTGTGTTAACAGTTCTATACTACTTTTTTTTTTTTTTTCTTCTTTTTTTTTAGTAAACGTTCCATGGGCAAGAAGTCATATCCTAATTTTGATACTGTGAAGAACATCGTACAGAAGTTAAAGGTGCAAGGTAAACATATGATTCTGTATGTTGCTTTACATTTTTGCAAACACCTCTATTTTGTGTTTATGCAATATTTGTGTTTTTGCCTCATTCTGTATTATAAACGTAATTTAAGTGACGTCATAGATATACTTGAACATAGCTTTTATTGGATAGTCTTGTGAAAATCTCGTCTATATTTACATTGAAACGAAACAAACAAAATTATCAACTCTGCGAAGCAGAGTGGTATCGCGCAAACAGATCCGGCCCGTATACTGCGCACCACCAGCCAGCCTGTCTGTCTTCGTCGTCCGTCGTCCGTCGTCGTCGTCGTCGTCGTCGTCGTCCGTCGTCGTCGTCGTCTTCGTCCGTCTGTCTGTCCGGAAACTCCTAGACCGTTCGATGGATTTTCACCAAATTTCACAGGTATATCCATTTGGTCAATGCGATGGTCAGTCAAAAAGGCATTTTTCATTTAACTTAAAGGTTAAGGTCAAAGGTTAAGGTTTAAAATAAGGTCAATATTTCATATTTTTTAGTTTTTACTCAAATGTCTTCATTTTCACTATACAAGTTACTGGTAACCTTAACCCTCTCCGACATATGATGCGATTTTGAGCTGATTAGGGATACTTTAAAGCCTTTGTTACCATCAGGGGTATTTAGAAACCTTTAGTTTAGTTACTTCAACCTCTGCAGTTGTCTTTGAGTTAGCTGTGGGCAGAAAACTAATTTTGGAAAGGTAATTATAAGAGAGAAAACTCTATTTCTTATTGCTAATCAGGCAACCTCTGCGTCATATGAGTCTGAAGGGGTTAATATCGTATTGACAACATTTTAGGTAAGCATTCTAAAGGGTAAGGTCAAAGGTCAAGGTCAAAGGTCAAAATTCGTTTTTCACTAGTATTTCTAATACTAAGTGTTAGATTCTCACTAGGCTTACCATGTATATTTGGAATACCTAGGCCAAGGTCATACAAGAAACTATACAATTCCATATGAAAGGTCAAGGTCACAGGTCAAGGTTAAATAAAAGGACAATATGCTATTTTCTTTACTTTTCATGCAAACTTCACAACATTTGGTGAGATAGTTGCACTTTAAATGAAAAGGAAAATAATACATTAGGACACACATGACATAAAGGTCAAGGTCAAAGGTCAAGGTCAACTATTCTATTAATATATATGAAACTAACTGATGGGTTTTAATGAAATTAGGCAGGCTTATTTGATTTTCCAGGGCAATGTCAATGAAAACAAAAATACCCTTACATAAAGGTCCAGGTCACAGGTCAAGGTCAAAGGTCAACTTTTACTATTTATTTAACTTTTTACTCAAAAGTCTTCATTTTCACATTACAAGTTACTGGTAACCTTAGTATCGTATTGCCCAAATCTTAGATAAATATTTTAAAGGGTATGGTCAAAGTTCAAGGTCAAAGGTCAAAATGTTCTTTTTACTAGTATTTCTTATACTAACTGTTCGATTCTCACTAGGTTTACCATGTATATTCGGAATACCTAGGCCAAGGTCATACAAGAAACTTAAATTCCATATGAAAGGTCAAGGTCACAGGTCAAGGTCAAATAAAAGGTCAATATGCTATTTTCTTTACTTTTCACGCAAACTTCACAACATTTGGTGAGATAGTTGCAATTTAAATGAAAAGGAAAATAATAGATGTTGAGACATATAAAGGTCAAAGGTCAATGTCAACTATTCTATTAATATATATGAAACTAACTGATGGGTTTTAATGAAATTAGGCATGCTTATTTGATTTTCATGGGCAATGTCAATGCAAACAAAAATGTACTCTTACATAAAGGTCAAGGTCACAGGTCAAGGTCAAAGGTCAACTTGTATTATTTATTAAAAAAGATTACTAACATTTTGGAAAACTGGCTGTGTTATGGCTTATTAGTTAAATATCATATATATAACATTTCACATAAATATTGTAATAGTTAAGGTCAGAGGTCAGGGTCAAAACAAGAGTATTTGTCATTTACCCTAAACTCCTCATAGACTGTTTAATGTATTGTCACCAAATTATACAGGCAAATTCAGTTGGTCAATGCGACGACCATCCAAATATATGTATTTTATTTAAAGTCAAAGGTCAAAGGTCAAGGTCACAGTATATGATCACTATTTGTAAACAATATGTTTTTATACGAATTACACCATATTCATAATGCTAGTTAATATGAACATTGCTGTTAAGCTAACTAAATCCTGGATAATAAATTCTAAGGTCGAAAGTCAAGGTCAAAGGTCAAGGTTAAAGATCGAAATATGATTTTTACTAGTATTTCCTATTTAATGTAAGATTCTCATTAGGCATATCATGCATATTCGGAATCCCTAGACCAAGGTCATACAAGTATGAAGATAATTCCATTTGATAGGTCAAGGTCACAGGTTAACATCAAATATAAGGTCAATAAGCTAATTTCTTTAATAGTCATGTAAACTTCACAAAATTCGTTGAGACAGTTGTACTTTAAGGGAAAATTTTAATTTTAATTTTTCAGATAATATGAAGGTAAAGATGAAGGTCAAATGTCAAGGTCAACTATTCCTTTAATACCTCTGAAACTAACTGATAATTGTTAATGAAATTTGACACACTTATTTGGTTTTCTAGGGTTACATCAAAGCAAACAAAAATATAATCCTACATAAAGGTCAAGGTCATAAGTTAAGCTTCATCATAAAAAATACTAAATTTTCGATAAGCTGACGACTGTTAGTTGCATTTTACTTTAATATCATTATTTCAATCATATATATACCCTATATATATATATATATATACGGTGTATACAATATATATATATATAGATATATATATATTATAATACAGTACTTAAGGTTAAAAGTCAAGGTCAAAGAACAAAACAAGAGTGTTAATAGTGTTCTTTAAACTCTTCCTAGACTGTTTAACCCTTTGTATATCGGTGACGTCTTTTTTATTATAGTTTAGCTATAATTAGACGATTTTGTGGATCGTATGAAGGACCTGTGGTAGTAAAATGGGTTAATTAAGAAAGTTGAAATCCTGCTAATTTTATTGAGGCCCTTCATAAACTAAATAAAATCGTCTTAATATCCAGTATGAAATTAAACTAACAGAACTGTACTGAACGGGTTATGTATCGTCACCAATTTTTGCTGGCAAATTCGGTTGGCCAATGCAACGATTGTCCAAATTTTGTGTTTTTGTTATTCAAAGGTCAAGGTGAATGGTGAAGGTCACAAATTATGGTCACTATTTCTTTCTTATATATATTCTAAATTTGAATCACACCATATTCAAAATTCTACAAAATAATGTTACGCTGACCTTATTATAGATAAATATTCCAATGGTTAAGATTCAATGCGATCATAAATGTAATTATATATGTATACTCCCTAGCGGACATGAACCACCAACAGTCAGGACGAGTGTCTATGCTTTAATTCACTGCACACAAGTATCCTCTATCACGCTGTGGTATAGTGGATTAAAGTATGGGCACTTGTTCTGACTGTCGTTGGTTCAAGTCCGGCTGTGAGTATAAAAACATTTAGTATATAATATACCTGTATATATATACATATATATATATATAGTATATATATATATATATATATATATATATATATATATATATATATATATATCGATTTTACCTAAGAGATTCAATACTACTTGCAGAATTCTAGGTCGCAGAGTTGCTTATTCGTTTTTTTTTGGGGGGGGGGTAATGCGAAAACTGCACACCTACTTTATTAAGATTAAGCCGAATTTGCATTTCGTGTTAATGCACTTCTATATTACTATCTCATGACAAAATAACTGTTGATGCACTTAGTTTTGTTTTAAACCACAGGCAATATAATTATGATACGATAAACTAAATACTATTGATGTGGATGACGAGACTAACTGGTGATTGGTTCTGATTGAGAGTAAAGCTATTAGTGTCATATATTAATAAAACCTATTACTAATTATCGGGTCCATTTCTCATTCTATTGGGTCAGGAATTATATACCAGCTGTATAAAGAATGTATTCTAGGACAAAGCAACTGATGTAATTAGTCCTGTAATTTTTTATATACAAATCGATTTGGTGCGAACTGTTAAGTGAAATTATATTTGTTACGTGTTTAGATATTAAACAATGGAATTTGTTGGAGACAAAGAGTCGCAAATTAGCTCACACGTTCATTACATATGTTTATGAACATATTTAAATTATTAACAAGGCCTACGCCTGCCAATCGCTCTCTCTATATATATTGTTACTTTATCGCAACGTCTGGGTTTCGAATCGAAAGTTGTACTGTGTGAGTTTGCCAATACTGTTGACAGCTTGACAGTTATACTTAGTTTGTTTGCCCAGTTACTTGAAAGCTATCAGCTTATAATATCAAATCTGTAATTGACTGGAATTGCATACAAGGTTTTATTTTTCGAGGCTTACTGACTATAGAAGAACACACACACAGTACATAGAGGTGTGTATCCTTTATTTGTTGTATCAGAATAAAATTACGAGATGGATATATTCTGTATATAGATTGTAAGCAAGTCCCTGACACTATCCAACAAATCTTAACTGATCTTGCGTAAATTATCCCAAATTGGGTTCGTTTAAGTTTTGCAAACAAAAGTTAGCTGTTTTAATGTCCACGGTAGCGACAAGTGTAGTGAAATAACATTATAATCGAAATATTGAGATGTTATCAATGGTTTCGTTCTCTAGCATCTATTTTCACATTTTCTAATACAAAAGGGTTATTAGTTAACTAATTTAGTCAAACCATACTATATTTAGGTTAGGAGTGAATATGATTTGGCAGGTCTGGTTAGTTTAGTTACATTTCAAAATTATTAAGTTTAAGTACACTCGGATACCATAGTCTCTAGCCCACTCCTCTCTGGCAAGAGATGAGGCCAGGACCCTTACTGGACGGCGGCCCACAGTGATAGTTAGGGGTGGGGTTGAGGGGAGAGGGCAACGCACACACGAACACACTGAAGCATTTTAGGTCTTTGAATCCTGCCTTAGCCTCACAAATAAGTATGACATTTATCTAAGATTATTATTATTGATATTATCATCATCATTATTATTATTATTATTATTATTATTATTATTACTTAGATACAAGTGCCATACTCAAGATTTAACTGATATACTCATTTTTCCATGCATCTCTCTCACTTTCTCTCTCTCTGAGTTCATATTAACGTCTTACTATTTATATTCATATAAATGTATGTTAATATATATTGTCTTTGTATTTATTGCTTTACTTTTTCATCTTACAATTATGTTAACATTATTATGTATAGAGGAAACATATGCTTCTATCAAGAAAACAATCCATGCGCGTACTGTAGGTTTAAAGTGAACCCTACGAATCACACAACATGCATCAGACTGAAGTTGTATTCATGGGTATTGCTTTACCTACGTAGGAATGAAACTTCTCTAACAGTAAGGATAATGAAAATATTTAATTTGTTATACTAATTACCCTATATGAAAGATATAATTCAGAAAGTTACCAATGACATATATGATTAATGATTAGTTATTCACACACACACACCCACACACTCTCACCACCACAACCACATCTCACCCTCTCCCTGTTTATCTGCCTCCCAGTCTGTTATTTCCCCCCCCCCCCACACACACTCACACACACTATCCTTCTCTCTCTCTATCTCATTCTTTCTCTGTGTGAGTGTGTGTGTGTTCCAGTTTGCCATATCTATACTGATCTATTTTGAAGCCTTCCCTGAACTTCAATTTTGCTAATAATAGGAACTGCACTACCTAATAACTAATGGTTCTCACCGGTAGTTATACTTATTCATGCTAAAGAAAATATTGCTTATGTTTGTTCTCAATAGTATGGAATACAGGATTTTAAATAATGCGAAATTATGCGAACAAATATCAGATAACTACAAGAAAGTAACCAACAAAGATAGCTTCCTGGATTGCTTCACACAAATGCTTCAGTGTGTTCGTGTGTGCGTTGCCCTCTCCCCCCAACCCCACCCCTAACCATCATTGTGGGCCGCCGTCCAGTAAGAGTCCTGGCCTAACCTCTTGTCAGAGAGGAGTGGGCTAGAAACTATGGTATCCGAGTGTACCTACTGAGAGGAGTAATTTAGAAGACTCAAAGCTATTCCCGACTAACAGCTAAACTCAACTGTGTAGATGTTCATGGCCCTGGTAACAGGAATGTCCATAGTACGTTCTTCTGTAAGTCTACACGCCAGGTTAACTCAGTTCAAATAGCAGATAACAAAGTCATATTGGATATCATGAGTGTCGGGCCCACTAGGCGGAGTACCGTAATTTGAACACTTGTACAAGGGGCTTGGTCATCCCTATCTGAATATGGAAATCGGAGCAACAGGAATGCATGGTGTTACGCTGCTCTGTGTACCAGGCAAGGTCTTTGCTCATACAGTATATGTCATATATTACTAACTAGTGTTAACTGACTATAGTACATTATATATAGTCAGGGATCCTATTAGCCACAAGCTATCAACTACCTGAGCACTGAGTTAAGGTTCAGTTTGAGTTTTCTATGAAATATTTCTTCCCAATGAAAGTATCGTCCTTGTTTCTGAATTTAGCCAATATCTTAAACAAATCTTTTTCATTGAATCTATGATCCAATTCTAAAGAGTGATTCCTTACTGCTGAAAATTCAGAAACAAGAACCATACTTTCATTGGGGTGAAATATTTTATAGAAAAACTCAGCACTAAACGCCACCCTTCTTACAGTAGCGAGACACCCTCCACGACCCTAGCCCCTCCTCCTATATCACTAACCAACCAGCGACCTGCGCCCTCTCATCACTACCAATTCTCCCTACCAATAACTGCCTACAGTGGCCGATAGAGACGCTAAACGCAATGGTTACCGCGGTGCATTGTGGGAAATTTGCGACATCAAGGAGCTATCCACCCTCCCTCTCCTACAACATCTCTATATTATAAGCAGTTAGTAGAAATTTCTGTAGCTGACACATACTTTGGTCTATACAAACTGTTGTTTTATATATTTTAAAATCACCCATATTCATAAATAACGTATATTTACAATACAAAGTCTGCAGGTATTTGCGCGCCAATTTGTTTATGATAATTAATCAGCTTATAATTATGTTTGTAGTCATTATCAGCTGCACATGGACTTTCCCTTTATTACTATACTATATAAACACATACTGTCGTATACTGTCGTGTACTGTATAATGAAATCGTGTAGAATCACAAAAAACAAAAAACAAATCGAGATAAACTGTGCATATCCTAGGTGTTGGGTATAGTGGGTATATACAGTCGTAGCCCTGGCGCTCGTTCAGAAGCGTCCACCAGAGGTCTCAAGAGAATTGTTGGTAAGGACAATTGATGTCAATCTGGCCACTTCCCGCAAATCAGAAACAGCCACCCCAATTGTAGCCCGGCCCCCTTCCTCTCTCAGGTCAACCTCAGATCACACCGACCCCTACATAAACCCTGAGAACTTAACGTCAAACCATTAACTATTCCAACCTGAAGATGGACACAGCTATCTCCGATACATCGTCAAACACTACTGCAGAACATCATCGAACACCAGAGAAAATTATTTAGACAAATTGAAACATTAAATAGTAAACTTACTAATGTTGAAATTGCTGTCTTATTTAATCTCGTTTGCCCTAATGAAAATATCCTCCCTGGCTACACAAACGTAATATATACAGTATATATATATATATACACAGTATACAGTATTATGTATAAACATTTGTTCTTCTTTTTATATTTCAACTATTTCCTCTCGGGCATAGGTTGCGCAGAACCTGCACATCTAACCGCTAAACACGGTGAAGCCCGTGAGGTTTTGTTCCAGTCTAGGGAGTGAGACACGTGAAGCACTAGAGTTCAACTCACGGCTCGAAGCAGCTCCATCTCTGGCTCCGCCTTCGTGCTTCACCGTCTCACCACATAGACTCGGACCCTCACTCTCAGAACGCCACCTATTGAGCAATGAACTCACTAGGCATTGCCCCCCTGTAGCATATTTTGAATATGGGACTATTCATACAGTGCTATTTAATAAGGAAACAATGAGTGTATTTTTTTGTTTGGCGTTTCGGTAGGCTTTGTGGTAATGCACTGATACTAGGTACAGCACAAATTCCATGCCAATAATATCTTCCCATTGATATATCAGGATTCGAACCCGGGACCATTGGATTACCAGACCAGTGGCAAGACCACTCCACCATATATATACTGTATATATATATATATATATATATATATATATATATATATACCGAAATATATATATATATATATATATATATATATATATATATATACATATATATATATATATATATATATATATATATATATATATATATATATATAAACAGAGAGAGAAAGAGAGAGAGAGAGCATAATGATAGATAAGTAAGTCATCAACGTACAAGTAAACAGCCGAAACAGAGGAGGGAGTAGCGACAGAGGAACTGAGTGCTAGAATATAGGAAGTGGGAGCCGCAGTGAACGGACCCCACTGGTAATGAGGGATGGCCTGCACAACACTTATTACCCCGCTCGATTTTTCATATTTAATAGTTTTAGAGTACACATTTAGGGCTTTTTTTACTGAATCAATTAAGTCGTGTGAGTGTAGGGTTCGCCAGATTTTGTGGTGATGGTAAGGGGACCAGGGATCAAACCACAGGGTAAGGGAGAGGCCTCAGGGTGGAAGGGGTACATAATGATAGAGAATACATTTAAGGTTATAAGAGGAACCATTAGGTAAGTGAAGAACCATGGGATAACAGAAGAACCACTGGGTAGTGAAGGAAACGAAGGGTTAATGAAGAATCACGGAGTAGAGGCACAATCGTGGGGTGTAAGATAAATCACAGAGTAAAGGAACAGCACAAACAGCGAGAAATTTAAAGGAAGCACAGGGAGGGTATGACACTTCAGGATATAGAGTACGAATTACAGCATAATAACGAGTACACCAATATAAGTTGAAATAACAGATTAACTAAACAGCCCATTTGAATAAAGACACAACGAAAAAATATACCTTTCAATTTCAATATATCTTTTTCAATTGTCAGGACATAACTGTATGCTGCAGATGAATAGCAAGGAATTATTATGTTTTTTACACCAACCAACTTCACATCTAAGCTCAATTATTGAAATCAACAAATACGTGTGGCACTCCTAGGACTCGAACCCAGGATACTCACATCGAAATTCCGCGCACTATGCATTACGTTATCAAGACAGTTAAAAGGAAAAGCATCACGTGACGAAAACAAATTAATTGGTGTCATGTAGCACGGGTAAACCGAAACATCTTAGATATGTAAACTTCATTTAATTATCTTAGTGCCTCTCATTAGTTAAAGGCTACTAAAAGCTAAGCATCATAGAGATAAAGAGTAAATATTATAATTATGATGTACAGGAAGAACCACACACGATGGAAGATGCCTCATGTTATGAGCATAACTGTATAGTAAATAGGAATCCAATATATGTAAAATAGACACTGCATGATATAAGAACTAACTTACGTAATGGGAGTAATGAACATTTACGACAACAAGTACAGTGTAAAATAATAACTCAATTATATCATAGAAGTCATGCGAGAGGATAACATACATAATGCCAACACAAAAAAACACACAATGTAGGGAAGTTTCCTCAGATTAGGAAATGGAACCAAACAAGAATGCCAGTCAAACAAAAAACTAGTGAATAAAGAAGGGATAGTAGAGGTGTAGAGGTGAACCACAGGGTACACATCTGGCTTGTTTTAGAGTGTGTTATTGAAGGTAATGGAGGAGAAGTGATGGTAATGACGGGGTAGCGTGTTGTGGTCAGGCTCTGATTGTGGTGGAACACTGCTGCTTGTTAGGCGGTAGCTGCTTAATGTAGGTACTTTCGGGTGAATAGGGGGTAATGTTGGTGGTTTGGATTATGTAAGGGATATGTTGGGAGCAGCATTAGTATACATCTTGTAATGGCTTACAATGCTGCATAGTGATATCAAGTCTTGTTCGTCCAATGCTGGATAACAGCCTTTGTGCTTGTGTTTTGTGCTTTCCATCTTAAGTAAACACAAGTTATGGCTAGTGGCACTCAGTAAGAACATTTATTTGAGAGGAATGGTAACAACATACTGGCCTTTGTTTTGGAGTTATCGACATTAATTAATGTTTAAGTTTGGCAATATTGAAAAAAAAATTGTCCAAAGTGTTTGTGGTGGACAGGTGTTTGTTACTTATTTATATTGAAGAAAGATAACAGTTTGATTGTTGCAATACAGTCGAGGATAATATCAGTACTGGTAACCAAATTGAAGTGGTGTTGGTGATGGTCTTTGCAATATGTATAAATGATGGTGGTTTTAAAGGGGTTACTTTTGTAGTTTTTTACAGAATAGGCATACTATGGCTGAAATAGCATGAACAATCATCATAAGTTAATACTAGTATACAGCATACTAGCATATTTATAGCGGCAGTAATCCAAGATTTATTATTATGTAAAATATAAAGGGAAAGAATGATGATGATATGATCTATGTAGCTATTGGTGTCCTCCGTTTATTAATACTTTATAACAGTTGAATCATTAGATTGCTTACGACTGGTAGTTGCAATAAAAGGACGCTTTATGTGTAGCCGAGTATTCAATTCAAAGGATAAAACTGCATTAGTGCAGTGTGTCCATGAACTATATTAGTGCAGTGTGTCCATGAACTATATTAGTGCAGTGTGTCCATGAACTATATTAGTGCAGTGTGTCCATGAACTATATTAGTGCAGTGTGTCCATGAACTATATTAGTGCAGTGTGTCCATGAACTATATTAGTGCAGTGTGTCCATGAACTATATTAGTGCAGTGTGTCCATGAACTATATTAGTGCAGTGTGTCCATGAACTATATTAGTGCAGTGTGTCCATGAACTATATTAGTGCAGTGTGTCCATGAACTATATTAGTGCAGTGTGTCCATGAACTATATTAGTGCAGTGTGTCCATGAACTATATTAGTGCAGTGTGTCCATGAACTATATTAGTGCAGTGTTCATGAACTATATTAGTGCAGTGTGTCCATGAACTATATTAGTGCAGTGTGTCCATGAACTATATTAGTGCAGTGTGTCCATGAACTATATTAGTGCAGTGTGTCCATGAACTATATTAGTGCAGTGTGTTCATGAACTATATTAGTGCAGTGTGTCCATGAACTATATTAGTGCAGTGTGTTCATGAACTATATTAGTGCAGTGTGTTCATGAACTATATTAGTGCAGTGTGTCCATGAACTATATTAGTGCAGTGTGTCCATGAACTATATTGAACTATATTGAAAACTCTTAAAGTCAATCGAATATATCATTACGAACATTAAATTTGTTCCTTGGTTCTGTTAAAGTTTATGAATATTTGATAAACGAAGTAACACTGATATGGGTCAAGATTTAAACACATTCATAATAAATATTGTATTTCTTTAAGCCAAGCAGCGATTATAATGTTCTATTCAATTGATAATGGGCAAGCTAGTGATTTAGATGATGTGGATAACAGCAATAAATATTAACTGGTGATAGTGGTTGGAATAATAAGGATATTTGTTGTGAAAGTGGTAGGGCAGAACTAATGGATATAAGTTTGGATAATTATATATTTGTAGAGGATAATGTTGGAACATAAATCAAATGTGTTGGTGATTTAGTGAACGTAGGTGGTGGTAACAGTTGATTGTGATTGGTGGATAGTGATGAAGGGTCCTGATAAATTATGACACAGGGTATGTTAAATGAAATTTTTATTATATTAAAACAATCATGATTTTACAGTAATAATTAACGACAGGCAAAGCGTATTTAACTCCCATACTTAATTTAAAAACAAAGATAAATGTTAAAATCCACAAAATAATATACTAAGCTAAAACAATATATATATATATATATATATATATATATATATATATATATATATATATATCTGCTTATTATATATATATATATATATATATATATATATATATACAATATATATATATATATATATATATATATATATTTATATATATTTATACAGTATATATATATGTATATATGCATATAATTATGTAGTAGTAGCTAAAATTAGGATACAAAAGAAGTGGGTGAGGAGAGCTGGAGGGAGGCGAGAGGAAGGTGGAATGGTGAGGAGGGTGGAGAGGCTACAGGAGGAGGAAATCGGGGAAGAGTACAGGAGAGCAGTAGAAAGACGACTAGGTAGGTTCGACCTGGAAGATATGGAGGAAGTGAAGGAGATGAGCAAGGTGTTTAGGGAAGAGATCTGTGCAGCATGTGACGAGGTGTGTGGAGTGAGGAGATGAGGGAGGGGAATGAAAGGTACAGCATGATGGACAGAAGAGGTAAAAATAGCTGTGGACGACATGAAGAAAGCGTATAGAGAATGGTTGGGTAGTAAAGAGAATGAAGATTTGGAGAGGCAGAAACAAGCGAGGTACGTGGAGAGAAAGAGAGTGGTGAAGAGAGTAGTGAAGGAAAGTAAGAGAAGAGTAGATGAGGAATTTGGAAGGAATCTGAGTGTAAAATGGAGGGAGTGTAAGAAACTGTTCTGGAAAGAAGTCAAGAAAGTTAGGGAAGGTAGCAAGGGAAACAGTAAGGGTGTGAAAGATAAGAATGGGAGAATGTTAGCCGAGAAGCAAGAGAGAGTCGAAAGATGGAGGGAGTACTTCAACGAGTTGCTAAATGTAAGGAATGACGAGTCAGCAAACATAGTTTGATAAAGTATGGGAGGGAGAAGAAGAGAAGTAGTGGAGGAGGAGGTGGGGATCAGGAGGTCAGAATTGTGGGAAGCCATGAAAAGAGTGAAGTTGGGGAAAGCACCAGGAACAGATGGAGTGCGTGCGGAAATGTTGAGGTATGGTGGTGAGATAGTGATTGAATGGGTATGGAAAATGTGCAAACTAGCATGGGAGAAGGGGAGTGTACCCGATGACCGGAATACTGGCATAATAGTCCCCCTATATAAGGGCAAAGGGGAAAGAGGAGTGTGTGGTAACCACCGAGGAATATGTATTCTAAGCGTAGTAGGGATGGTGTACAGTAGGGTAGCGATTGAGAGAGTGAGAGTGAGAACGGAAAAATGGATAGGCGACAAGCAGGGAGGTTTTAGGAAGGGAAGAGGATGTGTAGATAAGATTTTTACCCTGAATTGTGATGTGGAGAAATATCTGGAGAAGCAACAAAAGGTGTATGTTGCCTTTATGGACTTGGAGAAGGCCTATGACAGAGTGGATAGAGAAGGTATGTGGAAAGTACTTAGAATATACAGAGTAGATGTCAAGTTGCCGAAAGTAGTGAAGAGCATGTATGAGGGTGCAAAGGCGGCAGTACGTGTGGAGAATGAGCAGAGCGAGTTTTTTTACCTGAATGTTGGGTTGAAACAGGGGTGTGTGATGTCCCCGTGGTTGTTTCCTGTATATATGGATGGAGTCATGAAAGAAATACTAGGAAGAGCAGTGGATGTTGGTGTATCGCTGAAAAGGGAGGGAAATGAGTGGAAGCTGCCTATACTGCTGTTTGCGGATGATACAGTTCTGATGAGTGATAATGAATGGGAGTTGCAGGGTCTGGTAAATGAGTTTGGAACAGTTTGCGAAAAACGGAATTTGAAGGTAAATGCAGGGAAGAGCAACGTTATGGTCTTCAAAAGGGGTGAAGTCACAGAGTATGAGGTGAAGTTGAACGGTCAGGCTATGGAGATCGTCAGCTCTTTTAATTAAGGATCTGGGCGGTGTGTTGAGTAAAGATGGGACTATGGATGAAGAAGTGCGGGAGAGGGTATAACAGGGGAAGAGGGTTGTAGGAACGCTGAAAATAATAACAAGAAATAGGGTGGTCAGTATGGAAGTGAAGAAGTCCTTGCATGACAGTGTGGTAATCCCGACACTGACTTACGGAAGCGAAGCATGGACGTTTGAGAAGAGACTCAGACCAAGAATGAGAGGGGTGGAAATGAGTTACTTGAGAAGTGCGTGCGGAGTTACATGGAGGGATAGACAGACAAATGAGGAAGTAAGAAGGAGGTGTGGTGTAGAGGTAGATGTGCTGGAAAGTGTGAAAAGGAACACCTTGAGATGGTTCGGCCATATGGAAAGTATGGGAAGCGAGAGAATGTCTAAGGTGTACGAGAGCGAGGTGCAAGGACAGAGAGGGAGAGGTAGACCGAAAGAGAGGTGGAAGGATGGAGTGAGGAGGTATATGGATGAAGGTGGTGCTGGTTGAGAGGAAGGGCTTCGACTGACTGGGGACATAGGTGCATGGGGGCGGTTCAATCGCAGACACCCCTTCGGGGATCACGGCGTCAGGCAATATATATATATATATATATATATATATAGAGAGAGAGAGAGATATGTGTGTTGGATTTATATTCCTACGAAGTTACTATATTCACATATTTCAACTTTCTAGATGCAGATTCTACCCTGTGGATTCGATGCCTGAAGAACAAAAAATCGTATGATATATAAGATTTCAGAGATCTTTGATATTGATCACACCACAACAGGCTAGTTTTTGCTAATCTAAGGTTTTGCCTCAAAAACCAGAAAATTATAAAAAAATAACTCTCAGAGTTTTCTTCTTGAGTGGCTAAAGAATGAGGAGAGGGCAAGGGAGCATGCAATGGTAGTCTCAGATCAGTTTGAGGTATTCGTTGGTTCCCTGGATGACCAAGTACAATAGAACTGTGGAACTGCTTCAATCATGAAGTCCTTGCATCAGCGACTGAATTGACAGAGATTATGCAAAAGCATAGAAGATGATTTCTCTATGGAGAGACACTAGAAATTATAGAAGAGATCCGTGCTGCCACTCTGACTGCAGACTGGGTTCAACAAAGGCCTCTGCCTCATAGTACATGTGCCTTCTGAGGAGGAATGACGAGAGGTAGGTCATGGGGAATTTTTGGATGGGTAGGAGCCATTTCTCACATAGTGACCTTCAACCATATTAAAGCTCTGTTCTAAGCCGGTTAGTTTGGTTAGAGCATCTGATGACAATAAGTACAGGACCCACCGGGCTGAACAATTTTAATTGCTAAACATGTGTGATCACTCCAGCAGACATGTTCAACTTGGGAAGAGTCACCAGTTAGTGATTACTCTCCCACTCTTAATGAAGTAGGGGAAACTGTGGCTAGTAACACATAGATTTTTGCCTCATCTTCTAAGTAGGTTGAACGTTAAGGTGTTGACAACTTGACAACTCATCGTTTAAGAAAATTTTGTCGGTGTTATACTTTCCCATATACAGTATATTGATCGATTTCACTTGTCAGTGATATATATAATAATTGGGGAACAAATGTTTAACATATTTGTATCGACTTGTGTCATTTTGTTCATTATGTTTTGGTGGAATAATAATTATATTTAGCCCATCAAATCACAAATGATTCACAGATTCCATAGAGATCATAATATAACACATATATGTACTGATAAATATGGGAGATAGTAATGTGTGTGAATCGTTTCTGTGTGTGTTTGTCATATTATATGTGTTAGGATGTGCAAGTTTGTGTAGTGGTTGTGTTGGCAGCACGGAATGTCTTAATATTGACAAAAAAATGGGCGAAAATATTCAAATTTGAAAACTAATGGGACTAAACATGAAGGAGAAGGGGGTTCAAGAAAAAACAAATACTACCCCTTAAACAATCCACCTGGCTTCCACTCTTCAGAAGTGATTGGACAATTAACCACTTCATCCATGTACACATGTACAATGGCATCACACACTCTGGCACAATTTTGGAGATAGTGTTGTGTGCTATCCTGAAAACGTATTGTAGACTCTTATAGCTGTCCCCAGTTGCAAGGTATCACATCATGACAGCCAAACGTAATCCAGGTGGATGTGCTTTCCTCATGTTGTTCTTTTCGGGTATCAATGGTTCCACTTTCCCAAGGATCTTTTCCCAAGTCTGCAGGATCCTGTGCTTCAATTTCCTTCATTAGGTTCTCGTAACACCCAAATTTCTTTCGCCGTAGAAGCCATGGCCTCGTTCACACCGGCCGCTTTTTATGCTTCTTCCTTTTCTTCTCCATTGCCTCCTCCTCCTCCATGACTTGCTGCGCAAATATAACAGCTAACAAATGCAGCCGCTGATTTGTTATATCAAATTGCAGCCGCATTAATTCTAAATCACGTATGTCCTGCATAGACATTGCTGAGACTTGACAAATACGTGCGAAGGTTCAGGTCAGAACGGTGTGTGAGCCTCGCAAATGCTGTTTATATATTAGCAAAGAAGGGGGGGCGGGGGTGGAATAACTACCTGAAAAAAATGAGAAAGTCTCACATTACCATCGTTCGATGTCTGCAACATCACCGACATGTTGGCAAGGTGTTGGCAACGATTTGATTTGCCGATAAATGTTCCCATGAACGCATGAAGTCGTCCTGTAACGGTTTTCTGAAATTCATATTTCACAGTGATCGTATGTTGTTGCCGATGACATTGGCGAGCCATCGCAAATGTTGCCGACGATGTTGCCAACTATCGCCAACATTTTGCCGAGTGATCGGCAACAGTCTTATTGTAACGGTAATTTTGAATAAATTGTGCCAAATCGTTGTGAAAGTCATACGACAAGCAGTCGGCAACGGAAAATCGTGTCAAATCGTACAGGTGGGAAAGCCCCTTTAGCCTTATCCCACTTTATATTATGGTCCTGTCTTTGCATGTATTCAAAAATACCATTAGATTCTGAAGATAACCCTAATGATTGTTGGTGTTGTTTAACTCCCTCCTCTAATATTTTTCCCGTTTGTCCTATGTATATATCATTACATCCTTTACACGTGTGTTTATATATATATATATATATATTGTTACGTATCTTGATCCTCAAGTGGTTAACTTGATGAATCTAGATAGCACAGAGATATATATTAAGGTATAAGTCAGCTGAAGGCAAAACAAAAGTAAAATCTAATTAAATAATTTCCTGTTGTTGCTTCCTTTCCTTTTGGATCTTAGGACTTAGTATCCTTTATTGACTGATACTCTTTAATTATGAAAAATACTGAAACTAATTAAAGTCATGTAGTATTTATAAAGAATTATTATTTAACCGAAGCTTAGTAGGCGATGGTTATGAACCGAATAAGTTATAGCTAAAGAAGGACTATTAATTCTATAAAAAGTCTTGAAAGATAAATATTAAAGTAAGAATATTTCTGTCTCTTACCCTTTTTGAAATGAATAGATAGTTTTATGATATGTCCTTTTATTTATATTTAATGTAATTATTCTTGGTTCTTGTCTTACGTTAATAGTATTATTTTATTATTATCATCAGGGTTTATATCAAAGTCACATAAAAAGTTAGATATATATTTAATAATTAGTTAAATGTATTTCTTAACCACGTAACATTGAGGTTTGATTACGAGTAAATAAAGTTACAGGATCGTTTCATAGATTCGATTCAGGTCTCACTCAAATAATATGAAAAGCAAAAATAATATTTTGAAGCTAAAAGAATTTTCTTCAGCTTAGGAAATCACTAAGTAATATTAACACAGCCATGTTAGTCTAAGGCGATATTACTAATATGAGACAATAGCATCACCGTACTAAGCACCGTTAAGCAATGTAAGCTTAATTCAAAGAAAATGAAAGAACTCGTAAGTATTAATATAAAACAATAGTATTACTTTCATCATAACCCAATTACTTAAAGAGTTGCTTTGGTCCACAAGTTAGTCAACTAAAATAGTTAAGTACATAATAATAGCGTTAACGTTAAATCCCAATCAAATAGTTATGTATATAATAGTAGCGCTAACGTTAATTCGCAATCAAATAGTTAAAACACATAATAGTAGCGTTCACGTTAATTCCCAATCACATATCTCACTAACCAACATAACGTAAGTGTTTACACCGAACACACTTAACACACATTTATATAATCTGACTGACAGTCACAATCCCATTATAATACTTCACCCCGTCTTCCTCCAGCTGCAAGTTCACCTTCCCCAACTCCAAATGAGACTGATTTGAATGCCCACAACTCGGGTCTTATATACCAAACAATGATGGTGTAGGAACGAATCAGGAGGCGAGTGATGGTGCGCGCTCCAATCATAGCTCCTCGAGTTGCATAGCAGGTGCCTGGTCCACTCACAGCTCCTGGCGTCGATCATACGTCATAGCATCAGTCATCGAGGTAGTTTGCAGGGTCCCCTATGACGCACGCAGGTGTGCAGGTATGCGGGCGAGCTGATTTACCCTATCGCTTGGTCGCTCGCTAGTCTGCTTCACCGTTTGGGTAGTTTGGCTCCTTCAACTCTAATTCTAACTCTTAAATTAACATACAGGGCTCCGTATGTCAGACCTCCCCCCTAGAAAAGAGTTTAAGGAGTATAGTACATAATATTAAACATAATACATAAATAGATTCAACACCAGATTGGCAACAGCAAGATTATAATGAGGATATAATAAGGATATCACCCAAAGTAGGCAACGTCTCCAGGTACCACATCAGAACATAGCCGGAACGTAGCTGGAGCGTTATTCGAACTGCAAGGCATCTCACAGCTGAAGGCTTAAATGCGCACTACAAAAGCATGATATTTACCTCGCTACAAGGGAGAGCTAATTGCCAAAATCCTCTCATTAAATTAAACTTACTGCTGTATGGGGCCAAACTGGTAAATGCAATCTTTGATCCGTGGCAGTGGGTAGGTATTGTTCTTTGTGACAGCATTAACTTGCCTATAGCCCCTACAAAACCTATGGCTCCCGACTGGCTTTGGCACAAGTATGACCGGACTAATCCACTGGCTTAAGGCCCTTGTGATCAGCTTGTTTGAAAACATAAAGTCAAGCTCGACCTGCAGTATACTCCTGCGGTGTGGTGAGACACGGTAGGGGGATAGTTTAATGGGAGTTGCATCCCCTACGTCGATGTCGTGCACGGCCAAAGAAGTGAGCCCTGGAGTATCACGGAACACACTGGGAGACCGAGATAAAACAGAGATTAGTTGGTTCGCTTGATCAGAGGGAAGAAGACATAGTTTAGATGGTAATTCCCTCAAAGCCACTGAATTATACTGAAAGTTGGATAGGCTACATGACAAGTCAAAGTCTGCATGGATACCTTCAGGCTCTGGAACAGTCTGTTGCGGGTCAGTAAAAGAACTGAAGACTTCGTCCGCACCAGGCTGTTCACAGGTCCTGACATTCACTGCCACAGTGGGAGAATCTGGAGGAGAGGAATCCGGGGACCTATGGTAGGGCTTCAACATATTTATATGGAATACTTGCGTGGGCTTTCTCCTGTCTGGGGTAGTTACTAGATAATCGGTAATGCTCACCCTCCGAATGATCATATATGGGCCCCTGAACTTGGCAGATAACGGTTGGCCAAAAAGGGGGAGCAGGACCAAAACCTCATCACCGGGCTTAAACTCCCTCTCACGGGCTTTTCTGTCATACCATTTCTTCATGGAGCTTTTAGCCACTGTCAAGTTTTGAGCGGCAAACTCACATGAGGATCTCAGCCTGGTTTTGAAGTCTGAAACATACTTGAGGAGGTTTTGGTTCCCCTCCTGGCCAACTAGGCTATCCTGCAATAGTTGCAAAGGACCTCTTACCTGGTGACCGAAAACTAGCTCATTAGGGGAAAAACCCAGGGATTCAGTTGGAACCTCACGAGTAGCAAATAAAAGAAAAGGTACCCCCTTATCCCACTCAACTCCGGTCTCTGTACAATACTTACGTAACATTCCCTTTAATGTCTGATGATATCGTTCGAGAACCCCTTGACTCTCTGGGTGGTAGGTGCTAGACTTTACATGCTCGATACCCAACTCCTTCAGGGACTGCTGGAAAATGTTAGAGGTAAAATTAGTTCCTTGATCACTTTGCACCTCATGGGGGAAACCCATTCTGGTGAAGAATTTGAGCAGTTCCTTGATGACAGTTGGAGCAGAGGTAGTCCTTAAGGGTATAGCCTCTGGGTAGCGAGTTGCCATGTCCATGATAGTTAATAAATAAAGGTTACCTTGGGAAGTCTTAGGCAATGGGCCTACAATGTCCACTACCACCCGAGTAAAAGGATTCTCGAAAACGGGCAAGGGCACCAGAGGATGTACAGGCACCTTCTGATTGGGTTTTCCTGTCATCTGGCAAGTGTGACACACTCTACAACACTCCACTACATCTGCACGCATTCCTGGCCAGTAAAAGTGGGCTCTGATTCTGCCTAGAGTTTTTCTCACACCTAGGTGTCCTGCCAATGGTATACAATGTGCCATTTCCATGATATCTCTACGACAAGGTTTGGAGACTACTACTTGATGGATGTCCCAAGCCCCGTCATCGATTGGTCTGTGTGGCGGTCTCCATCTTCGCCACAATACTCCTCCTTTGAGGTAGAAACATTCACCACCCTCCTTCTCACATTCCTCTTCACTCACGGACCTGGCAGCTAACTCCTTGCATTCACTATCATCTCTCTGTAGCTCTACCAGGCCACTAGGACAATTTGGAGGGGTTTCATGGTCATCGTTAGGGTCAAGATGAGCCATAAAGGTGTCAGATAAATCCACCTCAGTCACATCATCAGGCACAGTTGGAGCGTCATTCACACTCTCATCATCCCTTTCATCAACTCTTACATTCGGTACATTTCTGTCTGAGGGAACTGCTACTTGAGACATTGAACGTGTGACAGCACACACAGGGAAAACTGTTGGCATCTCCTTTTCGAGCTCACCGGTTAGTGGCTCGTTAACAGGGGAAAGTGACAAAATGGGGTCTGGTCGGACCTTCTCACCTGCTACATCATTCCCCAAAAGGAGCGTTACCCCAGGCACAGGGATATCTTGGGACCTACACAAAGCTATGGTGGCCTCACCCTGTAGTAACTCACATTCAATTTCGCCTTTTACCAAGTATGCATAAAACTGGCCTCCAGCACCTCTCATTACAACTGGTTCGCCATGTGGGCACTCAGTGTAAGGATTCACCATGAGGGTGCTAGTAGAACCTGTGTCTCTCAGAATTTTTACCTCATGCATACAACCATTTAATCTCACGTTGCCAGATGAAATAAAGGGACGGTAACTGTCCTGCACTGATGGTGAAATTATTGGCTTAACCCTAGTGGGTTGCACCACACATGCTACTACACCCCTGTCTAGATGATTTACGTTAGCTGCTAGGTACTCCTTCTGTCGGGAGTCCTGAATTAAAGGAACTTTTGGTGCTAGGTACTCCTTCTGTCGGGAATCCTGCATTACAGGCACATATGGAGTTTGAGATACGGCGGCAACTGTCTGCCCCGATCTCTCGGTTCTCCTTGGCCCAGCACTGATAAGCTAGGTGGCCTCTCTTGCCACAAAAAGTACATACTTTAGGGGATACGGGAACGTTCCCTCTTTGAGCATTACTATTAGTTTGGGGCCCACCTCTGTTACCATTGCCCTGAGTCGCATTTTTAGTTGGGGGAACAATTCTATTTTGGCTAGCTGGGGAAGACGTTATAGGCTTGTGACTGGGTCTGTCAGATTTGTGATTGGGATACTTAAAATTAGAACTAGAATTATCGTAGGGCTTCTTTCCACGAAATTTGTTGTTGAGCACGTATGTGTCAGCCATGTCAGCAGCGTCGGCAAGACAATCTACCTTTTTCCCCTTTAAATGATAGGATACAGAAGAATCAATTTTCCATAGGAAATTTTCTAACAGGACCAACTCCTTCAGATCGTTGTAGCTTGTGACTTTCTTACTCTTGACCCAATGATTGAAAGTTTTAGTCATGGTCCTGGCAAATACCTTATGGGTTTCGTCTAATTTCTTCTGGTTTTTACGGAAAGATTGCCTGTATGCCTCAGGCTGCAATTGATAGGTTTTTAAGATAGCTTCTTTGAGATTGTCATAATCCTGCCTAACTTCTGCTACTTCTGACAAATACGTGGCTCGAGCCTGCCCTGTCAAAACAGTTTGTAACATAAAAGGCCATTGATCTCTTGTCCACTTCATACCTCCAGCAACTTCCTCAAACAAAACAAAGAAATCCTGCACATTATCCTCAGTAAAAGGTGGAATGACACTAGTCATAGTCAATCCCAGAGGGGGAGCAATTACGGGAGCATTTGTATTGACATTTAGTTGAGCCGTACGATATTGATATTCACATTGTTCGGTCGTTGCACTGGCATTTATTCTGGCTAGTTCTATACTTAGTCTGGCTTGTTCGGTCTTTATTCTAGCTAGTTCCAGTACTTGATCACCGGTCAAACCAGGTGGCAATGGTTCATCAAGTTGGCTAGGTTTACTCGAGATCCCACCAACTGCTCCGTCACCCTCCCCGCCTTCTACAGGGAACAGGTGGGTTTTTATGGTCTGAGCCACCTCTACTTTAGACATGTTTGAGACAGTTAATTGGAGATATGAGGCAAGCACTTTCAGTTCAGATTTTGACAGACAGTCAATATCAGGGGCTGTGAGTTCTGATTCTATGAAAACTCTAGCATCTTCGTCATTAATTAGTTGAGGCATGATTAATATTTGTTTTTTTAAGTAGTGAAACGTTAATGAAACTGAGTGAAACTGTATGAAACGAATCCTGGCAAGGTCGCCACTCTTCTGTTACGTATCTTGATCCTCAAGTGGTTAACTTGATGAATCTAGATAGCACAGAGATATATATTAAGGTATCAGTCAGCTGAAGGCAAAACAAAAGTAAAATCTAATAAAATAATTTCCTGTTGTTGCTTCCTTTCCTTTTGGATCTTAGGACTTAGTATCCTTTATTGACTGATACTCTTTAATTATGAAAAATACTGAAACTAATTAAAGTCATGTAGTATTATAAAGAATTATTATTTAACCGAAGCTTAGTAGGCTATGGTTATGAACCGAATAAGTTATAGCTAAAGAAGGACTATTAATTCTATAAAAAAGTCTTGAAAGATAAATATTAAAGTAAGAATATTTCTGTCTCTTACCCTTTTTTAAATGAATAGATAGTTTTATGATATGTCCTTTTATTTATATTTAATGTAATTATTCTTGGTTCTTGTCTTACGTTAATAGTATTATTTTATTATTATCATCAGGGTTTATATCAAAGTCACATAAAAAGTTAGATATATATTTAATAATTAGTTAAATGTATTTCTTAACCACGTAACATTGAGGTTTGATTACGAGTAAATAAAGTTACAGGATCGTTTCATAAATTCGATTCAGGTCTCACTCAAATAATATGAAAAGCAAAAATAATATTTTGAAGCTAAAAGAATTTTCTTCAGCTTAGGAAATCACTATAAGTAATATTAACACAGCCATGTTAGTCTAAGGCGATATTACTAATATGAGACAATAGCATCACCGTACTAAGCACCGTTAAGCAATGTAAGCTTAATTCAAAGAAATTGAAAGAACTCGTAAGTATTAATATAAAACAATAGTATTACTTTCATCATAACCCAATTACTTAAAGAGTTGCTTTAGTCCACAAGTTAGTCAACTAAAATAGTTAAGTACATAATAATAGCGTTAACGTTAAATCCCAATCAAATAGTTACGTACATAATAGTAGCGTTAACGTTAATTCGCAATCAAATAGTTAAAACACATAATAGTAGCGTTCACGTTAATTCCCAATCACATATCTCACTAACCAACATAACGTAAGTGTTTACACCGAACACACTTAACACACATTTATATAATCTGACTGACAGTCACAATCCCATTATAATACTTCACCCCGTCTTCCTCCAGCTGCAAGTTCACCTTCCCCAACTCCAAATGAGACTGATTTGAATGCCCACAACTCGGGTCTTATATACCAAACAATGATGGTGTAGGAACGAATCAGGAGGCGAGTGATGGTGCGCGCTCCAATCATAGCTCCTCGAGTTGCATAGCAGATGCCTGGTCCACTCACAGCTCCTGGCGTCGATCATACGTCATAGCATCAGTCATCGAGGTAGTTTGCAGGGTCCCCTATGACGCACGCAGGTGTGCAGGTATGCGGGTGAGCTGATTTACCCTCTCGCTTGGTCGCTCGCTAGTCTGCTTCACCGTTTGGGTAGTTTGGCTCCTTCAACTCTAATTCTAACTCTTAAATTAAC
This sequence comes from Paralithodes platypus, assembly GCA_032716605.1. NCBI lineage: Eukaryota > Metazoa > Arthropoda > Malacostraca > Decapoda > Lithodidae > Paralithodes > Paralithodes platypus. The sequence continues at coordinate 43,281,573 of CM064519.1, forward strand.
ATACAGGGCTCCGTATGTCAGAATATATATATATATATATATATATATATATATATATATATATATATATATATATATATATATTTATATATATATATACCTGTACAGTATATATATATATATATATACCGGTATATATATATATATTTATTGGATGACAAATATAGCTGACAGGGCTAGGATTCGAACCGTACAGGCAGGAGGTCCAGTCACCTACACCACCACGAGAGTTAAAAGAAGGAATTTAATACTTCTATCAGTATTCCTTCCCAACTCGACTCTGATGGGGGGACAGACTGTCTTTTAATCGAAATCTGGCTGCCCTAAGCATGACAAGTTGTTTATTGTATGACAAATATAGCTGACAGGGCTAGGATTCGAACCATACAGGCAGGAGGTCCAGTCACCTACACCACCACGAGAGTTAAAAGAAAGAATTTAATACTTCTATCAGTATTCCTTCCCAACTCGACTCTGATGGGGGGACAGACTGTCTTTTAATCGAAATCCCGGCTGCCCTAAGCATGACAAGTTGTTTTTTGGATACAAATATAGCTAACAGGGCTAGGATTCGAACCGTACAGGCAGGAGGTCCAGTCACCTACACCACCAAGAGAGTTAAAAGAAGGAATTTAATGATTCTATCAGTATTCCTTCCCAACTCGACTCTGTACGGTTCGAATCCTAGCCCTGTCAGCTATATTTGTCATCCAAAAAAAAACTTGTCATGCTTAGGGCAGCCGGATTTTGATTAACCTAAGACGTGCGCATGAGGGGTATGAGACACCACACTCCTGTGCGCACGTATTTGAGCTGCTCCCATCACTAACATCGTTATTTTACCATAGCAGTAATACTTATCCATATGCGCCTATTATAGGTTGATTATAAAGGTATTAACCTGTTACAGCAATAAAACAAGTGGAAACAGCGTTTGGATGGTCAAAATCGGCTATACAGGCTGGGAGTTACATAATGTATGGCTGAGGCAACCTCCCTCCCCTCCTCCCCTCCCCTTGTCTGGAGAGACACTGTTACGCAATAGTCTCTCTCTCGCTCTTTCCCACGCTTGGTAACAGTGATGACAGCGCCCTGCTACCAACTCGCTAATGTTAGCACGAAAATAGACCACAGAATAAGGGAATAACAGGGAAAATAGGTGATAACTGAAGGAGGGGGGGGGGGGGGAAAGTGGGGAAGGAGGGGATGTGGAGGAGTGATATTTTGCATGGCCCAGGGGCAAAAAAAAAAAAAAAAATTGGGAGTGTTTTAAATGGATTTTTTTAGGCCCAGGATCTTAAGAGTCTTTCCGCAGTCGCCCGGGGAAACTCTTAAGAGTCTTCCAGCACTTGCCGGGTTAAAAGACAGTATGTCCCCCCATCAGAGTCGAGTTGGGAAGGAATACTGGTAGAAGTATTAAATTCCTTCTTTTAACTCTCGTGGTGGTGTAGGTGACTGGACCTCCTGCCTGTACGGTTCGAATCCTAGCCCTGTCAGCTATATATATATATAATTATATATATATATATATATATATTGTTATGTTTATGGGCGAGGTGAAATTACACAAACGATAGATTAACCCTTATTTAGCGGCGAGCAACATAAGTCGAGTTAAATAAAGCTGGACTATGTGGCGGCGCTCGACATAGGTCGAGTGCCAATTTCAGCACGTAATGTGGCTGAGAGAGAGAGACAAGTGGTGGCAGGAGACTAGCGAGCGTATGACTGCTCCAGACCACCGCGGCGAACCTACTGACACAAATCTCAGCTCCCTCCTCCCTCTCTCACTCGCTACATACTCAATTATGTACTGAAAGTACCGAATTACCTGCTTTTTGCACTCGCGTTGCACGGTTATTGCAAGAAAACTATCCATCATACAAGGATCGTTATGGTGTCATTCGAAAACTCTGTTTATGCCCTTTCAGGGATAGGTACTTGTTTTACGTTCTGGGTCTTATTTAGGCATGAAAATGATCACGTAAACAGCCCTATTTTGGCTAAAAACACCCCGCTGTGCGGTACACATAAATAAACCGCATAGGCCGCTCGTAAGGTGTTAAAATGAAATTCAAGATTGATGTCAGAACACACTCAAAATATCCAGGCTCAAGCAAAACTAGATTAAAAATTCTTAGTTTAATTAAAGTAAGTATTATAATGTAACAATAAAATCAGTCTCTTCAGGATGAGCAATAAGAATATATAATGCACTAAGATTTTGCTTAGTAACAACAGGAATTATTAAAAAAAAATTTGCTAGTGAAAACTAAATATTTATATAGCATTGCAAGGTTTAACCCTCCGGTTCCGGGGCCCTCATATGAGGCGGTTCGTTGTGTCCGGGGCCATTTTCGTACAGTCAAGCTTCAAAATTCAGTAGATACTGATTGAGACCTTCTAGAGCAGTCAGGTTTTTTGAAAATTGTAGAACATCTTGTTGTCTGTAGACTGTCATTGAGATAACATCGCTACGACGCGTGGTTGCCGAGTTATGATGATTTTAGCGGCGATTTTTACCTCATATGAGGCCTTCCGGACTCCTAACCAAAATACGTTTTGCCTCATATGAGGCCTCCCGGATCCCAAGGGTTAAATAGCTATAACACATAAGAATTAATATTTTTTCAAGATCACTGGAAATGGATAATATATGTTTAACCCTTAAAGATCGGGGTCGGACTTAAGTCCGGTTCCTATTTGCAGCAAGTTAGGAGCATTATTAAGGCTTTTAAAGGGTTAAAATCGAGTGCAAATGGCCGGGAGCGCAGTGGGCCAGACAGCCGACTCCCAGGGCTTACCGCCGCCCATTAACTCATGTTCCCTGTGTTCTCGAGAGGCCGGCAGTGTAGCCAGTAGTGAGCATAGCTGGGAAAAATATGCCGCTATACGCTAAACTTCCATGTTACTGGTATCACTGTATGAGAACCACGAGTGCTACGTAGCTCGTTCTGGTCTCATTTTGAAGCTTTTAGCGCCTAGTTTTTTGCTAAATATATTGTTTTTCATGCAGATACTTGATTTATCATGCAGGAGGGCCTGAATATGCCCAAATAAGCCCAAAAAAAACCCGCTAGACAAGGTTTAATAAATTAAGGAAAAGCACCCTACGTTAATAAAAGCAATACAAGTAATTAATACAACTATTGAAAAGTGAAATAAGCCCTAAAATATCACTTGAGAAAATATTCCTTCTGAACACGCAATAATAAGGGGTAACTAAATTAATCTGATCAAATTCGCAAACTTGGAAACTAATCACAAATTAATTTAACACCTTACGAGCGGCCTATGCGGTTTATTTATGTGTACCGCACAGCGGGGTGTTTTTAGCCAAAATAGGGCTGTTTACGTGATCATTTTCATGCCTAAATAAGACCCAGAACGTAAAACAAGTACCTATCCCTGAAAGGGCATAAACAGAGCTTTCGAATGACACCATAACGATCCTTGTATGATGGATAGTTTTCTTGCAATAACCGTGCAACGCGAGTGCAAAAAGCAGGTAATTCGGTACTTTCGGTACAAATTGAGTATGTAGCGAGTGAGAGGGAGGAGGGAGCTGAGATTTGTGTCAGTAGGTTCGCCGCGGTGGTCTGGAGCAGTCATACGCTCGCTAGTCTCCTGCCACCACTTGTCTCTCTCTCTCAGCCACATTACGTGCTGAAATTGCCACTCGAGTTATGTCGAGCGCCGCCACATAGTCCAGCTTTATTAAACTCGACTTATGTTGCTCGCCGCTAAATAAGGGTTAAGGCTTTATATTTATAACACTAATGATAAAGCAATCAAAAGGAAATAAAGAAATTATATTAAGTCACAGTAAATTTAATGACAATTAATTATAAGCTGATGACTAGAATTATGAATTATTTAGCAATTAGCCTACATATGAAATAGCACTGAAATATATACAATAGGCTAACAATAATAATGCTAAATACACTATTATATTCAATGTACTCAACACTCGGGAACACAGGTAAGGATGCAGATGCTTAATCGTTTGATGGTAGCCAGAGCACTATATCACAACACTAGGTATAAGTCACTATGTACAGGCAAGAGAGAGAGATGTGATGCTATCAGCTGGTCAGTTGAATCTGGAGTCAGCCTGAGAGCGGGCCGCACGTAATATATAGGCCTCACGAAACCAGAATATTCCGCCACGATAGCGACCACACTGGACTGCAGGCGCCGCTGCCTCCGTACGAGACATTAACACGTGAATGATGATGCAATATCTACTCACACTTACAAATCAAGTGACTTTCTCTAAGATACGTATATATCATATCACCATTGTACTTATTTTATAGCTCACATTACATAACACCTCCTCCCTAAAGAGAGAAAATTACAGGTATCGTAAATACGATAGGCTATGACTCTTTTGTGATCCCGTATGTCTCTGTGACGTCACGGTCGCTCCTGCAGCACGACGTAGAACGAGTAGATCGTATATTATAAGATTGTAAATAAGTTAAGTTATAAAAGGCCTAATATGCTATTAAGCAATATTGCCATGGTCTTATGTAGTATATATGAATTTATCGTATATATTAATATAATTTATTGTATAGAGCAACCTAGATGCGGTACGATAATTTGGGCTCCTGACGTTTGCCAAGGCAGCAAGGTGTGCCTCTGAGGAAGAAAGAGCAGAGCCTTCACGAACACCGACCAGTTTACATCTAAATTCCGCCTTCAGTTGATCGAGCTATTGTGCCTCTAATCACAATACACTGACAGCAATACACACAGCTACACCATCACGACGCTCTCATCGACGCCATGACTGACTGACAGATAAGCATAATATTCATGTCCATTTCCATGTAATCATATATTCTTTCTTTCACTTGACTCGAGTCTCGGGACCGGTGTCTTGCCTCCCCATTGTCCGCCATATTGGGTAAACGTTCTCCCTTGCCTCATTGCCACGTGGAACTATTGGTGAGTTTATTCCTGGCTAATATTAACCCTTATAACCTTACCCTATATATAAATTATTATGTGAGACCTTTAGATATAAATTAGCTTGTTTCAGATTAAATTCAATTTAGATATGGAGTAGTTTTAATTTAGATTGATTTTATTTTGATTCATTTTAGCTTAGTCATATTTAACTTCCATTGATAGTTTACCTCATTGGTGCCCAGACCTCGGGAATTAGCTACCAGTAAGGGATTTTAAGGCAATGAGCAAGGGGACATATAAGAGGATGCAGGAACAACTCTATGATAATCTGGTAGGACTAGCCAAGCGGTGGTTAGAGCCGGAATGCAGGGTCGCATTGTTGCACCTGCCTAAGTCCTGCATCCCACCCATCATCTTCCCCAAATAATTGTCTTTTCCATTTCAGACTTCCTGTGACATATGACCTGACCTAAAAAAAAATCTTGTTCAATACGACCCTTTAGTAGGTATTGCTATTTTGTGTACTATTTTTTCTCCATAACATAGAAGTCCGCCGGTCGGCGTCTCTTAACTAGACTACTATTTTACCGTTGTTTTTGTAACATTTAGATACATAGCCTATAGGCTTACATGCAAAATGAGTAAACAGGAAGAGACACCGTCGGGTGGGGTGCTGATCAAAGCCCCTAAAAATCAAAGGGCGGGACTTCGGGGAGTATTAAATAGGCTAATTGTGGACGTCAACACTTTCATCACTACTGCTGACCTCGAGGAATTGGAAGCTAGATTAGACAACGTCCAGGCTACCCACGGTCGTATTATGGCTCTGAGTGAGGTGATTGTGGCAGGCATGACAGAGGAGGAAGAGATAGTTACAGAGTGTAATAATCACGCCCTCTATGATGAACCTGTCTTTAGAGCGAAGCACATATTACAACGTGCTGTCGCAAGTAAGAAGGGAGGCGAGATTGAAGCCCATAGAAGGGTTGAGCCAAAACACACTGTACACATCCCAAAGCTCAATCTTCCTACATTTGGGGGCAAATTGACTGAGTGGTTAGCTTTTGGGGACGTATTTCGGTCTACAGATCATGAATCCTCTTTGGATAATGTCCGCAAGTTTCACTACCTGAAGGGACAAATGGAAGGAGAGGCCTTACATTTGATAGAGGGTTTTGCGGTAGTGGGTGATAGTTATCTTGAGGCAGTACAATTATTAAAGTCCACATACGGGGATCAAGAGCAGTTGAAGATGGCCCATGTCGTTGCCTTGTTAAAGCTCGCAGAACCACAGTATAAGGTTGAGGAGTTAGCAAATTTTAGGGCAAATATGGAGTGCCCATACTCGATCACTAGACACCCTAGGGCTCACCACACAGGAAATGATAGTCATTATCTTACGTCAGAATCTTCCTATGGCAATACTTGACAAGGTTAGATAATTTGATCTGGGGGAGTTCAAAACTCAGTTCAGTAAGGAAATTAGCAATCTACAGTTGAACAAAGGGAGAATGTATGTGTCAGGTGGGGGAGTGAGAATGTGGAGATGAGGGGAGCTGTAAGCTTGACGGTGGGGACTAAAGAAAAGAAAGAGGGTACGTATAAGAAACCTGCTCAGATTCTATGTAAGCTATGTAACAACAAACATAAATGGAGTTTCTGTGTAAAATACCCAACAAATGAGACAAAACTAGCACAGGCGAAAAGATTGAAGCTATGTGTAGGTTGTCTAAGTAAGGAACATGGTAAGCAGGGACAATGTACTGCTACATACTTAAGGCCCTGTCGCCACTGCAAAGGACATCACTTTGATAAGTTGTGTCCTACAGCAGATAAAGTCAAAGACGTCAAAACAGAGGGTACTACAACTTTGACACTAGGTAGCACGCAAGACACCACTATATTGCCCACAATACAGATTCCCATGGAAGGTAACGACAGTAACAAAGTTTGTCGGGTACTTCTAGATCAAGGGTCTCAACGTTCCTTTATAAAGAGGTCCGTCTTAGTGGGACTGAAGCACCGAATCGTAGGGGCTGAGACTCTTCGATTACAGGGCTTCACAGGGGTTACTGACAAACAAGACTACGAGATAGCAGAGATTTCATATTTCTACCGTAAAAACTGGTACTTTATGACATGTATCGTGGTAGACACCCTACCAGAATATGTATCTGTAGGAGTGAAGAAAGTGGAACATGCATTACGTAGCAAAGGGGTTAACTTGTCAGATCCCATGGGAGATCAGAGTGAGGTGCATGTTCTACTTGGTGTTGATCATTATTATGATGTAGTATACCCTGGATTTAAAAAGATGTGTGGTGTAATTTTAATCCCCACTAAATTTGGATATTGCATGAGCGGAAAGGTGCATACTACACAGTCAAAGGTCCTGGTCGACACGGTCTTGATTTATAGAGTCAATGTAACCTCAGCAGAGGAGTTGGGAAGGGAGGATTCCCAACCTAGTGACCCTAAATTGGCTGCCGAGTTCGACCGGGAATGGCTGTGGAGATTGGATCACATAGGCATTAATCCTATGGAGACTGATTATGACTCGGAAGTTGCGCTACAAAGGTTTGACGAGTCTGTGAGCTACTGTGCCTCAGACAAGCAATATAAAGTTAGTTTACCTTGGAAGAACAGTGAGATAAGCCTGCCTACCAACTATGGTTTGGCATTAGGTCGCTTGCGCGCATTACAGCGTAAATTGTCTAACGAACCGAGCACCCGCCAGGCGTATGACGATGTATTTCGGAGTTAGGAAGATAGGGGCTTTATTGAGAGAGTCGATGTCAAGGAACCGATTAAGAAGGGTAGGGTTCACTATCTGGCCCATCACGGGGTAAGAAAAGACAGCGTCACCATACCAATACGGGTGGTGTATGACTGCTCTGCCCATCAAGGTCAACAACCCAGTCTATATGACTGCCTGTTGACAGGTCCGTCCATGGTGTCGGACCTGTCCCAACATCTATTGCGGTTTAGGCTGGGGAAGTACGCATATACTAGTGACATCGAGAAAGCATTCTTGATGGTCAAGCTAAAGGAGGAAGATAGAGATGTTACCCGCTTTCTTTGGTTCAGCGACATTAGCGACTCTGAAAGTCCGGTCATAATATACCATTTTCGGGTTGTCCTATTTGGGGCCACGTGTTCACAGTTTTTGTTAAATGCCACAATAAAAAAACATCTAGCTGATACTCATGAGGACACAAGTAAACTATCTCGCGGATTATATATAGACAATTTACAGGGTTCTAGCGATAGTCAGGATGATTTGTTATATACATACTGGCAAGCACTCAGATTGTTTACAGATGCACATTTATTTCTCCGCGAGTGGGTTACTAATAGTGAAGATCTTCAGAGTTAGATACAGGTGGATGGTACGGCATCTCATAACCAGGAAAAGTCCAGAAATTTGGGGATGATCTGGCAACCTAAACATGACATACTAACTTTTCAAACAAGGTCTTTTGCTCAGCAGACAGGAGCGCACACAAAAAGAAGTCTGTTGAGCAAAGTTGCGCAATTTTTTTATCCATTGGGTCTAGCATTACCCGTTACCATAAGAGCTAGGATTCTAATGCAGGAAGTTTGGAGACGTAAAATTGGATGGGATGACAGATTGCCCGAGGACCTGAATGACCAAGGGACATTGTTGCTGAATGACTATGCCATCTTATGTACTAAACCTATACCTCGTAAAGTGGCGGCGTTCGGTGACGTTACGTTACACACGTTTTGCGATGCTAGCACCACGGCATACGGGGTAGCCATATATGTCGTTACTTCATTTGGGGCACATTTAGTTACAGCCCGGGCCAAGGTAGCCCCGATTAAAAAGGTAACTATCCCTAAAATGGAATTGACTGCCATGCTGCTCTTAGCACGTCTGGTGCAACATGTACGCGCAGCATACGAGAGCAAATTAAACATTGAAATCGTTCACGTATGGTGCGATAGTGAGGTCGCACTCAACTTGATACATAGCAAGAAGTCTCTGCCAGTTTATGTGAGGAATAGGGTAGATGAGATTAGGGCCCTATTGCCAGACGTTGCTTATCATTATGTAAATACAAAAGAAAACCCTAGTGATCTCATAACTAGGGGTATAACGGCTAGCCAATTAGTGAAGTCCGAATTGTGGTGGCATGGTCCAAAGTGGCTGCTCCATGAAAATGAATGGACGATTTGGCATGCTGAAGGTGAGGGACTTCTGCCACTGGAAACAGTGGCAGTTACAGCCCAACCAAATGAGCCACCGGGTCCAACCATAGAGTGGGCAAGATTCGGTGACTATAATAAACTAGTCAGAGTTGTCGCTTAGGTATTGCGATATGTATCCAATATCAAGCTTAAAGTAACGGGCCAACTCTGCAACAGGGGTCACAACATTGATGCTCGTGAATTTAATGCAGCTGAAGTAACTTTGATCAAATGGGTTCAAGTAGAAACCTTGTGAGAGTGAGTTGACGACAGTCCTCACAGAGATAGAGGCAGTCGTGAATGATCGGCCGCTTACATATGTGTACACCGATCTGCAAGAACCACTACTATTAACGCCAGCTCACTTGCTATATGGAAAACCATTGACTGCATTTCCATCTGATTTCCAATCCATAAGTGGAGTTAGAGGATCCCTCGTTGTACTCTGAGGCAGCGGTGTCTAAGAGATACCAGTATATATCAAGGATAATCGAGGATTTTAGGAAACGGTGGATTAGTGCATATCTGATAGCATTGAGGGAAAAGAGTGTTACTCCCTCTGGTAGACCAACGGCACCTACTGTTGGTGAAGTTGTTTTAATTAAAGAAGATAGTCCTCGTTTATACTGGAAATTGGGCCGCGTGTTGGAGGTATACAAAGGGGCAGACTCTGTAGAGCGGGTGGCGCTATTGAAGACAGCCACTGGAACTACTGTTCGTCCTATCGCACGTTTGTACGCTTTGGAGCTCGATTCCACATTGCAATCTGATGCTCCACCTGGTATTGCTGGGTCCGAGGATTCTCAAAGTAACGACTCACCTCTTACTGATGGTGATCATTCTCGGACCGGGACGCATCCCAGATGCGCTGCTGCTGGCGCCGTCGACATGTGGCGTCAGAAGATAGCCTCTGGGCAACTATAGTTTAAGGTGGGGTTCAGGTATTTTTTTGTGGGGGGAGTGTATCATAAATACGATAGGCTATGACTCTTTTGTGATCCCGTATGTCTCTGTGACGTCACGGTCGCTCCTGCAGCACGACGTAGAACGAGTAGATCGTATATTATAAGATTGTAAATAAGTTAAGTTATAAAAGGCCTAATATGCTATTAAGCAATATTGCCATGGTCTTATGTAGTATATATGAATTTATCGTATATATTAATATAATTTATCGTATAGAGCAACCTAGATGCGGGAGATTTCTATACTTAAAACAATTAGGCTACAATCTAGACAAGCAAACTGCAATCACATTTTCTTTCCCTTTAATATGTCTTATATCTAAAGGATATTCTTGAAGAAGCAGACTCCACCTGGTCAATCTCTGATTTTTATCTTTAAATTTACTAAGAAATTTTAGTGGGATGTGGTCAGTATAAATAACAATAGGATCTGGGCCTGAACACAAATATAAAGAAATATTTTGCAATCCCAAAATCAGAGCCAAAAGTTCCTTCTCAATAGTTGAATAATTATTTTGGGGTGGAGTGAACTTCTTGCTGTAATAAGAAACAGGATGTTCAATACCTTGGTCATCATCCTGCAACAAAACTGCCCCCGCTCCTGTATCACTAGCATCCACTGCCATTTTAAAGGATTTATCAAAGTTAGGGGTGGAAAACACTGGCTGACTCAAAAGGATAGCTTTGAGTTTGTTGAAAGAGGATTCACATGCTTCATTCCACTCAAATTTAACTCCCTTTTTCAGAAGATCTGTGAGTGGTGACACAAGGATTGAGAAATTTAGAACAAACCGGCGGTAGTATCCTACCATACCGAGAAATCTTTGCAATTCTTTCCTATTCTTAGGTCTGGAAAGATCACTTATCACTTGAACTTTAGCCCCAGGTGGCACAACTTGTCCATTCCCAATCACATAACCAAGATACTGGACTTTAGCTTGACCAAATTCACATTTTGATAAATTTGGAACAAGATTAGCTTGAACCAAACGATGAAGAGAGTTACTGACATGGTATAGATGATCTTTCCAGGTGTCACATCATCAATATACACAACACATCCTTCCAAACCCTCGGTTACAATGTTCATAAGTTTTTGAAATGTTGCAGGTGCATTTTTCATACCATACGGCATCACAGAACATGCAAAAGTTTTACCAAGAGTTACAAAACATGAGATATCCATAGCACGCTGAGCCATAGGTACTTGCCAATATCCCTTTAACAAGTCAAACTTACTGATGTACTGTGCCTTTCCAATCGTATCTATACAATCTTCCATGCGAGGTATTGGGTAGGTGTCTGTTTTGGTGATCTGGTTAACACGTTGATAGTCAATACAGAGCCGTTGTGATCCACCTGGTTTAGGAACTAAGGTGACAGGAGAACTCCACTCACTTTGACAGGGCTTAATCATCTTGTGGGTGAGTAGGTAGTCAATCTCCTTCAGGATCAGAGGAACCTTTAACCCACTGAGCCCCAGCTAGTTATTAATAAATGTACCACCAGGGCCCAGCAGGTTTTGATTTTTGTTTTTCCAGAAACAATAGCGAATGGGTTAGGAATGAAGGAAAAACCACGAAAAACCGATCAAAAAGCTCAAAAAATGGTCCTACAGAGCCCCCGAAAACGGATTTTACATGAGTAAAAAATTTAAGGCAATTTCCCCAAAAAAACAAGTTTCTGCGCGTTCACGCGGTTGAACTTTGAGAGTTTTCAACCATCGGCATGGGTGCGTGGGATACATACACAGTTCCCATACAAATCTGAGCCCTCTAGGTGCCATAGGACCGAAGTAATTGGGACCGACGCAACTGTTGCGTCGCTGAGTTCTGGTGATCGAACATTGCCGATGCAACACGTGCGTCGCTGGGACTCAGTGGGTTAAGGGATTCACACGGTAGGCTGGCAGCTTAATTGGCTTCGCATCTCCAAAATCAACATCGTGCATCAAAATGGTTGTCCTTCCTGGAGTATCTTGGAACACTTGATGGTATTTCTGGAGTAGAGCCGTGAATTCCTGCCTCTTCTCAGGGGTTAGATGAGATAACTTAGTCTCCAGATCACTCATGATAGCAACATTCTACCCCAAGCTATCGCTCAAGTGCCTCACTTTCGGGGTCTTGAGGAACAGCTACAGTGCAGACAGGTTTATCAGGGTCTCTCCTGTGGTACAATTTTAGCATGTTGACGTGACAAAGTTGTTTGCTCTTCCTACGATCTGGCGTGGCAATAACGTAGTTTACATCACTGGCTTTCTTCTCCACCACGTACGGTCCACTAAACTTGGCTTGAAGAGGTTGTCCGTGTATTGGCCGGAGAACTAGGACCTGATCACCTGGCTGAAACTGGCGTACTCTTGAGTTCTTGTCATACCACGTTTTCATCTTCTCCTGTGCAGTTCCCAAATTCTCTCGAGTTAGCTGGAACGCTGCTGATAACCGCTCCTTAACCCTTTCGCTGCGGGTGACATTCTGGAATGTTTTGGCAAGTTACAGCAATTTCCAGGCTTTAAAAACCTGTAAAAAACGTAAAAATTGAGTGACAGTGGGCGGGAGCGTGAGGGGCCCACCTCCGACCCTCAGAGCACCGAGCGGCTCACTGAGCTAGGCTGTGTCTCGCGCGGGTCTCTCTCTGTCTCTCTCATAAGTGCAGCCAAGCGAGCGAGTGTTACATAATAGCGGGGTTCCCGCGTTTCACTGGGATCACTGCGGGTGAATCAGACCACGCATACGGTCCGTTCTGGTGTCATTTTGAAGCTATTTTCGCCTAGTTTTCGGCAGAATACACTTTATTTAATGCAGAAGCTTGATTTATCATTCAGGAGTGCCTGAATATGCCCTAAATAGCCCAAACAAGGCCGCAGCCAAAGGGTTAAAGTTCGCCACATATTCCAGCAGGTTGACGTCATCTGATTCCGTCAGCCAAAACTCCTTCAACAACTTCATAGGACCTCTAACTTCATGCCCGAAGAGTAGTTCGAAAGGAGAGAAGCCTAGTGATTCATTTGGAGACTCTCTTGAAGCAAACAGCACAAAAGGAAAACCTTTATCCCAATTTTTCTGGTGTTCCAAGCAGTATGTCCTCAGCATAGATTTGAGTGTCTGATGATATCTCTCCAAAGCTCCCTGTGTTTGAGGATGATATGCAGACGATGTGATCTGTGTGATGCCCAACTCTTTCAAAGACTGCTTTAAAACATTGGACATAGAATTGCTCCCTTGATCTGACTGTACTTCCTTAGGCAATCCAAATCTGGTGAAGAACCAAAGTATTTCTTTCACTACATTCTTCGCCGAAATATTTCTGAGAGGGATTGCTTCAGGATAACGAGTAGCCATATCAATAAGTGTCAGCAAATAGGAAAACCCCGAAGAAGTCTTGGGAAGAGGTCCTACAATATCAACTAACACCCGAGTGAATGGCGCCTCAAAGGGAGGAATGGGAACGAGTGGTGCAACTTTCTCTTTTTTATTACACTTCCCCACAATTTGACAGGTGTGACAAGATTTGCAATACCAGGAAACATCCTTGAAAATACCTGGCCAGTAAAAATGCTTCAGAATACGGGCTGCAGTCTTCCTCACTCCCATGTGTCCTGCCAAACTGGAGCCACCCTAATGATATCCTGCCTACAAACTTGAGGGATGACAATTTGATGCACAACCTCCCACTCACAGTCTGCTGATGACGTTGGGGGTCTCCACTTTCTCATTAATACTCCTGACTTAATATAGTAACAAGTAGAAGCACTGACTGATTCTTCCTCACTACAAGCAGAACTAGCTAAACCTTCCAACTCTGGGTCAGCCTGCTGCAACTCTACCAACTCACGAGGTGAAAATTAACCACATTGCGGGGAATTGCCTCATCCCCTGAATGATTTAAATTAGCAAGGAAAGTATCAACCAAGAGAACATCATCATCTTTATCACCCTCTAAATCACTAATAACTTTAGCTTTTGCCCTAGTGACAGCACATGCAGGAAACACATCAGAGGAGCCGTCCTCAACTCCAGCCACCGGCTCACTAGACAACCGAGGAGCTGGACAAACCTGACCCCCAGCAATGTCGTTGCCAAGGAGAAAAGTCACACCAGACATAGGAAGTGTTTCAACCAATCCTACCATAAAAGGACCTTGAACAAAATCAGACTCAAGATTCACTCTGCACAGAGGGACAGAAAAATAATTACTCCCTAAACCCTGCAACATTACAGTTTCACCAGAGGAATTATTTGAGCCTAAAACACTAGTCACTAGTAGGGATTGGCAAGCACCTGTGTCTCGTAACATTTTAACACATTTCCTGTCACTGCCATTAAATGAACTGACAAAACCATCAGACAGGAAATTTGCATAGGAACTCTTGAGAGTGTCACCCACATCACTGCTCAAAAGCGGAGCTTTATCATTAGAGCTTACATTACCCTTCAAAGCACTCAAAGCAGGTACAACATAATTAATGCTCAAAAGAGGAGCTTTATCAATAGAGCTTACGTTACTCTCCAAAGCACACAAAGCAGGTGAAACAGAGTCATTTATAAGACATTGGGAACTCTCAAGGGTGGACACCAGACCAACTGACAGAACATTTGCAGGTTTATTATTAGCATCACGCTGTTTCTTGAAACATTTCTCAGCAACATGACATAGTCTACCACAATAATTACATATCTTCTTAGAGAAGTTAGAAGTGGAACTAGTATTTCCTTCCTGAGAAACATCATCTTTACTCTCCTTCTTTACACCTGTACTCTGAGAAGAGGCTACATATTTACTCTCATATCTCTTTATTTGATTACCTGTATAATGTTTGTGAGTGAGAACATACTCATCAGCTACAATTACAGCTTGTTGTGCCAGTGCTTCAACTTGTGCTAATTGTAACTGAATCTTTGCAAGCTCCAATTGTGCATTCATAATCGGGACAACTACAGGAGTTAGATTAAATAGTTTTATATTAATCATGTGAGAAATTTCATATTTAGTAGCACTAGGAGAATGAGCAATCTGCAGGTATCGTGCAAGAACTTTGAGTTCATTTTTCTTCCTACTTTCTACCTCAACAACTGTCTTAACACTCTCGACATAATCTTTAGCTTCCTCAAAGGTAGAAATAGTAGAAGACATCATGAAAATGTTGATATTACAATCACAAGCAAATAAATTAATATACTCTTAAACAAGTCCCGAAGATCCTGGCTCAAGGTCGACAATGATATGTTTATGGGCGAGGTGAAATGACACAAACGATAGATTAAATATGAAATTCAAGACTGATGTCAGAACACACTCAAAATATCCAGGCTCAAGGAAAACTAGATTACAAATTCTTAGTTTAATTAAAGTAAGTATTATAATGTAACAATAAAATCAGTCTCTTCAGGACGAGCAATAAGAATATATAATGCATTAAGATTTTGCTTAGTAACAACAGGAATGATTAACAGAAAATATGCAAATGAAAAATAAATAACTATATATCTTTACTGAAGCAATACAAGGTTTAAATAGCTATAACACATAAGAATTCATATTTTCTCAAGATCACTGGAAATGAATAATATATGTTTAATAACTTAAGGAAAAGCACCATACATTAATAAAAGCAATACAAGTAATTAATACAACTATTTAAAATTGAAACAAGCACTAAAATATCACTTGAGAAAATATTCCTCCTGAACACACAATAATAAGGGGTAACTAAATTAATCTGATCAAATTCACAAACTTGGAAACTAATCACAAATTAATTTAAGGCTTTACACTTATAACACTAATGATAAAGTAATCAAAGGGATATAAAGGCATTATATTAAGTCACAGTAAAATTAATGACAATACATTATAAACTGATCACTAGAATTATGAATTATTTAGCAATTAGCCTACATATGAAATAGCAGGCAAGAGAGAGAGATGTGATGCTATCAGCTGGTCAGTTGAATCTTAAGTCAGCCGGAGAGCGGGCCGCACGTAATATATAGGCCTCACGAA